>REGL01000166.1:5727-75400 GCA_004194395.1 Aurelia aurita complex sp. Pacific
ACGCTTTTTCGAGAATTTCGGACAAAAAAACTTTCGGACTAACGATTTTTGCATAAAGCCAACCTACATGTCAAAACAAGCTGTAATTTGTATGTTATTTAATCATGTGCAAGTTAAACTAACTACATAGATACATATAGATGCATCAGGAGCATTCGAAAGGCAGTTTTCAAGATTGCAGACGAAAACGAGAGGTACCTTCATCGACTTAAGAACATTGCTATTGACAACTGCAATGTGGAAATTCACATTGGAAGCAGGATCACTGATGATACTTTATCATTTGTTAATAATTGCATGGGCAAAATTATGTTTTCTTTCCATTTTCAAAGAATTAAAAACTTTCGGACAATTAAACTTTCGGACAAAAAATTGTCCGATAGTTTGATCTTCCGAAAGTTTTCGATATTAATGTACTATCTATGCCCCCTGTCACCACCATCAAGAAGGCCACAGAAGGCAGGTTCGGATGAATAAAGAAAGCACCAACGAGGGATGAAGTTTAAGCAGGCAAAACATTGATAAAAACGCCGCAACTGTTCTAAAGATCCTAGAAGTTCAAACCTCATCATTTCATCAAAGCACAACAGTCTTATTACTTCATTACCAAAACAAAACGATAACCAAGAATGTTTAAATTCTATGGTGACCCTGTGCTCCCTTAATGGAACACGCTGAGTGGTAGACCAATCCTAGACAAAGATGAAATCACTCGCTAGGCCGCCTAGCCTAGCCTAGGCGCACTTCTCACGTCAATCCAGAAATAATCCATGCACAAACCTTCAAAAAAATTTCGGGACAAACCTTAAAAACCTCTAGTGAAAGTCTACCTGGCTCTTTTTGTGCAAGCTTTAGGGTTATAGTCCTTAAAGAGAGATGCCTTCCCTAAACTGTCTTGCCAATCACCTTGGACAAGATCCCGTCAACCAGGGCCGAACAACACCAAGGTCCAAGTTCAATTGGATATTCCATTTCGCAAAAGTAATGCTGGACAAAAATTTCTATCTTATCTAGGGCTCAAAACATGGAATAGTCTTTCGTCTAAGATGAAATCATAGGACCCTGGGTGACAAATGGTTCTTCAAGCGATCGTTTGTGGTCCGACAATTAGGCCAATAGATAATATCCGTAGCAACTTCAATGATCAATGTCTATCCGTAACAACGAAATGATTTAATATAGTCTGCGGAATGAGGATTATTAACTTAGGGAACCATGATATTGATAAACTGTCCCTTCGGCAGATACGGCAAGGCGTGGTAAAATCACGTGACTTGACCAGACCACCTCTGACGTGCGCGGTCTGCGGCGAGCCTGTCGGTTCTACGATTTGACAAAATATAAAACCATTTTGACAGATCAAAACCAGCATATCAGCAATCTCTTTGGCTTCTTTATCAGTAATTCTTACGGGGGAAACACTCAATGAAAAGAGACAAAAAATTCTTGTATGGCCCAAGGAAATTCAGGTTTAGTTTTCTGCGTCATAAATACGAGGAAACCCCGAGAAAATAGCGAAGAAACCAACAGGTAGCAGCGTATGGTTGTAAAATTTGAAATTTTGTTATCATATAAAACCTTATTATATTCCATATCGTCTGTCTCTGTTTTGATGATGTTCCTCGCGTCTCTCCACTAAAATATTAGGCCTATGTTCTTTGGGGACTGGGTCGACTGATAGGTCTAATATTTTGGTGGAGAGACACGAGGAACATCATCAAAACAGAGAAAGACGAACGATATAGCAAAGCAAACAAGGTATTTTGCTGCAGCAAGAGAATGTTTTCGAGACAGACGTCAACTGAAATTTATTCACGTATCGTATGATATTGAGTCTACTTTGGTAATTCGAAATTCTGATGTTCAAATGTGATGAATTTTCTGGATATGGCGATCAGGTTAGTCAGGTAAACCACCCTCGTGCCATTTAGACCCTGGCCACCCAAACCTACACACAGGCGGGGATAAACTCTTTGAAACTGTGATGAATTGATTTTGTGTCTAATTAAGAGGCGTGGATAAACTGCAATGATATTATTCGCAAATGGCTCATGGAGTATTGATTTCGTCTAAAAAAAATCGAGTTTCAAAGAAAAAGGGCGGGTATAACTTGAACAAGATACTTGCTCTCTTGAATCTGTCGTCACAGAGAAGTAGGCTGTTCAATCTCGCGATGATTTATCGTAATTCGCGATTTTCACGGCTTTGAATTACTTATTTGATTGAAAAGGTCTTTGATTGAGATCATTAAAAATTGAGACATTTATTTGATGTCAGACAGTGTCAATTGCTGTAATAGATCAAAGCGTGAACATCAAAAAAGGTTCCTAGCGAAATGCGACTTGGATCCGCGCGGATTTTTACGGGAGAGCTGATCCGTAAGCAATAACCTTCCTCCAGCCTTCCTAGCATGGTATTGAAGGGGATATCTGCACATGGTCGAAATCCCGTCGCATGGGGGGACAACTCCAGTTCTGTTTCACAACGTAACATGTAACTTGAAAGCCCCATGGTATTCATGTAAGGGATTACCAAATTTCCACAGAACAGACTACAGGATAATTCGCACCGAAAATAAGCAGTGGCCCAATGATTGCTACTTGTGGCACAGCATTTGCATTTCATCGTTGCCTGCAGCTTGCTGTTGACTGCTAATCAAAACTACAAATCATTAAGTATCAATATTCTGATTTGCATCAGAAAACACGTAAACTAATAAACAATGGTCCACCATGAATACCGGATGTTTCGAGCTCTTATTTTTCAACTCACTTTCAAAGAGTAATTCATGGTTAGTTCAGAAATCACAACAATTGTGTCCAAACTGCCTATGTTCAAACCATTCAATCCAGAGCAAGTCGTGAAAACTATTTACGCGCTTCTGTTTCAAGATGTGACGCCTGGCATATCTCTAGTAACATTCTCAAGACATTTAGATTGCCTAAGTAACATTAAAACAAAAGGAATGTCATCTTATTTCTCCCTTCAAACAGGAAGGCCTAAATTCTTACAAAGATCAAATCTTGCTTCGATGATGCGTCATATTTTATTTCAAAAATATTGAAGAAATATGACGTTTGATGCGAACATTTATCACTTTTACGAGCTTTGAGAAAAATGATTAGCATTTCAGTCTGTAACTTTAGAATTAAAATCCTTTTGATAAGAATTTTTACGAGTTTGTATTCCTGTGTCAATATGAATTTATGAGATAATTTTAATGAAAAGTTTTACACTTTTAGTTCAGGCCAAACCTGAACTTTGGAATTTTAACATTCTTTATTTGAAGAATTGCTTAAATAAATTCTAGTTGACCTAACCTGAAGTATGTATACTTTGCGATGGAGAAATTCTTTAGCTGAAATTCTTTAAATTTCACGTTTTTGGGTGTGGATTTTTTAAGTTCACAAAATTCGTTAAATTTAGAAGTAAGGAGTAAATCAAGTTGATTTCTATAGTTTATTTCCTTCTTACTGCAAAGGAGTTTTTTGACCACCCTTCACGCTCCTTTTTCATAATAATAACGAAAATAACGAAATAAGATAATTTACTTACCAAGCAAAAATTTTTTTGTATTCCGTTAAAAACATCGTGCCTTGCTGAGTCAGGCCCTGAACTTCAAAATTCTGAATCCCAGGAGTTTCGTTTGAGTTAGTGTAGGAGGCGGAATGTTGTTGTAGTTGGGATTCAGAATATGAAATTCAGGGCCTAACTAAGCAAGATACGATGTTGCCAACGGAATACAAACAATATTTTGCTTGGTAAGTAAATTATCTCATGCCATTATTATTTCATGGTTTTACTGCAATTTTGTTGTTGCAAGTTTTGATATTTTAATCGTTTTCAAAAGTACAGTCACTTTCAGATTTTAACTCGTTGTGATGTCAACAAATCTCTAAATCGCAAAGGACAAGAGCAACAAACTCCTGCTTACTATCCATGTTACCACCCCTAGAGGGCCTTCCGGTTTCACTTTTCAGAATTTTTGGTCAATCAAATATAAATTCTACCAAGTCTACCGTTTTCAAAATTTTAACCAATCAAACACGCCCACAAATGTGACGCCTGTGCCGCCAGATATTTGACGTCTTGAGTAATATGTCTACTGAATAATGAATGACAGTCTGTATCGTAAATTTTCAACCATGGCTACAATCTTCTAAATGTCATATGCAGGACTGGGTAGTCTGGGTCATATACCCCCTAGCTGTAATAAATCGTCTTCTACTTAGCTCGTAAATTAATAAAGAACACATAGATTGTGGAAGCGATGATTGAGGAGGTCGGGGGGCAAGGCATCGAGGTTTTTGGGTCAAGGCCTAATAATCAGCTCTCTCGTAAAAGCAGCTCAATTAGTGTCTGTCGGAAAAATCGAAGTCTGCCGCTTTTATGTTCCCTTTCTCTCACGAATAACTTCGCCTCTCTCTCTCTGTCATGAGCGTAAGACATGCCCAACGTTTAAGGGGGGCGGGGGGGGGGCTTATCATATCATATCGAGGATCTTGCCCGAATGTGATGGCCTCAGTTAGTTAAACTGCCCCAATGGCCCCTAGAATGTGATAAATCTGCCCCGATTCAGCCCCCTAACTCCTACGCATATTCTCTCTTTAGAAGGACCAGAAGGGGTAAAGTGGGAGCAGATATTTGCCCAAAAACAACAATTTGGGAATGGGATCTCTATGCTGGGACTGGACCTGCAAACAAACTAGAATGCTTCGTCGGTGAATTTGAAGTTTATGGTGTAGTTGTAGTTACCCTTCTGTACAAAGTCTCCCCCTTGGAAACAGGAATGCCTCAGTGGCAGAGTGCTGCACTACCGATCTGAAGGTTGGTGGTTCGAGTCCCCGCCCTGTCAAACATGCTACGTATACCGAGGAGAGTCGCAAGCCCCTTGTAATTCTAGGTTAAAGGAATTACGAGGGGTTACATCGAGAGGAAGAACCAGGAAACTGCTTCGATCAGCCCAGCTTCTCCGTGTTCCTAAAAATTACCTTTGGAAGCTAAGTAGAAATAAACAAACAAACGCCCCAAGCTTTTACCGAGTATCGATCTGGGGTCAAGCTCAAAAAGGAGCGCTGAGATGAACTTATGCTCAAGTTGACATAAGAGATACTCTGAATAAAACGAATTGAGATCAAAACACATTAGCGATTCAAAAATGAATTTCAAACTTAGTCATGGTGACTTAATGATGCTAAAATTATTGGTCTGCATCCTAATTCCGTTAGAAAACCATATCTTACTGTTTTCGCTGAAATTTAAGGCGATAGGCTTGACCTAGGGTGTACAGAACAAACTTTATGAGCAAACTTAATTTAAATTCAAGGATCTTTTTGATATAATTAATGTATTTCATTCAGGTTTTCACCAAGAAAGAGAAACGAGCAATGGATGTACTTTCGATACAACGTTAATTCTGTTGTTAACTTGCGGGAGAACCTTCAAAGAGCCATTTTCATCCAGGGTCCTTTGCCAACGGATTCTTGTTGTTGGGCATTCTTGTGTTGGGCACTTGTGTAACGAGATCAGTGTGCCTTTTGACGTCATCGATACGATAATTCCTTAAAGTACGAATTCCACAAATTCGATTTTTTGCATATTTCGGAGATTTATTTTCCTGATCTTCCTTAAAATTTCATTGCGATTAAAAATGTGTCATGTTGTTTTGCCAAAACTGCTCTTTTGACCAATTTTCCAGAGAATCCAACTAATTATTTCTAAGCTGGATAATATTATGGGTTCTATAGAATATAATAAATTAAGTAACTATTATTTTCAATCCGTAAATATAATCCAAAAAAGGATAAACTTACGAAGAGCTAATCATTTCTGCAGATGAATTCGTGGGAATTTTGAAACGCACAATAAATATTGCTTGACACCTGGTATTAATTGACTTTGTTAACGCAGTTTCTGAACGAATAACATTGAGTTATACCATTTGAAAGGTCACGGCTTCCTGGATATCAACACGATGATATCGGCAAATATATAATTTAATGGTAGACATGTTCAAATCCATTTTAAAATTTACCTGATTGAAATCGGCCGCTCCGTTCTGAAATAATAAAGGATTTTCTCGAGAAAGCCTCTTCAAGAAACCGTCAAAAGGTGCCCAAAATCATGAACAAATTTTCCCCATGGTATGAATAACCTTTTCAGGAGGATTCAATTCTCACGAGAGGACAAAGTACACGAATACATAATGTCATCATTATTGGGAAGGAAAACGAAATAAATTTTGCTGACCGTATTCACTCGTTTTTGTAGGTTTTTTGAAAGGGGATTTCTGCATAAAATCTCCCATATCCACGGGGTAAATTAATTAACGTATTTGAACATATTTGCAATAGAACAAGGCAGTTTTCAATATCATTACCCTGATATTAAGGGAGCCGTGATCTTTCAAACNGTCCCCCCTGGGTTTGTCACCTGGTATTAATTGACTTTGTTAACGCAGTTTCTGAACGAATAACATTGAGTTATACCATTTGAAAGGCCACGGCTTCCTGGATATCAACACGATGATATCGGCAAATATATAATTTAATGGTAGACATGTTTAAATCCATTTTAAAATTTACCTGATTGAAATCGGCCGCTCCGTTCTGAAATAATAAAGGATTTTCTCGAGAAAGCCTCTTCAAGAAACCATCAAAAGGTGCCCAAAATCATGAACAAATTTTCCCCATGGTATGAATAACCTATTCAGGAGGATTCAATTCTCACGAGAGGACAAAGTACACGAATACATAATGTCATCATTATTGGGAAGGAAAACGAAATAAATTTTGCTGACCGTATTCACTCGTTTTTGTAGGTTTTTTGAAAGGGGATTTCTGCATAAAATCTCCCATATCCACGGGGTAAATTAATTAACGTATTTGAACATATTTGCAATAGAACAAGGCAGTTTTCAATATCATTACCCTGATATTAAGGGAGCCGTGATCTTTCAAACGGGGATTGTTTTTGTGATTATTTAGCCTGTGTTCTAGACCCTCCAAAAGGATGGGGTCTGTGCAACGGCGGCAGATTCCTTGTCCAGCAGTTGAGTTGGATTGTTTGCATTCCAATAATCAATAACCAATACAAATCTTTAAAAAAGTTCCCATTCTACAATCTGATCATTATCACGTTCTCTTTTAATTCTATTTGCTGAAGCGTTACAATTATTAGCGTTCTGTTTTACCCTTTGGATGTAATTGGCAACAGCTAATGATTTGAGACCATACTACAGAAAGGCTTTTATTTGTTTTCATTGGATTTTGTCACGTTACGAAGCTTAATTAGAACTTGCATATCAATTTTCCCCAGAATCTGGGGAAACTGTCGTACAAGGAATTTGACTCGGTTACACAGACCCTTTCCTTTTTGGAATTAGGGTCTGGAACGCAGGCTATGATTATTATGATGGATATGATTATGTCTTTTCATGATTAGTTGATGACATGCCCTCCTAAGGAGGCCTACTTGTATATTCACATCACCTTCGAAGGAACTTTTCAGAAGGCATGGGGGGCATTGTTCAATCCGAAGGGTAATAGGTGATACGAATACACGGGTGTAAAAGGGCCATTAATGAAGTTAATGAGCTCAAATCTTTTATGGTGAACGTAATAAAAACGGGTGGATCTTCAGTGAGAGAAATAAATACTATCCTTTGATGGAACAACTGACACGCCAAAACGGAAAAACAAGGTCAGTAGCGGCATGGTCAATGATAGCGGAAAGGAGAGTTTTCAGTAATGTTACAATATGAGGAATTAGGAAGCACAAACATCGGCAAAAACAACTTGAACTAAATTGAAGGACACAATTTATTTCGGTTATTACTAGTACAACTGGAGGCAGGAGGTAACATAGCGGCATTAAGGGTTCTGGGCACTGTCATTAAACACAACAATACGAGGCACAAAGGGCAATACATAGTCGACCCAAAACGTGCAACTCAGCGCGTCCAAGCGAGGCTAATACAAGATGACCGCCTGGTAAACAACGTAAAATTTTGCATCTTGGAAGCAACAGATGTTTTTGAATTTCTCCAGTAACATCCGTTGCTTCCTGGATGCGATTTTGTTGCTACAACGATGTTTCCTCATTTGCAGGTGTTGGTAACAATGTTGTCTGTTCTAAGAGCAGTTTAATGCATCGTAGTATGCGTGCTTTTGGCATCTCATTGCTCTTACTTCATATTACTGCCCTTGGCATCCTTCGTGACTGTTTCAACCTAGTTTGCACGTGCATGCAGCAAAGCAAAATGTTATGCGTCTTTCTCTCTGATTGCCCCCTCGAGGATCATCGCGAAAAACATCGCAGATCATTGTTTCGGCAACAATGTTTCCTCCTTTGCGCCGGCCTAAACTGGGCGGTAATCATAGCGGTCTTGCACGCAGTCTCAGTTATACGACTTGTTGTGTTTGAAACTGAAGTCTGACGGAAGATGATTCAGCTATCCCCTGTTGCTACGTGGTCTATTTACATTGGGGCGGTAAGACAAAATCATGGAATAACTATTAGCAAACTTCTCGAGAAATCAGATAATCTTCTCCAATCTTCTTTCCATGCTATGTAAAAATTCCGAAATACCACATCAAAAGAGATGCATTGATAGCAATCAAAAGGCAGTGGGTTTGTGCGTAATTGAGTACATATCATTTCAGCAGGATATACGAAGAGATAATCGAAATTGCATATTAGGGTGGGCAAAAACCACCGATTGCTAAAAGTTGATCATAATTGACTACGAGCATGATGCCAAGAAAAGAAAAGCTGACATTAATCCTTTATTTAAAGCATCAAAACATTCCTAAAAATAAAATCCTGATAGACTGTGATGTAATCTTGTTTTGTGTCTATCAAAACTCGGACCTATTTGTTCCACCCAGCTTTCGTAATACTCTTCTTCGGCTAATGGAAGCATTGTGGGTTAGAATTAAATTTAGGCCGGATTTAGAGAGTTTAACTTTCTCATCAGGGATGATACCTAAGAATAATTGATGCTTTACAAAGTTCGCTACCAAACAGAATTATGAGTTTGAGAATAACCCTACTGTGTGGAGAAATGCCTTGATCAGTTGCGTCCGGTTTAACAGCGGTCTTAACATATCCTGGCGGGCAAGGGGGTAACTGTTTCTTAAATCATGGAGGCAATCTTATATTAGGTGAGCGAGAAAAAAATTCTACGTTTGAAAACTCAGTATTAAATAGATGGGACTGACTCAAATTCTACTTGATAGCAGATAGACTGAAGTATTTTTGTCATTTTCCCCGCGTTTTTATGAGCACTGGAAAATATGAGTAAATTCAACTTCACGAAAATTTCTTGGTCGAAAAATGCATAAACAAGGGCCTAAAATACTTGATCAAATCGTAATGAATCTCCGCACACAGAACGAAAGACAAGGGCATTTTAACTCTCTGAGGAGTTATAGAAATAGATTTTCAAACATATACTGAAGTTTCCAATCCCATGGCAATAATGAATGTGCGGATAATATCATATCTCTCGCCCGTGGAAAATTGTTCTTTCTTTATTGTTCTGTGCGAGGCGTTTCTTCGTGATTTGATCAAGTGTTTTAGGCCCTCTTCAATCATTCACAAACATGAAATTATCATAAAGGCGAATTTACCCAAACTTTCAGGGCTTATCAAAACTCAAGGAAAATCACAGAAATACTTCGTGCTCTCTCCTATGGAGCAGAATTTGACTTACTCCAATCCATTCAGTACTCTTGGTGTCATTTGTTTTTAAAAGTGGGAACTTTTTTCTGGCTCGCCCAGTAGTTGCCATTCCACCGAGAAACATGCGATGTCGTTGTGACTTGTTGAATTTTCCCAGCCCCACTTTCGCTCTCGGCTGACTGGTAGTCACCAAACATCGAAGATTTATCCAGACTGGGGTTAAGGGGGCAACACAAAACACTGCGGCGCACATATCAAGTCAAAGTCGGCTTTAAAAAGATATTCATTTCCGAGTGATAAAATAATATCTTTTCGGCAAATAAAATAGTACCCAATAATTATATTTTGTTCAACAATATGGCTGGAGTTTTTATTCATAAAATTTGTGGCTGAATTTTCAAAGCAAAATATGTATATTAATTGATTGGTCTGGGCCTAAATTTGACAGACATAATAATGTTATATTTGCTAAATTTCATGTTATTCGTAATAAAATTTGTGACGAAAGGGTTTCCTGCAGGTTCTACGTAAAAATAATAGAAAGAACATTCCATACATTGGATTATTTCTCGGATGGAAACCTGCCAAGACGCGTTTAGGGCACGAAGCAAAACTTCACCTGGCATTACGGAGACGCAAAGGTTACAAAGTGTTTTTAAACAAACAATGTATTACCAACCCAAATAGTACCAGGCGAGTTAGAAAATATGTTCAGCTGTTTGAAAGTCTGTAGCTCTCGAACGATTTCTCAGATTCCTATAAACTGATGATACCTATGTAACTAACGGATCAACTCAGATAAGACAATTTAATTTGTAAAAATCGGTCGAATCCTTCTCATATTGGAAGCAAAACAATTCTTGAACTAAAATCTTTTAAAACAGGCATGAAGTCTTTCATCAAATTTCTAAGACTCAGAAACTTTTACCCTGTTGCTGTAGAATTGGCCTAAAATTAAGCAACCGTGATACAAAGCTCAGANGCCAACCCAAATAGTACCAGGCGAGTTAGAAAATATGTTCAGCTGTTTGAAAGTCTGTGGCTCTCGAACGATTTTTCAGATTCCTATAAACTGATGATACCTATGTAACTAACGTATCAACTTAGATAAGACAATTTACTTTGTCAAAATCGGTCGAATCCTTCTCATATTGGAAGCAAATTAAAAACAATTCTTGAACTTAAATCTTTGAAAACAGGCATGAAGTCTTTCATCAAATTTCTAAGACTCAGAAACTTTTGCCCTGGTAGGAACTGTTGCTGTAGAATTGGCCTAAGATTAAGCAACCGTGGTAGGAAGCTCAGTGCCAAGTTTCTTTTATAAAAATTAGCGTATTTAATGAACGGAAGTCCTTTTCCCCAGGGGAGGGAAATTTAAGTACCCCATGATAAGGGGTTGTGGCATCTTTACGTGTACCATTTTTACGATAGAATCCAGAGTTATGGGGTTGGTTTTTAACGATTTTCTATGATTTCCGGATCTATGGGTATGATTTTCTGAGAAGCTACATTTAAGGGTACACTGTTTTCGGCTTTTTCCGGATTAATGGGTGGTATTTTTATGCTCTGAATGGAAAAGCCCCATGTCATGAAAAAGCAAAGTTACTCCACCCCCCTCCGGAGTCCTTGGTCAAATTCTAAGGCCTGAAAAGCTTCAACATCAACGTGCATGATATGGTTAAATTCTGCTGAAAAGCTTCGTCCTATAAAAGGGCTCTACCATAAAAGGGAATATTCAGAGAGAAAGGAAGGCCTTCATCAGACTTTAAAGCAAAAACAGCATTATATCCATTAAAATGCATAAAATGTTTGAACTTTGCAAAAGCAGACTCTCGCGAAACCAATTTGAAAACAAAGCTGCATTTTTTACAAAGGCCTTTATAACAGAAGGGAAATATTCGGAGAGAAAGGATGGCCTTCATTAAATTTCTAGGCTTGAAAAGGATTTTTCCACTCATAGCCATTAATCTACATAACATGTTTAAACTTTGCAAAAATATAAACTTTCAGAAACAGATTCTTGCGAAACCCAATTGAAAGCGCATATTTTTGTCTTTGAAAAGGCCTCTATATTAAAAGGGAACTATTCAGAGAGAAAGGAAGGCCTTCGTCAAACTTTAAATGGGAACAGCATTATAGCCATTAAAGTGCATGAAATGTTTAAACTTTGCAAAAACAGACTCTCGCAGGACCCAATTGAAAGCAAAGTTTCAACTTTTAACAAGGCCTTTAAAACAAGAGGAAACTATTAAGAGAGAAAGGAACATGTTTAAACGTTGCAAAAAATAAAGTTTCAGAAACAGATTCTTGCGAAACCCCACTGAAAGCAAATTTTTGTCTTTGACAAGGCCTTTATCTTAAAAGGGAAACATTCAGAGAGAAAGGAAGCCCTTGATCAAATTCTCAGGCCTAAACGGAATTGGTAGCCACTCCTCTCGGGGGAATATTGCAATAGAGTGGATTATGGAAGTAGCAAGAAACACTTAGGGAAATTAATATTACATTACAATGCAAAATATTTGATTTTAAAACGGAAAACTGTGGTGTCGTCACAAATCAATTATTCTAATCCATGATCATATGATTTTACTAAATTTTGGGATTTTNACCAACCCAAATAGTACCAGGCGAGTTAGAAAATATGTTCAGCTGTTTGAAAGTCTGTAGCTCTCGAACGATTTCTCAGATTCCTATAAACTGATGATACCTATGTAACTAACGGATCAACTCAGATAAGACAATTTAATTTGTAAAAATCGGTCGAATCCTTCTCATATTGGAAGCAAAACAATTCTTGAACTAAAATCTTTTAAAACAGGCATGAAGTCTTTCATCAAATTTCTAAGACTCAGAAACTTTTACCCTGTTGCTGTAGAATTGGCCTAAAATTAAGCAACCGTGATACAAAGCTCAGAGCCAAGTTTCTTTTTAAAAATTAGCGTATTTAGTGAACAGAATTCCTTTTCCCCAGGGGAGGGAAAGTTAAGTACTTCATGGTACAGGGTTGTGGCATCTTTTCGTGTACCTTTTTTACGATAGAATCCAGAGTTATGGGTATGGTTTTTAATGATTTTCTATGATTTCCGGATTTATGGGTATGATTTTCTGAGGAACTACATTTAAGGGTACACTTTTTTCGGCTTCTTCCAGATTAATGAGTGGTACTTTTATGCTCTGAATGGAAAAGCTCCATATCATGAAAAAGCAAAGTTACTCCTCCCCCCTCCGGAGTCCTTGGTCAAATTCTAAGGCCTGAAAACGTTTAATTTCATGACATGGTTAAATTTTGCTGAAAATTCTCATCCTATGAAAAGGCCTCTACAGCAAAGGGAAATATTCCATCAACTTTAAAGCGAAAACAGCATTATATCCATTAAAATGCATAAAATGTTTGAACTTTGCAGAAATATAATCTCGCGAAACCAATTTGAAAACAAAGCTTCGTTTTTTAACAAGGCCTTTATAACAGAAGGGAAATATTCGGAGAGAAAGGATGGCCTTCATTACATTTCTAGGCTTGAAAAGGATTTTTCCACTCATAGCCATTAATCTACATAACATGTTTAAACTTTGCAAAAATATAAACTTTCAGAAACAGATTCTTGAGAAACCCAATTGAAAGCGCATATTTTTGTCTTTGAAAAGACCTTTTTATTAAAAGGGAAATATTCAGAGAGAAAGGAAGGCTTTCATCAAACTTTAAACGGGAACAGCATTATAGCCATTAAAATGCATAAAATGATTAAACTTTGCAAAAACAGACTCTCGCAGTACCCAATTGAAAACAAAGTTTCCATTTTTAACAAGGCCTTTATAACAAGAGGAAAATATTAAGAGAGAAAGGAACCGGGGCCGGGGTACATGACTTGTGAATGGACGGGGGTCTGCCGCCCGGATTTTCAGAAAGGTACCTACCCTCTTCTAATTACCAAAACTTGCCTTGGTACCCAGTTTTATGAAGAATTTTGGCGGAAAATTGCCTATCTTTTTAAACTATTTTTGCGAATTTCAGCGAAACCACACCCATGTTTATGGAAAATCTGCTGAAAAAGGACCCTTGTTTAGAGAATTTCGGGCCCAAAAACCCACCCATATGGGCACATATCCGTACCCTGAATATGTTATGTACCCCCCCCCCCCGGGAGAAAGGAACATGTTTAAACATTGCAAAAAAATAAACTTTCAGAAACAGATTCTTGCGAAACCCCATTGAATGCAAATTTTGTCTTTGACAAGGCCTTTATCTTAAAAGGGAAACATTCAGAGAGAAAGGAAGCCCTGGATCAATTTCTCAGGCCTAAACGGAATTGGTAGCCACTCCTCTCGGGGGAATATTGCAACCAAGTGGATTATGGAAGTAGCTAGAAACACTTAGGGAAATTAATATTACATTACAATGCAAAATATTTGATTTTAAAACGGAAAACTGTGGTGTCGTCACAAATCAATTATTCTAATCCATGATCATATGATTTTACTAAATTTTGGGATTTTTCAATCAAGTTTGGGTCATTTTCGTTTTTCTGGAGCTGGATGGGCCTGGGTGNGATAACTAAATTCTAAGTTTCCAAACAGCAGGAGAGGAGATTGAAACTTTGACAGCAAACTGGGACAAAAATTAACTTTGCTACCCCTGCAATAAGAACATAGTTTTCATCAAACTGAAACAGGTTATTACAAGGTGCATGATTTAGGAAAAACAGCCTCTAGGTTCTTATTTTGGTAGGTTCTTATATGCGGGGAGAATTATAGTTTACTTTCCTTCAAGCCATTCAGTTCAAGGCAATAGGTTGTAGAATTTACACCGACATTTTTAAAGATTTGGAACCTATGCCATCCAAAACAACAATTTTCAGTCTCAGTTGTTGACAATATACGAGCCAATTTCTCGGGTCACACGAATGGAAACTCATTTCAGGTAACGAAAATAAATTTAGAAGTCATGATTAGAAATTCTGAATTATAGAAATTAAATGCTACCGGCAAAAACATATTTACTTGGTACTCAATAATTATTTACAAATAAGTCAATCTTGCTTTAAATTATGTTATGAAAGCTAGCTTTTAAGACTGTAAAAGTTTCGACGAAAAACATCGTTTGATGCAAAAAAAAATAAGTGCAAATAACGCAGCATAGATCTGTGCAAATGTGTTTTATTAGGTTTCGCAATTCGGGTTTCTCTATGATGGAAATTCAAAAGTTTGCCGAGAAAAGGGTTTCTCTCTCTCTCAGGGCTTCGGTAAAACATTTTTAGTTTAGAGTCTATGGTATAAATCGTAACAGTGCTTTAAAATAGAAAGCCTGTGTCAGGAGGCCCACACTTAGATTTTATTGGAGCAATTTATGCAAGCAAAACTTTGACTGTCAACTATAATAGTCTATCTACTCATCTTACAAAAAGCCCCCTTTGTTTAATAAGGCACGGGGACTTTGCAAAACTCGCTCAAATAAGCAAGCTCACACTAAAAGGGAAAGTACATAAATTTTCACTTGCGTTAGATTACTTTGTCCAAAATGTTCCCCAGTACTGCAGTCAGAAATTTTCAAAATTGTCACTTCAGACTGCTCGCTTTGGTATTAGGCCATGAAATCAGGGCTGCCAGCCAGTCGCGCAAGCGAACTATGCAACTTCAATATTGCACCCAGGACATGATGAAATTTAGCTTAAACATTGGAAAAAGAAATTTGTGTCAAGTAGAAACAACGAACTAAAAAATTATCTGTACAAACATGTCAAGTTATCTCCTATACTGTAGCGAGTTAAATCTTAGATCAAGTCCAACATTCAAATGACACTCTCTACGCTCGCAGGCACCATATAAGGGCGATTCTATACTCAGCTGCTTATTCCGTCACAGCCGTTCTAATATTCTGCCACTAACTAAGTTAATAGAGCTATTTGATATTAGATTTCTACGAAGTTTTTGCCTAATACCGTTAATGGAGCTTAACGCGTCAGACAAAACATGGAGTATATAATGCCTTTGGAAGATAAAATTTTACTTCTCCGATATAATATCCAGATTTGTTGTAAAACATTCGAGGCTCAAAAATCTCGCTCTGAATCTGATGCTCTATCCACCACAGCAGTCCACGAAGAACCCCACAGCAGTCCCTATGTGCAAATTAAATGTATCTACAAACCTCGTTTACGTGCAATATCTTATCAATCAGCAAAAGCGAGACTGCGACCTGTTCTAGGTCGTTGTCCTGTATGACGTCTTGGCGATTGCTTTTGCTGCGGTGATTTGAAAACGTCTTGTTTCTTCTTCTTTTGACTTAATTTTCGTATCAGGTCTGCATTCTGGAAGGGAAAAATACAAATATTAATAGACCTGTGCAGAATTGGACTTGTATCTTTGGTTACTTAAAGGGGCTCCGTCGTCAAAATGTAAACAAAACGATGATTATTGCAGTTTTTTGAAAGGTGATATCACACAGAATTTTAGTATTTTTGTCAAAATGAAAGTTGCTGTTTGGGCATAAATCATTGTACTTCACTAAGGAACAAACCAAACATTCATATCTTCTACGATTGCTCGGATATAAGTGGAGTTTTAACGGTCGCTTTTTGGTGGCTTGGGTGAAGCCACCAAACAAACTGCAGAGAACAATGGATGAACAATGGATAATCACCGACACGTGCGAGTTTACGGATTTGTTTACTGTTTGACGACGGAGCCCCTTTAAGCAATGATGATGGCTCATTTCAGGTTCATTTTCATATTTCTAGACAGTATACCTGCTTGGAACTATTAACATACCAAATCTGGTGGCTCTACCCANAATCGGCGACACGTGCGAGTTTTACGGATTTGTTTACTGTTTGACGACGGGGCCCTTTAAAGGGAATCTAACCATACATAAGCCATTGCAAAAAATAACCTTACAAAAACAATATGCCGTGCCACATGCAGCACCATATTTGGGTAACTGATCTACGTCAACAGGAAATTCTGATGTCTGATAGGCTAGAATTTGACTGCAAGTGGCCTACATCAAAATAAAGGAAATCAAGAAAACAGACAACGAAAAAGGTAGATTTGAAAAGACTGCAGCCAGCAAATGAATTTAAGCTTCTTTCTGCTGAGGCCGAGGGGCAAATAATTCTAAAGATAGCCTCGGAGAATTTGGGATTTTAAAAACCTCCCAGATTTGTCAAAGATTTTTCTGTTTTTTCCATTTTAAAAATACTTCAGAATTTTAAGATTTTACGGATTTTTGAGATCTTCGAAGAAATGTCGAAAAATGCATTTCAGAATCTGTATAATCTTTTGAAGGAGATTCCAGGAATCCTTACAGATTTTTTAAGATATTAAGGATTTCTTTGAGATTTCTATAATATTTTGAAGATTTCTGGCACTTTTGAAGATCTTTAGGAATTTTCATGAAAATGCACGAGATTTTTGGAGTAATTTGCCTCTCACAAATTACTACTTTGCCCCTCTCTGGAGTAATTTACCCCTCGACTGCAATTTCTGAAGCAATTTCTCATGGGTGAGAGATATCGTCTGCACATTTATTGCCATGGGATTGAAAATCTTTAGTATCTGTTTGAGAGTCTTATACTCTTGAGAGACGTGAAACGACCATGCTTATTGTTCTGTGTGAGGAGAGTCCTAACGATTTGATCAAGTGTTTTAGGCCCTTTTTAAGTCATTTTGCAACCATGAAATTTTTGTAAAGTTGAATTTACCTATATTTGCAATGCTCGTAAGAAGACGAGAAAAATCACAAAAATACTTCAATTGACTTTTAACTAGAATTTGAATCATTCAAATCCATGAAGTACTTGTGATGATACGGATTTTCGAAAGTGGGAACTTTTTTCTGGCTCATCCGGTATTATCAGAAATCTTTCGGCCTGTTTCCAGATTAATGCTCCTATTAATAGGAAACTAAACAGGCCATTTTGGAAAAACCGGTTACTATTTTGCGGGTTCTTAGTGCAGCTAAAAGGTATGTTGGAGGGTGGATTTCCTGTAGACACAGACAGCTGCGGCCTATCAAAATAGAAGACAAGAGAGCGTATTTCTATCTTAGGCGTTAACTACGGCCTCTTGGCTTCCTGTCAAAACAGATGTCTTTGCGCATACCAAAATAGAATAAAGCAGGCGTTATTTTTGTTTTTCGCTAAATTCGAATGATCATAATCAATCGAATTACGTCACACTTCGCTCAATTTATCTCGACACCCTTAACCCGCTTATGGGCGCCAACCATCGATAATTCAGCATAGGTTTCATATCTTTAAAAAGGTTGGTGTAAAAGTCTATTACGTAGTTATTTGAACCGAATGGCTTCAAATAAACTTTAGCTTTTTCACTATATTTCTATCTTCGGACTTCTCTGAAATCGTCAATATTTTCAGGAGTAGACTATTTTCTCCTTTTTTCAAGAATTCAAGAAAAATTAAAATAAAACTTAAAAACATTGTAATTTCTAAACTGTTTGATGAAACATGAATAAGTTTCAAGAAAACCATAGTTTGCGGATGTCTACAATATAGAATCAAGCAAAAATCTGTCACTCATCAGGTTTACAAGAAATTTCTAAAACTTCTTGCGAATATTTTTCAGAAATCAGCTAAAATTTCCCCCAGGATCTACCCAAACGTAAGATATCGCCATGGTTTAATGGCTCTTGCGACGTCAGGCCGACTGCACGTTTATTTTATAAGAAACTGGTTCATAAGAAACTAGTACTACGATAACCTGACCAAAAATTTAAGAAACTCGAGTACTACGCTCAAGAACAGTTAAGAAACTCTAAAATTCAATTTCTGTATGTCTCTCTTATTCTATGCCTCTCCAACAAAGGTACCTTCATCTTTTCTTAACTTTTAACTGCAAAAATTGGTAAATGTTTGCCTTAACGTGCATGGCTTACTCGTGGTGACAATATCAATGCAAAATGTAAGCCCTATGTCGATAAGAAGGCTCAACTTCGAACAATACCGCAATTTTAGGCCCAAAAACTAAGAAATAAATTAAGAAACTTTTACTACTAAAACACCGAAATTTTCATGCAAAATTAAGAGACTTTTAGTACTAACTGCTGATCCAAGTTTCTTATAAAAAAACGTGCAAACGAATTCAATTCAAACATATATTTTAATTTTTTCTTACGTTGATATCTTTCCATTCCATTTCCTCAATTTCTTCTCGTTCTCGTCTTTTGTCCTGTTTAAACAAAAATAAGGGCCAAATCAAGAATCACGAACTTAATGTTTGAAGCTAATGATCAGAGAAAAAAAATTAGATTTCCTAAAAGAGCAAAATCACAAACCGTGTTGACACTTGTAGCTTAAAATGGCAAGGCATAACGAAAATAAATCGTTTATTTTGGATTTAGAGTAGTTTCCAAAATCCTATATACGATACAATTTATTTTACCCAATCAGTATACATGATAGAAAAAGAGCTAACTAAAGCCTTCATTATTTCGTGCAAAAATCATCGTTTTATGCAGCCCGCATGTTTATTTACAAAATCAATAGGCACAATTTTAAATGTTGTATTTTTGCAGTCTCTGAGGAAATCATCCTTTGGGGCGATAAATTTTATTGAGATAATGCTGAACTTATCTTTTCAAGTCTACAGCTATTTAGTTTTCAAGCTCCTTGCATATTTTTCAGTGAGATCGACAGGAAAGATATTTGTCAAATTTTGCAGTTTATTGTAAAGGATAATTATATGTGTGGGATGATAAACTCTGATCTTGTAACTTATCTTTCTAGATTAATTCTATCGAAAAACCTTCAAAGTTGAACTTCCTGTAAAATCGTATTTCTTCTGAAGATTCTTATTGATAATTGCTCAGTAGGCCGAACGCTCATTTCATCTATCAATTTGTGGGACACCTTGGGCGAAGCAATCAGACAAGATCGATAAGATTGGAAAATATGAGGGGTGGAAAAACTCTCGATAACCTTATCTATGTCCATGTTTGGAGAAAAAACTGCCGTATTATTTCCATTAGACGCCGGGTCTCGATTAGCTCCGGTCTCTAATTTATATTCCAATCAGCTGTGAAGATCTCCAGATCCCTAGATAGGGGAAAAAATTTGCAAGAAGGCTATAATTATGCGAGCCCCAAAATTTGGAATGATGCAACTGCCGAATTTCGTGAGCTACCACTGGAACACGCGCTAAAACAGGATCACTTCACTGTTGTAAGGCAGAAATATTAGGAAAATTCGATTGTGATTTTAGACATGTTTTAAAGGTTTATTAAAAGGAACTTCTCGAGAAAATCCCTCATAATTTCAGAACGGAGTACCCAACTTTAGACAGATTACAAGTTCGTAGTTATCGCTATTGATAGACTGATGCACGCTCAAACTACGACCCATGGATTTTGACATTGAAAATTATGACGAAATGTTTCCCTCGATTTCATGTTCGGATATGGAAACCATAGCAAAACTGTACGAAAAACTGAGTGCTCCAGGCAATGGCGGTGAGCCTAAGTTGTCGGCTCAAGCCTCAGATGACAAAACGCCTCAAAATTCAAACTTTTAGTGATGTTAGCAATGAACAAAAGCCATAAGTCCATAAGTCCCAGTTTGAGCAAAAAAGGTTGTTGTTGTTATCGTTGTTGTTGTTGCGATAACTGGGACCATTTCGTGAGTCTAAGCCAACTTCACTAGGGTAGAATACAGCCAAGGTTGCACATCTTTAAAAAGGTTGGTGTAAAGATACAGATTTATGACCTATTTCGTTTAACTGAATGGCTTCAAACAAACTTATTTCGCTATGATTTTACCGTTGGACTCTTCTGAAATCTTCAATATTTTTAGAGCTAGAGTGATTCTCTCCTTCTTTAAGAATTCAAGAGAATTGTTGAAAACAACTTAAAAACCATCGTAATTTCTAAATTCTTAACAAAACATGACAACTGTTTCAGGAAAACAAGTTTACCGATGTCTACAATATGGTTTACCATTTAAAAATTTGATACGTCACTCCCTCAAATGAGTTTAAATATAGAACACGCCGTAATTTCGAAAATTGTTTAAGATTTCTGATAAGTCCAACGATAGAATTATAGATAAATAATTAAAATTTCTTTCATGTCATTCAATTACAAGAAATAGGCCATAGAATTTTGCACCCACCTTTTCACACCGATTTAAAGATTTGGAAACTATGCTTGCCAATATGAAACTGGTCTTTCTCAAATTAGATGTCACCTGCAAAAGTCCGCGAATAATAACAATAGACGTGTTTTGTAAAGGAATTTTGCGTTATCGCAAATCTCAGGTGACATCTAATTTGAGACGGATTTTAAATGTCACCTGCAAATGCCCGCGAATAACAACAATAGAAGTGTTTTGCAAAGGAATTTTGCGTTATCGCAAATCTCAGGTGACATCTAATTTCGAGACGGACTTTAAATCATAGATGAACTTACAACGTAACGAACAACACAGCTCGCAGGAATCCATATTAGCAATGAGAAGACGAGGACGGTCATAACGATGTTTTCTTGCATGAATCGAGCTGTTGAGAATGAAAAAAAAATGCAAATTAAATCATTTTCATTTTTTTTTTCATTTTATCAATATTTATACACGAAAAAACCTTTCAGCGTATTTACAAATTATCTCAAAGAAAAAATTTAAAGAAAAAATTGTAAATAATTTAAATATGCTACTCTACCAAGGGGTCGTGTTTGGGTTTTGTAGGTTCAAAAAGATACTTTCTAAAACCTGTTTAAAACNTCAAATTCTGGTGTTTATGTGATACGAGATCAACTGTAATACGAGGTGGCCACAGGGAATCAGACAGCGTGATTTTTGATTGGTCAACACTACCAGACGCTAGAATTTGAAAATCCCTGTAACTAGAAAATGACATACACAGATAAACGGGACTGGGTCACAGGACACCAATTACTCTGTGAACACTAGGTCACGGATACAGTACAAGGTAGGCGCCCTTGATTAAATAATTGACAAATTTCTGCTCCCTATGGAGTTCATGGCTGATACCTTTTCAAAGAGGTCTGGGATGGCGCGTTATTTTTCTGGAAGATGACGGATACGAGGGAAGTTGTGGACAGAATATGGAATTTAACTCTAGTGACACGGCCCCCTGAAAATCAGGCAGACTGACTGACGGGGCTACCGTGCATAAAACCAGAAAGACTTTAGCATGATTGAAAGTACTTGCGTTTTAGCTATTCTACAAAAGATTCTCAATTGAACGTTATTTTGATACATTTTGTAGAATTTTCGAACGTGCACAAAAGCGACAGAAGCTCTAACGCCACTTAATGGAACCTTTCGTATAAAAATGTATTTGTTGATGCGCAGTAACGATTTACTTCACTTATGTAATATGCAAATTAGCTTGACCGTTGAGAACAAGAGTAAAAACAAGAGCAGCGATACGCATGACAACGTGATCCCCAACATCGATTCGCTCTCAACAAAGCTGCAACACAATGTAGCAAAACAATAGGGTCAGCACTTCATCTCCCCAACAAGTATATAAATATTGCTTGGTCCAGATTATTTTGTAGAATAATCAATAGTCTATCTACTAATTCTTACCGAATTTGCTTGCAGTAAAATCTTTCAACAGGTTCAACAAATGCTGAGAAAAATCCTTCTGCGTTTTCTTGCAAGTTCCCTAAAACGACAAAAGAGACTATCCATGAAAAAGGCCACTCTCAGAAATATTTGACTACAGCAAACATTTGACTACTAAAGATTATAACTCTGATAACAAACTGGGGGCCCTCAATAAGGGAATATGAGTTGGTCTCATAAAACTACAAACAAATTGCTTGCATATCCATAGGTTCATTGTTTGAAAAAGGTTTCAAAATCGGCAAAAATGTAGAAAAAGGCTCGAATCTTGGCAAAAATTTAAAATGAAATGTGCGAAATGTTATTACCTGACTGACATTTCAAAAACGAGGCAATACAAGAATCCCGCCAATCCTATTGGTTAATCGCACGCTTCCCGTGGTATTCCCGCAGCCTTGTATAATACGATACAAGGACGCGCTTTTGTCACCACAGCAACTGATTTAGGCCTGTGGGATTTACAATAAACTCAAGCGACATAACAGTAACAAAATGGGTTTGACTAAGTGATATGAGTCAAAATTAGAAGCTATCAGGTAATAAAACTCATACTAACCGGTTTTGTAGTTGTACATGAAAATATAAAACCCTCGGTCTTATTGCACAGACCTCGCAAGCTCGGTCTGTACTGTTAAGACCTCGGGCTTTATATTTTCCTGTAAAACACAAAACCGGTTAGTATGCGCATATTATTGCCTCGTTCTTTCAACTGAATTTATCAAAGGGAACTGCGTGTAATTTGACATAACCCTAGAAAATGGATTTTTGCTGTCACGATCACTTTCAGAATAACAGTGTTTTTAATTTTTATGAAAGGATAAACGAGAGGAAGGACCTGAAAGTTTGACAAATGTTTGAAAGCTCCATAAATTCTCAAAATTAGTATGACCAATCCAAGAAATACTCTGTTTTTAAAGGTCTACAAATAGCCAGCATAGGGCTCAAATCGAGGGGTGTATCACTCTTCCGAAATGGCGTACAAGATTTTTTAAACAATAGGATTTTTGGGGATATTTTGCGGATTTTTCTTGAAAACAAAGGGATTTTTGCAAAAGATGTACGAGATTTTTACAGAGTGATGCGCCCCTCAGCTCAAATCTTTCAAATCTTTAAAATGGTGAATGCAAAATTCTATCACATTTTCTTTGAACTGAAAGGCATGAAAGGAACTTAGGGTACTTTGCTGTAAACCTGCTGTGGAAATATCTTGAAATCTTCATTATTTTCAAAATGGCGGCATTTATATTTTGAGGCTGTGAAATCATTAAATTTCTTAATCCTTAACTAGGAGAGCTACAGATTTCGGCTTGCCACCATTTTAATTACGTTGGAAAGAATTCATGGAAAATTTTGAAAAAATTGAAATCATAATAAATCCCAAATCAATAGAGAAAAAATGATACGATCTTAAAAATCATATTCATAAAGGTCTAAAATACGGTGGCAAGCAGAAACCTGCAGCTCTTCCGGTTCAGGATTTAAAAATTTGATGAAATCACAGCCTCAAATGTGATAAGTCTGCCAGTTTGAAACTAATCATGATATAAAAAAAATGTTCATGGCAGAATTACAGAAAAGTACCCTAAATTCCTTCTAAGTCATTTAATTAAAAGAATAATGTGAAAGAATTTCACATTAATCATTTTAAAGATTTTGATGCCGATGCTTGCAAAAGGCGTATAAGTACATGTGGGAATTACATTTGGGGATTACATGGGGTGTAGCTGTAGATACTAACCAAAAATCAAACTAATATTGAAAATTTAGGCAAAATGAGGGGGAGTATTTTCCATCCTTATCTAGCTTCCAACTGACTTTTACCAATGATAATGTGCATTCTATCTTCTTCCCTGCAGACTTTCAACATTTGCTATCTCAGTTTTATGAAGCGTCCATACCACACCCATGCAATTTGCTAATTAGAAAAGCTTATAAGCACGAGATACTGATCTTTTTGAAGAGGCTGGAACTCTGATATAACACCTTCGAGTCCATGAGTTTAGCGTATTATGGTGTAATTGATACGCTGAAAAGAGGAACTTCGCGCTGTTTGAGAGAAGTTCGTTTGATAACGTGATAAAGAACTCTAAACGGTCTCTTAAAACAAGCATAGGGCTCAAATCTTTCAAATCTTTGAAAAAGTGGGTGTAAAATTCTATGAAATTTTTCTTTGAATTGAATGGCTCGAAAGGAACTTATGTTATGTTATGTTATGTTGCTGTAAATCTACCGTGGAAATTTTTTGACATCTTGATTTTCTTCAAAATGGCGGCAATTTAATTATTTTTGAAAAAATTCATGGAAAATTAAAGAAAAATCTAAATCATCGTAAATCCTAAACCAATAGAGGTAAAATGATATAACCTTCAAGTAAAGAAAACCATGGTTTATGAAGGTCTACAATATGGTGGCAAGCAGAAATCTGTAGCTTTTCTGGTTTAGGATTTAGAAATTTGATGACGTCATAGCCTCAAATTTAATAAGTGCCCCTATTTTGAAACAAATCAAGATATCAATAAATTTCCACGGCAAATTTACAGCAAAAGGCCTAAGTTCCTTCCAAGCCATTTATTTCAAAGAACATTGTAATCGAATATTACACCGACCTTTCTAAAAATTTGAGCTCTATGATGTTAAAACAAGGTTATAATCTATTTTATAAGGGAGCTTCAAAGGACCAGGCACAATATCAACCATGATCCTTGGTGTATTAAAGAACGCCGGTCAACCAGCATCCTTTGCGCGCGTCGCATTTGCCTTACGAGACTGCGGCAACCATTTTCATATGACATCGTTCTTAGCAGTGCTGAGCACAGCGCGACCGCAAAGGATGCTGGCTGACCGGCGTTCTTTAAACGAGCTGTACAAGATTTTTGTAAACAAAGATAAGTTCTTTCAGATTCACCCGGCAATTCACAGAGATTTTGTAACACAATGGCATGAGATGCTTTTGTTGACACCTGAATTCAAAGCGATTAGCGACTGCAGACAAAGGAAATTCTCTCAACCAGTAATTCAAAACAAACAAAGCCGCAAAAGTTTCTCTGAAACCCAAGTAGCTAGTGCGCTCGTTGTGCATTCCAGAAATTGTCTTCAAGAGCAAACATGAGCATATATCGAAAGAAGAAGGATATATCTACACATCTACCTCGGGCATTCTATTTCTTTGGTTCAGAAGCCAAGATGTAAGTGTTTTCATTACACCCAAAAAATAAGAGAATTGAATCGCCTCCCAATCGGCTTTTGA
This sequence comes from Aurelia aurita complex sp. Pacific, assembly GCA_004194395.1. Taxonomy (NCBI): domain Eukaryota; kingdom Metazoa; phylum Cnidaria; class Scyphozoa; order Semaeostomeae; family Ulmaridae; genus Aurelia; species Aurelia aurita complex sp. Pacific. The sequence goes on from REGL01000166.1 coordinate 31,258, forward strand.
ACCAAACAAATTAAATGCCCGAGGCAGATATGCAGATATATCCTTCATCTTGCGATTTATGCTCATGTTTGCTCTTAAAAAATTTCTGGAATTCACAACGAGCGCGCTAGCTACCTGGGTTTTAAAGAACCTTTTGGGGCTTTGCTTGTTTTGAATTACTGGTTGAGTGAATTTCCTTTGTCTGCGATCGCTAATCGCTTTGAATTGCGGTGTCAAGCAAAACCAACTCGTGCTCTTGTCTTACCAAATCTGTCCTTGTTCCGGGGAGTGGCAACGAAATACCAGACCATGACAGCAATGAGGCAAAGAAAGTGATTTCATACCTGAAGACAGCTGCCTGATAATTCTCCAATAGGACATGGTACCCCGTCATTGATGTTGAAGTTGGTCGCATTTACAATGATAGGATTACAAGCCGCACTTGTTGTATTAGCTTTCTTACAGCAGATCTTGCAAACTTGGTCGGCTGTGGGGGCAATAAAAACGAGCATAGGTTCCAAATCTTTAAATCGGCATAAAAAGGTGGGTGTAAAATTCTATCACCTAATTCTTCTAACTGAATGGCTCAAAAGAAACTTTAGCTACCTATCTATAATTCTACCGTTGGACTTTTCAGAAATCTTGAATATTTTTTTAGATTACAGCACATGTTATATTTCAGTTCATTTGAGGATGTGACGTCATCAAATTTCTAAATCATAAACCAGAAGAGTGACAGACTTTTGCTTGATACCATATTGTAGACATCCATAAACTATGGTTTTCTTGGAAATTATTTCATGTTGCGTCAAACAGTTTAGAAATTACGATGGTTNATATTGTAGACATCCATAAACTATGGTTTTCTTGGAAATTATTTCATGTTGCGTCAAAAAGTTTAGAAATTACGATGGTTTTAAGTTTTTTTGAAAAATTTTCAAGAATTCTCAAAAAACAAGAAAAACACTCTTATTCTGAAAATATTGGAGATTTCTGAAAATTCCAACGGCAGAATCATAGCAAATTAGCTGAAGTTTCTTTGAAGCCATTCAGTTCAAAGAAATAGGTCATTGAATTTTACACCGGCCTTTTCAAAGATTTGGAACCTATGTTATAAAAACGTAGGTGAGAGTGATAACACACAAGAGGTGAACAGATGTCACTATCCTGCCAGCTGAGTGGGGGAAGAGATTTATCTAACAGACCTAGCGTAGACTGTTGTGCAGATAATATATCTTAGATACCTTGTAAATTGATTTCAACACTGATCATTATTTCTAACATTGTTTTTAATAGATTAATTAGACTTTTGACATATTGTAAATAGGTTTTTTATTTTCTTTGCATTATATTACTATTATTTTATTGTATCGTAGATGGAGGGCCCCTTGAACAGAGGCCGACAACATTTTTTGCTTCCTGGGAACTGCAAGAATTTCGTTCAAAATTCCTGCGAAAATTGTTTTTATTTTACATTGAGTTAGTAGATTGCACAGCGTAGTTCGTGCATGTTATAAGTAGAATATTATTCAAAAGCTTCTTGGTGATATTGAACACGTTCATAAACCAACAACTGTAAGGTTTAAAGTCGACATATCGTAGAACAAATACTCATATTGTATACAAGTTTAAGAAGATTGCTGAGTGGGTAGCTCAAAGTAAACTTGGTAACTGTAGGTGAGCAACCAAAGTGCACATGCAAATCTCGTTGCCATTTTCTTTCTTCCTTGAAACGAAAAGCACTACCTTGGCACAAAAAGCAACTGAACAGCTCAATGATAGGGTTGACCTGGATGAAATCTACTACTTGCAACGACAAATCAGTTTCTAATTCTTGATGCAAATTTCTTGGTCAAGATTCTGCTTAATTTAAGTTACTGCAGCAATTCATTTTCTTTTTCAAGATAACAATTATGAAAGGTTCAGGTTCAGCCGTGTTTTGTCGGCAACGTAAAATTTGGCTTCCTTTCAAAAGATTCCTGCAGCCTAAGAATCTTGCAAAATTTCCTGGGAACGGCGTTCCCCTGTTCCAACACTTTGTCGCCCTCTGCGCCTTGAAAATCAGCACTTGCTGAAGGTCTACCCTCCATAAATATATGAATCAAATCAAATCAAATCAAACCTTTTAGCTATGTAAAAGTGATAATACGCAGAGGTGAACAGATTTCATTATGCTGTGAGCTGAGTGGGGATAAGAAGTGTCTAATAGACCTTTTAGCTATTCTGCAAAAGAGTCTGGATCGAGCGATATGTTTATACCTTTTTAAACGAAAGGCTTGATTAACTGGCATCGGAGCTTGGAGCTTCTATGACTATTGTGCACATTCGAAATCTTTTCAATACGTATAAGATAACGTTCGATTCAGACTATTTTTTAGAATAGCTAAAAGGTCCATTTGCAGTTTAGGGAGCACGGCTTCTAAATATTAAAAAAAAGTCGATGAAAAATTCTGTGATATATTTCTTTGAACTAAATAGCTTCAAAGAAATTTTAGCTACTTTGCTATGGTTCTACCATTGGACCGTTTAGAAGTCTATAATATTTTTGAAACTACAGCGTGTTTTGATGTAAATATGCGTACAATTTTCAAAGGAACGGCTCCAGCCTATACTGGTGAAATATTTCACCCAATCGACCAAAACCGTGCAACGAGAAGGTCTAAGTTTAAATTAAACCTCCCATTTCGCAAAAGTAACACTGGCTAAAATGCCTGTCCTACTTGGGGCCAAGATACAGAGAGAAGAAAACAACGTATATGTGTTCTATTGAAACACGCCTCCTCTCTCATATATATGACTCGGCCCTACTAAATTATGCTTCATCCAAATTCACTTTAACATCTGTTGTTTACTATTATCATTTTTCTTTTGCAACCACCTCTAAGGGGACCATTATGGAAATAAGGTCAATATGACCTTTTAATGCTATCCCTGCCAATACAATTAGGGGTGTTTTTAACGTATTTATTTAATGAGCATTGTCATCGTATTTCATCTATTCTTTAGCTCTTTAAAACTTGTAAAGTCTATTTATTTACTTCTTGTAAATTGTTTTATTTTACGTGGCAAATATTAACATACATACGTACAAACCATTCCATGCGTTGTTGAGATCAATACTCACTTTTGGATTTAGCTCCATATTATACTGAGGACAAGGCTGTGTTTCAAATGAAATGACATAGTCTCCGGAAAGATCTAACGTCCGTCTCAAATTACATGTCACATGAAAATGCCAGCGAGTTATCTTTCATTACTGCAAATCTCGCATGGCATCTCATTTAATAAAGACTTGAATAAACTCACCTTTTGAGCAGAGACAGGAAACCATTTTGTTCTGTTCGCATAGTGTAAGACATTTGCCCTTGAAACACATACCCCTAAAATGCAAATATACGACATAATCATAATCACCATCGTCATAATCATCGATTAAAACAAATTTTGCAATATATATTACAAGACAAAAACAAATTATATTTCTATCCTGTCAGAAGTTCAACTTTTGAAACATGTGCTTCGCAGAGCAGCCCAGTAAAGGTTCCACAGAGCCTATCAACATTGACATTGACAGTAACGGCTTCTGCTAACTTCAGAATTAGGAAGGAGAAATGATGAGTCTAACCGGGATGTATATGAGCTAAAATATGGGGTGTCCCAACGCAAAACCTCCCTCACTTCATTGACCCCAGTGACGCATTAAATAGGGACGTGAATTTGCAGCATTTGTTAAATCCTGTTAACAGACAGACGCTCAAACACTGACAACACAACATGGGAGGATAGGTTGGGAAGAGTGCCCAAACTGACAAACATTTTGCTTGACAACAAAATAGGAATATTTTTCTGACAACATTTCATGACAAGTTACATCATCACTGTAGATGAAATCAAATCATCCTGATTTAAGGTTAGTGCGACATAGTTCTGAGAAACTAATCTTTAACAACTATTCGCATCTAACTTTCACAGATATGGAAAAAAAGATGCTTACAAAATACATCACTTATGAGCAGGCTACTTACAAATTCTACAATTAATTTTCCCCCATCTAGGCTTTGATCTTGAGCTTTCAACTGTTGGTAGCTCCTTTATTTTATTGGTCAGAGTGTTCCACAATAGGCTTCCTCTGAACGAGAGCGACTCCATACCAAATTTCATCGTTCTCGTAAACGTGATTTGCAGTTCTGAGATCGTATTGAATCTTTTTCCTATCATGAAGGTGCCAAATGTATGATGCATTTAGGTGGCTTATTGATTCATAAATCTCTTGGACCAAGTTTTGGATATCTTCAAATTGCAGAGACTATGGCCTGGTTGAACCATCGTTTTCGTGCCGTGTCGAATCGAACTGTATTAAAAACAGCAGAATCTGCGGTGTCTAGAAATCTGATTTAAGCATCGTTTTTTTGCCGTTTCGGATTGAAATTAAAATGGTTAAAATTGCCATTTTTCAAATGCAAAAGCGCAGTGGCTGATCACACGCAGAAAACGGGGACCATGGCCTAGAACTGATTAAGTAAACGCGGCAGAAATACGATGTTTAAAACAAGTCGTTTTTCTGCCGTTTGATACGACAGAGCTGGTGAACTCATGCCGTTCTATCTATTTAAAACGGCAGGTGATTTAAACATTGTTTTTATCTCGAATTTAATTGACACTAAGAAGTTTTTAGCAGCATCTATAAAATTCGTCACGGTAAAAACGATGTTCAAACTAGGCCTGTGTAACGTAAATAAATATCTAATGTAGAACTTACTTTGAAAATGCGCATGGTACACCACTAAGCGGAGGAGCGTCAGGACAATGTGCACTTGAACCACTGGCAAATGTCAAGGAAATATGCATTCATGTAACGTAATGCCCTTGTTTTTGTGTAACACTTTTACAATAATTCAGTACAGTAGTGTCCCGCATATAAGAAACAACTTTTTAAGTTCCAGGTCTGATGCTTTTCTTATAAAATGAAATAGGGTAAAGTTTCTTATCACAAAAATCATGTACTATCGACTCAGACATGAGCTCTATGATTTTGATACAACGAATATATTTTGAATTGTATTTGTAAATTTTGACTTCCATAAAATGCTACAGTTATTCCAGGAAGGTGCTTTTTGCTTAGTTTGCATACAAAATTCTTGTTTTCATTTGAATAGGTCAATTCAACTGGAAAGCTGAAAAATTCCATGGTTTCAATACATAGTTTTTAAATAAGAAACAAGCTTTTTTCAGACCTGAACAAGTTTCTTATAAAATGGAGTATTATTTTGAAAATCAGGGTATGTGTTTCTTAAATTGGTGTTTCTTATATGCGGGACACTACTGTATTTACAATTCCATTACCCTCTCAGCGCAGGCATTTTTCCCTCTCCTTGGGGAGAATTATTAACACTTGTTGGGTATACGAATCACCAAAGTTCGAACGAACGGTTCTCCCCCAAAAAGAAAACCTGTGATCATGTGCAGAAAGCATGTTTGGTTTGTGGAAAGAATGTGGGCGGAGAAACCAACCACAATCCAAACAAGGATTAGCAAAGAAACAAAGAGATTCTCGCGTATGGGAAGAAGTTCTCCGTACGTTGCTATGAACTTTACCACCAAAACAAAAGGCTTAGACAAAAGGGCAGTCCTCGGTATCCTCAACAAACACAGTGTGCAGCCTTACATTTGGCGCTTCTGATGTTTTGAGTGCCTTCATCACTGAGGTACCAATTTTTTACCTTAGTGAGGCGTAGTAACTATAATACTAGGAGTTTTCAGGAGGTCACCCAACCAGCTAATGATCTGGCCCAACCATATTTAACTTCGGTGATCAAATACTTGTTTTAGCTCAAGTAAGGCCAAAGTTCTAAAAAATATCAACAAAACCTTTCACAAATTTCTGACACCCAGAGATGAAATAGAAAAATAAATAATGGTTGGCTGACACACAGCTTGTGATACCCAGTTGTAGGGTAACTGCTGCAAAATGGAGATTTAGCTTCGATATTTATTTATCTATTTATTTATTTGCTTATTTGTTTATTTATTTATTCAAGTCGTGAGTTATGTACGGGGTGACTAAACTAACATTTCACCATCTTTGACAAACGGTCGATAAATTTCACCACAACGATTTAGGTCTCGAAAAGGAGGGAAGAAATGAGACTGATCACTGATAAATCAAGAAAAGGATACTTGCAATACGTTTCACCTTGACAAGCAAGGGGAAAACTGTCACGGCATTTCTTAGTCTTCTTTGCAAATTGACAGTTGTCACAACATGGTGTATTCACATCACTGTAAAATAATTAGACCTTGAAACGTAGTACAATAAAAGCTTAAAAGACAAGTCCGGGATTGGTATGATTGCTGATAAAATCAAAGATCACACTGTTGTGAATTGTGTGTGGTCCGTTTTTCAACTTTTTTCTCTTTTTCTTTCTCTGTGAAATTTTGCATTTCAATATGCGAAATGAGCGATGTGACGTCATAAACTCACAAGGTCATAGCCTCGTAGCCTTCGACGTCATGTTAAACCTAACCTCTAAACTGAGGCTCGCCTCCTCATCGTGTACTCTTACAAAATGGCGACGACATTTGGCCTAACTGATGACAAATGCCTCACAAGTTTACAACTGCTACGGATGTCAAAATGTGAAAAGAAATCACAAGTGTTCTTCGGTAGTTGGTGAGGTTGTATTTTTGACATTAATTATATAAACCCCGGACTTATCCTTTAACGGCAAGCAGAAGCGAAAACCTTTTATCAACATTCTTATTTGCAGAAAAAAATGCTGCTTCGAAATACCAGGTGTCCCAAAATAATGCATGGGCCTTTGCCAAAATTTAGATCGTAAACCAAACCAGCCAAAGACTTTTGCTTGGTATCGTACTGTAGGCATTCAAAAACAGTAGCTTTCTTCAAATGTATTCTGAGTTTCCTCGAAAGGTTTACAAATTACGATGGTCTTAAGATTTTCAAAACTTTTCTAGATCTCCTAAACAGGAGAAACCCCTCTAGTTCTAAAAATATCGAAGGTTTCAGAAAATTACAACGGTAGAATTATAGCAAAATAGCTAAACTTTCTTTCAATCTATTCAGCTCAAAGAAACAGGTCTTGGAAGTCTACACCAACTTTTCTAAAGATCTAGATCCATTCATTTGGCCCACCTATGCTAAAGGAGGGAGACCCATTGACAAATGCTGGTTTTCAAGGGGCCCTCCATAATGAAGCTATGTTCTAAACGAAACTGAGGGCTCTCATTCCTAGTCTGGTACAAACCTGCAAACTGCAGCTCCTCTGAATTGGCAATTACTTGTACAACATTTGTCGGTGTCATTCAGTTTCGCATCCAGCCCAGGATCACATCTTTCGCTCTTGCTTGGATCTTTAACATTCGCCTCAACTTCGTTGTTCCCACAATATTGTCCTACTTTACCTTGAAAACAACGAGAAAAAGTTTACAAACAGGTTGATGAAGGCCTATGAGAACACTATACAGTAACAATAGAGATATAACACCAAAACCGTAAAACAGACAGTTAGTCTAAGAAAGCTGCAAGCAACATGCACTTGCAATGATCTTTATTGTCTTTTCTTTTTTCTCCTTTACATTTCTGCCTAGCATCCGAAGGTAGTTTGAGGACGCTGAGAAGCTAACCTTATCGAAGTAGCGTCCTAGTCCTCGATGTGAGCATGCCTTGTGATTCCCTTAGCCTTGAATTACAGAGAGTTGGCGAATCTTTTCACTCTAAGTAGCAGGTTCGGCAGGGCAAGGACTCGAACTACCAACCTTCAGATTGGTAGTCAAGCATGCTACCACTGGGCCAGCCCCGCTCATTTGTAAACACTGCCACAAACTCTAACAGTTGTAAAATCAACCTTCCTTTTCAACTCTCGTCTATCTATCTGCGAAAGTTTTCAAGTGATTTGAACAGCTGCCCAGCTTTCGAAAATTGACCTTTTTTATTGAAATACAGACGAAATACTATCTAAAACCTAGGCCCTGTTCACACGGGAACGCAATCGTTCCGTTCCACACCGTATCGTTCCGCGAAGTGGAACGCTTAGGGGTTGCGTTTTGACGGGAACGCTTCAAATAGGATGGTTCATTTCCAAACAGTGGAACGATGAAAAAATGATACAAAAAGTGGAATGATACGCGATCGTTCTGTTCCGTTCCGTTCCCGTGTGAACAGGCGATCAAGTGTAGAACTGGTCTAAAAACGGAACGATCAGTCTTTTGCCATTATAGCATGCATGAGTGTTGTTGTTGCTGGACATAATGGAAAAACGGGAGAAACAATTGTAGAATGGAATGATTGCGTTCCCGTGTGAACAGAAATAAAAACTGATATGCAATCGTTCGGTTCCCGTGTGAACAGTCTACTTTTTGTTCCAAAAACTGGAACGAAGAAGGAACGTTACGATTGCGTTCACGTGTGAAAGGGGCCCTGGTGTTACCCTATGCTCTGAAATGGCTTGACATATCCCAAGCCCCATGTTTGAACGTGAACTGATAAAGTCACGTGGAATGTTGTCTGGACGAATAATCTGATTTCAGCAAACACAGGTACAGTTCTCTTTGATTACAGCGAAGTCACCTTTCAACTTTAATAAAAACTAGCAAAGTATTTCAAATATCTGACCTACAGTAAATATTTGCAGACAGAATGGCACGCAACAACCATAATTTGATAAAATGTAAGAATTGTTGAAGACAAAATGGGAATCTATGCTTACTTTTGAAACATTCCTTTCTCTTTTTGACCAGAACATCATCAATGCTTCGTTCGCTACATGGTGAGAACTTCTACAAAAACAATGTCACAAAAAGTTATAATTCAAATTCTTCTGGACAAAAATTGCCAAAAATATACCCTAGCCTGGACAAGAGTTGCAAAAAGCTTCAAAGAATTTACCATGGGCTTCACTACAAGTCCTAAACAAAGGGGGTCTAGGCACAGGTAACGGGGGAAAAATTACTATAAAAGTAACAAGTACCTCTATCTTTACTTTAGTGTTTACCAAATTTGCCAATTTTGTCTAGATTAGATTAGGCCAACCACGACAATGTTTGTGAGACAAACAGTTCTGGTCTCCACCCACAATAAATTAAATAAGTACTTTGTGGAAAGAAACTTTTAACTCTTGTAAAAGAATAACAACTAAACTAACCTGTAACCAGGGAGACAAATGTTAAATCTTGCAAGAGAGCTCACAGGCTGAAATTGTCATTAAATTCTCTTGCAGGATTTAACAGTTTCTCCTTAGTTACAGGTTTATTGTGGTTGTTATTCTTTTCCAGGAGTTAACAGTTTTCTTTCCATAGAGTACATTGTCTAATGTTGCGTTTGTGGGTATATAACGATGAGGCCATTTTCAGGCATTCCTTAACCAAAAAATGTTCTTCAAGTCGAATATACCTATGCTTTCAATGTTTATTTTTTTTTTCTTCTATTCATATTAAATTAAAACTAATTAATCTAAATACATTACTACTGTACCGCTCTTGGTGTAAGAAGACACAACGTCATCTGGCCTATACCAAGAACGGTTACCAAATAGTCAAATAAAATGTATATATTTTTATCCACATTGGATCCCACATTTTGACAATCTTAAGTTTTTTTCCATCATTTGCAATTTGGTACCAAGCTACCTTACATTGTTCCTTTTGTTTGTTAAAGTATTATAATTGTAAGTGTCATCCAAAGTAGGGACCAGATGACCTTGTGTCCTTTCCTGCTTTGGATGGCACAGTAACAAATAATCTTTTGTGTTGTAATTGTTTTGATGATGATATAAAAAAAAAAGAACGGTACTTCCAATTTACAAATACAACTTCAAGACTAAAAAAAATACAGCAATACAAGGGACAAAACAAAACAAGAAAGCAACCCACAGATAGTCAAATAAAAGAAGGGGACTGGCAGTTCCACATCAAACCATGCAATGAGTCTAACCCTTTTAAATCGTAGACTTCCATCAGTTTTTTTACCATCACATAGCAACTGGACGGTCCAATGACGATGGAAGCCAAGCATTATGGGAAAATTTGGATTTAGATGTTTATGAAAACGAGAGAAAAATACAAAATGCGTCAGTTTCTCGACTGTCAAGCAGAATTCGACTCATTCAAATTCATTCAATTCCCTTGAACATATGTTCCAAATCTTTCAACAGATTGGTGTAAAATTCCATGACCCATTTCTTTGAACTGGATGGCTTGAAAGAAACTTTAGCTACCTTGCTATAATTCTACCGTTGGAATTTTCTGAAATCTTCAACATTTTCAAAATTAGAGTGTTCTTCTTCCGTTTTAACAATTCAAGAAAAGTGTTTTCAAAAACTTAAAGCTATCGTAGTTTCTAATCAGCTTGACAAAGCATAAAAAAATTTCCGAGAAAACCATAGCTTGTGGATGTCTACAATATAGTATCCCACAAAAATCAGTTGCTCTTCGGGTTTATGATTTAGAAATTTGATGACGTCATATCCTCGAATGAGTTGAAAATAAAATACGCTGTAATTTCGAAAAATATTTGAGATTTCTAAAAAGTCAAACGGTAGAATCATAAATAAATAGCTAAAGTTTCTTTCAAGCCATTCAATTAGAAGAAATAGGTCATAGAATTTGCACCCACCTGTTTACACCGTTTTAAAGATTATTGGCTTTTTCTGGTTCACACGGTATACAAATTATCTTTCAAAAACATATGAAAAATGGTTGTAGCTTACCTTGTTGTTTGGTCTCAGTCCAGATACAGATGTAGAATACATCATGAATTTTCCACCTTTTGAATTACCCGGTGAACATTCCCTTGAGGAAGGGTCGTGATTTGAACCAAAATTATGTCCTACCAGAAACAAATAATAAAAATTAAGACTTTTTAAAGGTAAAAAGTTGCAAAACAGTTTTACCAGCATTTCAGGCCAAGGAATGAGGACAGACATTGTAATACAATAGTATCAATTGCTTTTGATTGACACTGCAAGTCAAAGCGTTTGGCAATTGCAGCCAAAGGGAATTCTATTAACCTTTTATTCAAAATATACAAAGCCGCAAAAATTGCCCTGAGACCAGTAGGGCAAGCTATCGCATTGCGCACACGAAAGGTGGCAATTAAGAGAAGTCATGAGTTAAAAACGCGAGAAGAAGGATAAATCTAAAGATCTGCCGGGCGGATTTTGTTTCTTCAGGAGGTGAGTAGTAATTGCTTCACTTAAGCCCTTAATATACGAGAATTGCAATGCATTCTGCTCAGCTTCAAAATCAAATAAACAAAATCAGCCGGGGCAGAACTTTTGATTTACCTATCCTCTTTCGCTATAGAGTCGTGAATTCTCTTAAAAACCACCTTTCGAGTGCACAAAGCGATTGTTTGCCGTACTGGTTTCTGGGAAACTTTTGCGGCGTTGTTTTTTTTGAATTACTGGTTTCTTTGCCTGCAGTTGCAAATCGCTTTGAATTGCGGTGTCAATCAAAAGCAACTGATAGTCCTATAGAATCTGTCCTTGTTAGGCTGAGGAGATAGTAAACAGCTGACAATAAACAACAGTAAACAACAGTAAACAACAGTAAACAGAGGGAAGGGAAGATAGTAAAGAGCTTCGGTTCTTATGCAATTAATGCAATGGATTGGTTCTCATAAAATAGGGGTCTAATTTGACAATTTCAGCCTGTATGTTCTCAAAGCACAGGGTTCAAATCTTTCAATTCTTTAAAAAGGTAGGTGTAAAACTACATTGCATTTTTCTTTTAATTTAAATGGTTTGAAAGGAATGTGGTAAATCTGACGTGGAATTTTTTCATAGCTCTGAGTCCTATGCTGGTTCTTAATCCACTAGGTTCTTAAATGCGAATGTTTGCTGTATACATAGAAATTTATACATAGGAATTTATGATGAGGTGATGCGTACATTAAAATGATAAAATAAGCTTTCAAAAAGATCGGTTTCGCTTATTTCTTTTGAAAAGAGATTATTCAGTGGATGCAAAGGATTATCAAAGCCAAAATATCGCAAAAAAATTACAAATCCTTTATATATAAAAGTTAAGAAAGCAAACTTACCCAGCTCTTTAGAATTCCAAGAGAACAGCATGAAAGGAAAAAGAAACATTGTCAGTTCTAAAGTTCTATAACAATCTTCATGTTTAATTTTTGTACCCTCGCGAATGTTTCAAAACGAAGTTTTTTTAAGCCTTGCTAAAGTTTAGACTCCATTCAAGTACCATTTGAGGAAAGCGATACAATTTCAAGTCACAAGGAATTCTATGGAAATGCTTCATCACAGCGAGCATCACAGAATCCTTCAAAACAGGTCAAAAATATTTCATCAAATCACAGGAGCCCAGGCGGTTGATTCAACGATAATAAGTTTAAAACTTCAAAATAGACCAGTTAATTGTAATACCTTTGTGTCTTAATGGTTGCTCTTCTCTACGGCTGCATTGTGTTTCTTTTGTTGACTTCTGTACTGCGTAATTGTTCGAATACAAGAGTTCGATGTGAAGTAACACAAACGCCGTACTATATGATATTTTATATATGATATATGATAAGAATTTACTCTTTGGATGTCGGATTGCGAGCGAAGACAAAACAGTTTATTGAGTTTGGCTTGAAGAGGAGTTTCACCCCTTACTCCTTGTAATATTATATAGTACAGCGTTAGTGTTACTTCACATCGAACTCTCATATTCGAACAATTACGCTGTGCAGAAGTCAACAAAGGAAACAAAATGCAGCCGTAGAGAAGTGCAACAAATAAGACACAAAGGTATTACAATTAACTATTTTGAAGTTTTAAACTTATTATCGTTCAATCAACCGCCTGGGCTTCCTGTGATCAAATTGCTAAAAATTCAAATACTTGGATACTGAATATTTACTCCAGACAATTTTCTTTTCATTTCTTGATTGTAAGTGAAGAAGATTTCTCAAAGCCAATTACGCATAGCTTTCAAAATTAGAATGTACGATAGTAACTTACCATGAGCTGTGACAACATCAGCTTCTGACGTCAGCAGCCTCCTTCCCCAGTTCATACTGCTACTAAGTCCACTGTTTAGAAATGACATTGTTCCTGTGCTGCCCTTATATGCTATAAAGTAAAGTACAATGAATGTTTAAGATGAATCAACACTGTCAAAGAAAGCTGTGAGAAACTTGCCTCTGCTCTGCAATAACAAGGACAAATTTTGTAACACAATAGCATCAGTTACTTTTGATTGACACCGCAATTCAAAGCGATTAGTGATCGCAGACAAAGGAAATTCTCTCAACCAGTAGTTCAAAACAAGCAAAGCCGCAAAAGTTTTTCTGAAACCCAGGTAGCTAACTCGCTTGTTGTGCATCTCTGAAACTGTTTTTAAGAGCAAACATAGGTTTATTTCGAAAGAAGAAAGATATATCTACACATCTGCCACAGGCATTTAATTTGTCTGGTTCAGAAACCGATTGGGAGGCGACTCAATTCTCTTATTTTTTAGGTGTAAGTAAAAATACTTACTGCTCATCTTCTAAACCAAAGAAATAAAATGCCCGCAGTGGATGCGTGGATATATCCTTCGTCTTTCGATATATGCCCATGTTTGATTTTCGAGCGCGAAGTGACAAAGTCACGCGACAGTACGTCTGTATGAATAAATTTGCAAGAACTTCTACGAATTTGCACGAAATTTGTGGATGTTAAAATACGAAGAAACTACAATTTACTTTGTGATTATATAAAAATTGATCTTCCTTCAACATACCGATGGAGCATATTCCTCCCAATCCAATAAGTTTAGGACTTCCAACATATGCGACACCAATAACACCATTTGGGAAATCTTGATATGTGAATAAATGAGCAAGGCAAAAATCTCTCCAGTATCCTCTGCTGAAAGCCTAAAAACAAAACAGCATACATTGAAATCGAAACACCTATACTTCCAAGATAAATTTTCAGAACAGACATCTTTATGCAGGAAAGATGAGCATCCTTGAACAAATTATCCTTGAACAAAATATATCAAATCCTCGAATATAAGAATCATAAAATGAACTTAGTAGAAAGGGACACATACCCTTAAAAGTTCTTCTTCATCCCAAGACTTTGATTTATATTGATTATATGCTGGGCCTTTCGTTCCACTGGGTTTATCATGGACTATCACCTAGAAAAAGGAGACAAAGTTCTACAATAACCAAACAGGTTTGTGGGTAAACTCTGAAACGAGGCTACTGGGCTTGCCAAGAACATACTGTTGGCAGATTTACAAGCCGGTTTAACTTGCTAAACTAGTTTAAACTGGTTAAACTTGCAAGTATTAATGGGGTATAATTTTGCCTTTAAGCAGTAGCTTGCCGTTTGAATTCCTAAGTAGCCAGAAGTAATTTTTATGGAGCAATGCAAATTGTTGAACAATATTAGAAAATAAAAGCTGCATAATTTAGCGAGAATTCTTTTGAAAGTAAACAACAACTTGCTAACAAAAACCAGTGATGTTAAGTTAACGTACCCTGCGGACTTCAAATCCGATATTCCTCAATCCTGATGGCCATTGCACCTTCCTGTAAATCTGGTCTACTCTTTGTATCACGGATAACTGAAAATAAAACAAACATGTTAACAAGCTTATGTTCTTGTGAGATCAGCAAATCCAATTTGTGGGCAAAGAATTGGTCACAGCTTTGAAATGCAAAACCTTCGAGCACCAATTTTTCAAAATTTTTTACAAATACCGGGTGTCCGAAAAAAAGTATACGGATTTGGTTGGCTCCAGCAATAATGTGAATTTATCTTCAATTAATGGCCAATCACTCACAAAATGTTATTCAATAGTTAACTTGAACATAGGTACCTCGTTTGTTGATATTGGTGCTTTTAGAGCAGAAATATTTATCTTGAAAGCCCGANGAAATAATAAAAATTAAGACTTTTTAAAGGTAAAAAGTTACAAAACAGTTTTACCAACATTTCAGGGCAAGGAATGAGGACAGACATTGTAATACAATAGTATCAATTGCTTTTGATTGACACTGCAAGTCAAAGCGTTTGGCAATTGCAGCCAAAGGAAATTCTATTAACCTTTTATTCAAAATATACAAAGCCGCAAAAATTGCCCTGAGACCAGTAGGGCAAGCTATCGCATTGCGCACACGAAAGGTGGCAATTAAGAGAAGTCATGAGTTAAAAACGCGAGAAGAAGGATAAATCTAAAGATCTGCCGGGCGGATTTTGCTTCTTCAGGAGGTGAGTAGTAATTGCTTCACTTAAGCCCTTAATATACGAGAATTGCAATGCATTCTGCTCGGCTTCAAAATCAAATAAACAAAATCCGCCGGGGCAGAACTTTTGATTTACCTATCCTCTTTCGCTATAGAGTCGTGAATTCTCTCAAAAACCACCTTTCGAGCGCACAAAGCGATTGTTTGCCGTACTGGTTTCAGGGAAACTTTTGCGGCGTTGTTTTTTTTTAATTACTGGTTTCTTTGCCTGCAGTCGCAAATCGCTTTGAATTGCGGTGTCAATCAAAAGCAAAAACAAACTTCTTGTACGCGCGTTGCACGATGTTTCACTAAATACAAACAAATAACAGTATAAATAATCGAGCTTTGAACAGAGTTTTATTTTGTACGAATCTGTTAAACTCTGTTCAAAGCTCGATTATTTATACTGTTATTTGTTTGTATTAAATCAAAAGCAACTGATAGTCCTACAGAATCTGTCCTTGTTAGCCTGAGGAGATAGTAAATAGCTGACAATAAACAACAGTAAACAACAGTAAACAGAGGGAAGGGAAGAGAGTAAAGAGCTTCGGTTCTTATGCAATTAATGCAATGGATTGGTTCTCATAAAATAGGGGTCTAATTTGACAGTTTCAGCCTGTATGTTCTTAAAGCATAGGATTCAAATCTTTCAATTCTTTAAAAAGGTAGGTGTAAAACTACATTGCATTTTTCTTTTAATTTAAATGGTTTGAAAGGAATGTGGTAAATCTGACGTGGAATTTTTCATAGCTCTGAGTCCTATGCTGGTTCTTAATCCACTAGGTTCTTAAATGCGAATGTTTGCTGTATACATAGAAATTTATACATAGGAATTTATGATGAGGTGATGCGTACATTAAAATGATAAAATAAGCTTTCAAAAAGATCGGTTTNAGTAAACAACAGTAAACAGAGGGAAGGGAAGATAGTAAAGAGCTTCGGTTCTTATGCAATTAATGCAATGGATTGGTTCTCATAAAATAGGGGTCTAATTTGACAATTTCAGCCTGTATGTTCGCAAAGCACAGGGTTCAAATCTTTCAATTCTTTAAAAAGGTAGGTGTAAAACTACATTGCATTTTTCTTTTAATTTAAATGGTTTGAAAGGAATGTGGTAAATCTGACGTGGAATTTTTTCATAGCTCTGAGTCCTATGCTGGTTCTTAATCCACTAGGTTCTTAAATGCGAATGTTTGCTGTATACATAGAAATTTATACATAGGAATTTATGATGAGGTGATGCGTACATTAAAATGATAAAATAAGCTTTCAAAAAGATCGGTTTCGCTTATTTCTTTTGAAAAGAGATTATTCAGTGGATGCAAAGGATTATCAAAGCCAAAATATCGCAAAAAAATTACAAATCCTTTATATATAAAAGTTAAGAAAGCAAACTTACCCAGCTCTTTAGAATTCCAAGAGAACAGCATGAAAGGAAAAAGAAACATTGTCAGTTCTAAAGTTCTATAACAATCTTCATGTTTAATTTTTGTACCCTCGCGAATGTTTCAAAACGAAGTTTTTTTAAGCCTTGCTAAAGTTTAGACTCCATTCAAGTACCATTTGAGGAAAGCGATACAATTTCAAGTCACAAGGAATTCTATGGAAATGCTTCATCACAGCGAGCATCACAGAATCCTTCAAAACAGGTCAAAAATATTTCATCAAATCACAGGAGCCCAGGCGGTTGATTCAACGATAATAAGTTTAAAACTTCAAAATAGACCAGTTAATTGTAATACCTTTGTGTCTTAATGGTTGCTCTTCTCTACGGCTGCATTGTGTTTCTTTTGTTGACTTCTGTACTGCGTAATTGTTCGAATACAAGAGTTCGATGTGAAGTAACACAAACGCCGTACTATATGATATTTTATATATGATATATGATAAGAATTTACTCTTTGGATGTCGGATTGCGAGCGAAGACAAAACAGTTTATTGAGTTTGGCTTGAAGAGGAGTTTCACCCCTTACTCCTTGTAATATTATATAGTACAGCGTTAGTGTTACTTCACATCGAACTCTCATATTCGAACAATTACGCTGTGCAGAAGTCAACAAAGGAAACAAAATGCAGCCGTAGAGAAGTGCAACAAATAAGACACAAAGGTATTACAATTAACTATTTTGAAGTTTTAAACTTATTATCGTTCAATCAACCGCCTGGGCTTCCTGTGATCAAATTGCTAAAAATTCAAATACTTGGATACTGAATATTTACTCCAGACAATTTTCTTTTCATTTCTTGATTGTAAGTGAAGAAGATTTCTCAAAGCCAATTACGCATAGCTTTCAAAATTAGAATGTACGATAGTAACTTACCATGAGCTGTGACAACATCAGCTTCTGACGTCAGCAGCCTCCTTCCCCAGTTCATACTGCTACTAAGTCCACTGTTTAGAAATGACATTGTTCCTGTGCTGCCCTTATATGCTATAAAGTAAAGTACAATGAATGTTTAAGATGAATCAACACTGTCAAAGAAAGCTGTGAGAAACTTGCCTCTGCTCTGCAATAACAAGGACAAATTTTGTAACACAATAGCATCAGTTACTTTTGATTGACACCGCAATTCAAAGCGATTAGTGATCGCAGACAAAGGAAATTCTCTCAACCAGTAGTTCAAAACAAGCAAAGCCGCAAAAGTTTTTCTGAAACCCAGGTAGCTAACTCGCTTGTTGTGCATCTCTGAAACTGTTTTTAAGAGCAAACATAGGTTTATTTCGAAAGAAGAAGGATATATCTACACATCTGCCACAGGCATTTAATTTGTCTGGTTTAGAAGCCGATTGGGAGGCGACTCAATTCTCTTATTTTTTAGGTGTGAGTAAAAATACTTACTGCTCATCTTCTAAACCAAAGAAATAAAATGCCCGCAGTAGATGCGTGGATATATCCTTCTTCTTTCGATATATGCCCATGTTTGATTTTCGAGCGCGAAGTGACAAAGTCACGCGACAGTACGTCTGTATGAATAAATTTGCAAGAACTTCTACGAATTTGCACGAAATTTGTGGATGTTAAAATACGAAGAAACTACAATTTACTTTGTGATTATATAAAATTTGATCTTCCTTCAACATACCGATGGAGCATATTCCTCCCAATCCAATAAGTTTAGGACTTCCAACATATGCGACACCAATAACACCATTTGGGAAATCTTGATATGTGAATAAATGAGCAAGGCAAAAGTCTCTCCAGTATCCTCTGCTGAAAGCCTAAAAACAAAACAGCATACATTGAAATCGAAACACCTATACTTCCAAGATAAATTTTCAGAACAGACATCTTTATGCAGGAAAGATGAGCATCCTTGAACAAATTATCCTTGAACAAAATATATCAAATCCTCGAATATAAGAATCATAAAATGAACTTAGTAGAAAGGGACACATACCCTTAAAAGTTCTTCTTCATCCCAAGACTTTGATTTATATTGATTATATGCTGGGCCTTTCGTTCCACTGGGTTTATCATGGACTATCACCTAGAAAAAGGAGACAAAGTTCTACAATAACCAAACAGGTTTGTGGGTAAACTCTGAAACGAGGCTACTGGGCTTGCCAAGAACATACTGTTGGCAGATTTACAAGCCGGTTTAACTTGCTAAACTAGTTTAAACTGGTTAAACTTGCAAGTATTAATGGGGTATAATTTTGCCTTTAAGCAGTAGCTTGCCGTTTGAATTCCTAAGTAGCCAGAAGTCATTTTTATGGAGCAATTCAAATTGTTGAACAATATTAGAAAACAAAAGCTGCATAATTTAGCGAGAATTCTTTTGAAAGTAAACAACAACTTGCTAACAAAAACCAGTGATGTTAAGTTAACGTACCCTGCGGACTTCAAATCCGATATTCCTCAATCCTGATGGCCATTGCACCTTCCTGTAAATCTGGTCCACTCTTTGTATCACGGATAACTGAAAATAAAACAAACATGTTAACAAGCTTATGTTCTTGTGAGATCAGCAAATCCAATTTGTGGGCAAAGAATTGGTTACAGCTTTGAAATGCAAAACCTTCGAGCACCAATTTTTCAGAATTTTTTACAAATACCGGGTGTCCGAAAGAAAGTATGCGGATTTGGTTTGCTCCAGCAATGATGCGAATTTAGCTTCAAGTAATGGCTAATCACTATTAAAAATGTTATTTAATAGTTAACTTGAACATAGGTACCTCGTTTGTTGATATTGGCGCTTCTAGAGCAGAAATATTAATCTTGAAAGCCCGAATTTGCATTCGCCTCAAAACCAGAGCTTTGGCGTTTTGGCCTAAACAAATCCTTGAAATACATCGAATAAATCAACGGTAGCCGTGATAAAATTTGAAAATAGCAGATCATATTGAATTCTGTTTGCTGGAAAATCATAGACTGATTATATGTTCGTAGGTTATCGCTATTGATAGACTGATGGACGCTATAACTAACTGAAGCGACAACAACAGCAACAATTCACTTCAATTAGATGAGCGTAAGTTGAGGGTCCTTGTGTAATGAGGCTAGGAGAATAACCCATTGTGCAGTGTATTTTATTTTTCTTTAATTTCAGCTTTTCATTTCGATGTGCTTCAAGAATTTGCTTGAATTTTTCGCTTGACTTTAAAAAAATTTCAAAATGTTCACTTTTTGGGTCGAAATCTTACGGTGTATACTAGATGTGTATACATCGCTCCCGTTACCACACGAGAAGTACATCTTTCCTTGGCCTTGACCTATCTGAAAGAAGCATAGGTTCCAAATCTTTATCTCGGCGTAAAGAGGTGGGTGTAAAATTCAATGACCTATTTCTTCTGATTGAATGGCTTGAAAGAAACTTTAGATATTTATCTATAATTCTACCGTTGGACTTTTGAGAAATTTTGAATATTTTTGGAAATTACAGCATATCTTACATTTCTACTCATTTGAGGATGTGACGTCATCAACTTTCTAAATCATACACCAGATGAGTGACAGACTTTTGCTTGATACCATATTGTAGGCATTCATAAACTATGGTTTCCTTCTAAATTATTTCATGCTACGTCAAACAGTTTAGAAATTACGATGCTTTTAAGTTTTTTTGAAAATTTTTCTTGAATTCTTGAAAAGGAAGAAAAACATTCTAATTCTGAAAATATTGAAGATTTCAGAAAAGTCCAACGGCAGAATGATAAAGAAAGAGCAAAAGTTTCTTTGAAGTCATTCAGTTCAAAGAAATAGGTCACTCAGTTTTACACCATCCTTTTTAAAGATTTGGAACCTATGCTTCTGAAAGAACTTTTGATTAAGGTTCTGCGTGGCAAAATTCTTGATAATAAACAAATGTTAAAACATACCATATAATTGATCGCCGTACTACTTTTTCTTTGTCCCATGTGTTCAAAGAATAAATGATCAGCAACAAGAACAAGTTGACATGTATCATAAGTTTTGGAAGCATCTGTTGTAACAGACCGTCTCGCTCTACNGTTCTGAGGCCTCAATTCAAAAAGTGGCTTCTTATTTGCGGGTACCCGCTGTACTAGATGTGTATACATCGTTCCCGCTACTGCACGAGAAGTACATCTTCCCTGACCTATCTGAAAGAACTTTTGATTAAGGTTCTGCGTGACAAAATTCTTGATAATAAACAAATGTTAGAACATACCATATAATTGATCGCCGTACTACTTTTTCTTTGTCCCATGTGTTCAAAGAATAAATGATCAGCAACAAGAACAAGTTGACATGTATCATAAGTTTTGGAAGCATCAGTTGTAACAGACCGTCTCGCTCTACGTTCTCTGCGTTCTTTTTCTTGCTCTTCGTGCAACGAATCTGGAATTGGTAAAAATGTAATGAAATATTCCTTGGTTTGGATGGGTGAAACCAGTGCTCTTCCTGAGAAAGAAACACCTAAGGGCTTCGTCTTTATATGAAAGACCACGGCAAGGGGTAAAGGAAATGTTTCTTTGGAGGTTTTAGATGGAAAGAGGGTTGTCTCCCCGAGAAAGTGCTAAGCTCTTCCGGTTATATTCTTCGGGTTCATTTTGATGTAGGAAACACGGGCAAAGATGCTGCAAAAATGAGGTCCAAATAAAATAAGACTCAAGGAACTCGCTAGCTTTTTTCGCTTGTTGCAAAAATTTCGGATAGAAATCGATCTAATCGAACCAAGTGAAGTTGTTGCTTTGATAAACCAGTAGTGGGGCGACTACCAAACATTTTCGTGTTAAAACGAGAGATCACATGGTGGATTTAGTTGTATTTCATGTCGATTATTTAAAACTACGTCCCCTTGCATAAATTATCGTCAGTTAATATGATATATTTTTGCAAAAGATCTTCTTTTTAAGCATAAGTTTATCTTAATTGCCGGTTGCATCAAAACGGCATAACATACCGGCTGCGCCAAAATAAACTATGTGCACGTTTAGCAGGCCACAATAAATCGTACACTACACCGATTTTGAAGATTTATGACTTAATCTTTAGCAGAAAGCCTGAATTAGATTCTTTGACTTTTTGCAAATTATTTTCGTTTTCACTTAAAGAGCTAGAAGCGAGTCTCTGAAAATTTTCGTTTTCGAAAACACTAAAATGATCAAAAAACGTCGATCAAATTTCAAAAGACTCAACATGAATGAACAAAGAGAAAACGTTTTCAGGGGGATTTAGGGGGTTAGTACGAACTCTCGTGTAGCAGATTACAATTGGTCGATTTCTAAATCGCAAATCACCACGAACAAGTTCTCTCTTTGTCCATTCATGTCGATTCTTTAGAAAACTTGATCGATGTATTTTTATCATTTTCAAATATTTTCGAAAACTGAAATTTTAAGAAACTCCTCTCAATAATGATTCACAAACAAATAAAAACTTACGAAAATCATGTGGATGCTCATGATCTCTTCCATGGTCTTTCACTCCACAAATCGATGGATGATTACTGCAATTTAAGAAAAAAAGTAGAACTGTAGTGAAACATTCCATAGAGTAAAAACTGACTCTTACACTTAGCACGCATAAACTGTAAAGTGAGTGGCCGAGCTGCTTACACAGTTTCTGTCAGGTAACTTAAGTTAAGCTCAGTCGTGTGAGATCAAAATCTTGATGGATGACCTTTCGGAGGCCTGACTAACCTACTCATTTCACAGTCTTTCGAAAGGGACGTTGAACTAGAGGTCCCATGCCTGGATGCGGCATGTAGTGTGGGCTTAAAGGGGCTCCGTCGTCAAAATGTAAACACAACGATGATTTTTGCAGTTTTTTGAAAGGTGATATCACACAGGATTTTCGTATTTTTTTCAAAATGAAAGTTGCTGTTCGGGCATTAATCATTGTACTTCACTTAGGAACAAACCAAACATTCATATCTTCTACGATTGCTCGGATATGAGTCGATTTTTAATGGTCGCTTTTTGGTGGCTTGGGTAAAGCCACCAAACAAACTGCAGAGAACAATGGATGAACAATGGATAATCCCCGACACGTGCGAGTTACGGATTTGTTTACTGTTTGACGACGGAGCCCCTTTAAATTAGCTTCAAATAGCTAGGAATCCTTCCAACCCATTTAAAATAAAGCACTGGAAAAAATTATGGACCTTCACTAGACTCATTCCAAAAGTCTCTTGTGTCGCTCCCCAAACTGACTTGTCGCTACAACAGAATCGATAACAACCACAACAACATCGAAAGTTAGAGGGACCTATGTAATGAGTCTGAACCTTCACCAGCAGGGTTGTCAGAAACGACTTTCAGATCACACGAAAGTCGAACATAGGGCCGCATGGTATCTTGCTTAAATACAACAAACTGTGAATTATCATTGGTCTCATACTTGATACTTCAAAACAATGGGACCTGTTCAAACAAATCTAATCGCACACAATACGAATGGTACTGACGAGTTAAATTTCGCTGACGACAGAAACATCTGATCGTGTTTGTACGCTACTTTTGAAGGTTTGTTCAAGAGGCTTTCTCGTGAAAATATCAGGTATAAGTTGAAAGATATCTGAACATGTCCACTGCTAAATAACATATTTGGCACCACTGCTAAATGCTATATTTGGATTTTGGCAATCTTATTGCCTACATATCCATAGAGCAATGACCTTTCGAACAGGGCTGTCTTCACTGGAATAGGTTTTTAACTTTACAGCTACACTTTAAACCTCTCCTTTTGAATTCATGAAAATAATGAAATCTGGTTGCGTATTTCTGAGAGCTCGTTTTGCTTCAGGTTCTTGCAAACTCCCTTGCACACTTTGAAGACCTCGATTTTAACACTAATCTAAACCTTGTCTCTCCACCTTAACGGAATTTTGGATGAAACATTTCAGAAAATTGCTTGTCTGCTACCGGTGAATCTTGATGAATTAAACTTGGTGGAATCTATGTATATCAGATAGCATGAGGTGGTCAACAATTTGGCATATGCCAGGGCTCAAATCTTTCAAATCTTTCAAATCTTTAAAAAGGTGGGTGTAAAATTCTATGACATCTTTCTTTGAATTGAATGGCTTGAAAGGAACTTATGGCACTTTGCTGTAAATCTGCCGTGGAAATTTTTTGATATCTTGATTTTTTACAAAATGGCGGCAATTTGATAATTTTTTAAAAAATTCATGGAACCAATACAGGGAAAATGATATAACCTTCAAGAAAAACCATAGTTTATGAAGTTTTACAATATGGTGGTAAGCAGAAATCTATAGTCTCTTTGGTTTAGGATTTATAAATTTGATGACGTCATAGCCTCAAATTTAATAAATGCCACCATTTTGAAACTAATCAAGATATCAATAAATTTCCACGGCAGATTTACGGCAAAAAACCCGAAGTTCCTTTCACGTCATTTATTTCAAAGAAAACTGTAATAGGATTTCACACCGACCTTTTTGAAGATTTGAGCCCTATGATGGCATATGCGAGATACTGCTGGAATATACCGGGTGTCCCAAAAAAAAGTACTCCCGTTTGAAAAATCACCAAAATTTGATTACACGGCCGATCTTCAATTTTATTTTTTTTTCAGTAGATCAAAGACCAAATTATTATCCATGGCATAGCTGATCTTGTAAATGGTTTAAAAATGAGCAAATTTAGCTCTTTTTAGGGCTACCTGGTTTTGAATCATACTGCAAAAATCACTGATGATTGCCAAATCAATTTTTTGTGCATGTAAAACTTCTAGTATGGTCATAAATGACAGAAATAAATGCGCATTATCATTGGAGACTTTATTGATGATAAAAAATCTGAAAACTTTGACTCTTAGGCAAGCTGGAGTATTTTGCTTAAAAACTATAGCTCAAAATAAGGTTTTTCAACGCGTAAATTTCCTACCTTTCTATATCAAAAACCAAATATTTTATCATCTGTAAATATTGTTGGGTCTTGGATAAAGCAATTCAAAAAGAAAATTTCATCAAAGGCTTGATAATCAATTTTTGGTGGTTTTTTAAACAGGAGTACTTTTTTTGGGACACCCGGTACAAGATTTTAGTTTGCATCTCTTTACCTGTCATGGTTGGCATCTGGATTGGAAAGATTTGCCTTTACATCAGACAATTTGTAAACAATCATATCAAAGTCATGTGGTCCATTAACATGTCTTGAAGAAGCCTGCAAGAAGAAATTACTTCATTCATGTAAAATATAAATTCATCAAGTAAATTGATGTAGCACAGGTTCAAAATCTTTAAGAAGGTTGGTGTAAAATTCTCAACCTCGTCCCCAGGGTCTTTTCGTCTCCGTCCCAATATGACAAAAGGCCCCGGGGACGAGGTTGTAAAATTCTATGACCTACAATCCTGGAGTTACGGACTTTTGCCTAATACGCCAGTGAATAACGCCGAACTTAATCTCGCGGTGATTTTTCGAGAATATTCTCAGCAAAGTTTGAAGGAAAAAACAGATGAATTTTTGGTTGTTTGATTCTTCCTAGTGATGGGTTGATCAGAGAACCTGGCTTTACTTCTGAATTTGTCAACATCGTTCATAGTTAGGCCACTGACCTCGATGGGCCTAGCCAAATGAATAATAACAACACCGATGCAATATTACGCCGATCCTGAAGAGGGACGCAAGTGCACTGTTTAAAAGTGTTTCGAAGATCGAAGAATGACTTTGAATAAAGAACGTAATATTCAATGCTTGAAAAAAATTCCGCATTTTCAATTCCGCGTTACGGACTTTTGCCTGATACGCCAGTGAATAACGCGGAACTATATCTCGCGGAAAAAGTCTGTTCCGCGGATTCCGCGAGTTCCGCGTTATGGACCTGGCCATATAACAACTCAATTCAATGGAGCAAAACGTAGACTCATGTCATCAGTCTAGTGCTAAGGAAGACTGATTCGTCGTAGTTATAAAAGTGTAAACACTAGTGTTGTAGCCTCATAACCAGCCCATTATTCAGCAGAAATAAGTAAAAATACTTATTTCTTTCAAATAATTGGCTAAAGCGATAAGTGAAACTGTTTCATGAGTCGAATGCTAAGGTTGGACAACATTTCTTGTACAAGACTATGATTACTACGTAAATCTCTGAAAACTTTATATCACTTTGTGTAAGAAAATCACAAGGGGAACACGTTTCTTTATTGTTATTCAATTAACAGTTGTAAGTCAGAACAATACAATGATAACAGTATAACAGGTTGCGTGAAATGCTGAAGCTACGAATATTACATAACTACAGTAGACGGTGAAAAACCATAACACTTTCTAGCTAAAGTTAAGCCACGAGGAAGACGACAGAAAAAGGAAAAATAATGACAAGTTTTGGGTTACTTTCTTGCATGATAGTGAGCAATTTTCTAGCTCTCTCAGAAGGGAATGCAATCACAGATCAAGTCAATGTGAATGGAGGTCCTTTGAAGGTTTGCTCAAAAGATCCTATGACAGGTAAAGATAAGACAAACTTTAGGCCACAAATCTCAGCTCTTGCTGAAATGAATGTTCTTTACATTATCAGATTAGAGTTTCTTGTCTGTAGAAGCTTTTCCAATGTTTAGACATTACTCAAGTACCTTCCGAACACTACACGTTTTTTATAAGAAACTGGTTTATCAGAAACTAGTACTACGATGACCAACAATTTAAGAAACTCTGGTACTACGATCAAGAACAATTAAGAAACTCTAAAAAATGTTTCTAAATAAGAGTCGGTGCGTTCATCTATTTTTAACTTTTGACTGCAAAAATTGGTAACTTTTTGCCTTAATGTGCATGGCATGGCTTATTCGTGGTGACAATATCAATGCAAGATGCAAGCCCTCTGTCGATAAGAAGGCTCCACTTCGAACCATAACGTAATCTTAGGCCCCAAAAAATAAGAAACTAATTAAGAAACTTTTACTACTAAAACACCGAAATTTTCATGCGAAATTGAAACACTTTAGTGCTAAGTGCTAATCCAAGTTTCTTATAAAAACGAGTATGTTACGGGAAACAAGTGAACATAAAGTTGAAATATGCCAAGGAATTCCTGTCCTAAAATATATAGTTTCTTAATGGGGATCGACATTGGCAAGACACACAAGTTAACAATATAAGAGATAATGCGCCATTTGATTGGACCTCGCTTTCAAAATGCCATCTAATTGGAACGATAAAAATAGACGTGACACAAGACCAATTAACCATGTCCACTCCCTTATAATGCAACGTTGATTGTCCGATGCAGCACGTGCCGTATTCGATCCCAGGTATTGAGCGTCATGACAAGGGGTCGCGGACNGTATGTTACGGGAAACAAGTGAACATAAAGTTGAAATATGCCAAGGAATTCCTGTCCTAAAATATATAGTTTCTTAATGGGGATCGACATTGGCAAGACACACAAGTTAACAATATAAGAGATAATGCGCCATTTGATTGGACCTCGCTTTCAAAATGCCATCTAATTGGAACGATAAAAATAGACGTGACACAAGACCAATTAACCATGTCCACTCCCTTATAATGCAACGTTGATTGTCCGATGCAGCACGTGCCGTATTCGATCCCAGGTATTGAGCGTCATGACAAGGGGTCGTGGACTCGATTAGGTCCATTCTACTTCTACAATCCCAAGCTAAATGGCGCTAAATACCGCAACTTCACCTTGGAACGCGCCAAGAACGATACACGTTTTTTTCTATATAAGAAACTGGTTTATAAGAAACTAGTACTAGGATGGCGAAAAATTTAAGAAACTCTAGTACTATGCTTGAGAATTGCTAAGAAACTTTTAAAGCCAAATACAAGGACATCATGGGACAATTATCGTTGAGCCTGTATTTTTTGGTAATATTGATGATAAATCTATGTTTTGAGTAAAATAGAACTCTCCTTCTTGTTAAAAACTGTGCTGTCTGTCAAGAAACGAATACGTGGCAGTGGTAGAAGCTGCATGCATCAAATAGATAAGAAACAAATTAAGAAACTCTTAGTACTAAAAAGCTGAAATTTTCACGTGAAATTTAGAAACTTTTAGTACTATGGGCTTATCCAAGTTTCTTATAAAAGAAAAAACGTGTACTGTAAGTGTGGATTCGGTTTATCTCTTTTAGGTTGGTATCGCGATGGGAAATGCCACACCGACGCACATGATTCTGGAACACACACTGTATGTGCTACAATGACTAAAGGATTCCTTGAGTATACGAAATCAAAGGGAAATGATCTCTCGTCACCTGTTGGAGATTGGTTCCCTGGTCTGAACCCTGGCAATCATTGGTGCTTATGTGCATTAAGATGGAACGAAGCAAGAAAAGCCGGAAAAGCTCCAAAAGTATTCATAGAAGCAACAAATAATGCAACACTCAAGTATGTGACAATGGAAATGCTGCAGAAACATGATGACAGAAATCTATGAAGGAGGGAGCTTTTGAGATTTAGCAAGAAAATAGTAAGGAGAAGTGTCTATCTTTGTCCACTCACTGCTCAAAAATAACATGTATTTGACAATTTAACAAGCAAGTAAATAAATTGTAAAAAAGTGTGTTTAGTTAGTTCCATTGCTAAATTAACAACATTCATCAACACAGGATATAATATAATCGAAGTTTGAATGATGAAAACTCTCATTCCTGTATTGTATTTGTTCTGAGGACTGTTTTATACAATGAGCTTATGCAAAACACTTTCAAATCTTTCAAATCTTTAAAAAGGTCGGTGTAAAATTCTATTGCATTTTTCTTTGAATTGGATCGCTTGAAAGGAACTTATGTTACTTTGCTGCAAATCTGCCGTGGAAATTGTTTGATATCTTGATTTTTTTCAAAATGGCGGCAATTTAATTATTTTGGCAAAAAATTCATGGAAAATTTTGAAAAAATTTAAATCATCGCAAATCCTAAATTAATAGAGGAAACATCAAATAACCTTCAAGAAAATCATAGTTTATGAAGGTCTACAATATGGTGGCAAGCAGAAATCTGTAGCTTTTCTAGTAAAGGATTTAGAAATTTGATGACGTCATAGCCTCAAATTTAATAAATGCCGCCATATTGAAACTAATCAAGATATCAATAAATTGCCATGGCAGATTTACAGCAAAAAACCTAAGTTCCTTCCTAGCCATTTATTTAAAAGAAAACTGCAATAGAATTTTACACAAACCTTTTGAAAGATTTGAGCTATACAGCATGCCACTGTTATAGCGCGTCGAGAGGTAGGGTCTGCTTTGAAATACAGTTATCTTTCCTTCAAAGCAGTAACAATGGAGGAAGTGGTGAAATTCTCGAGACGTAGCAAAGAAGTATTCATTAATATATACTATGTATTTTGATATGGAAGTTACATTCTTTGGAAATTAATTGTTGCAGCTCACAGTTTTGATGTTGTGGTGTACACCGGATGATTTTTAAAGAATTTTTTTTATGGGAATTTTATAGAAAATTNAAACACTCAAATTTTGAAAATATTGAAGATCGCAGAAAAGTCCAATGGCAGAATCATAGCAAAATAGCCAAAAATTTCCTTGAAGCCATTCAGTTCAAAGAAATAGGTCATTGAATTTTACACCAACCTTTTTAAAGATTTGGAACCTATGCTTTTCAGTACAGGCTTTGCGCACATTAACATGACGAGAATTCTTTACATTATGATAAGAATTCTTGAGGCATCTTTTGTTCTATATATCTATCCATAGTAGCATCCAAAGGAAGTTTTCAGGACACCGAGAAGCTAAGCTTACCAAAGCAGTGTCCTGGTCGTTCCATTTGATGTGACTACACCATGTGATTCCCTTGGCCTGGAATTACAGAGAGCTGGCGTGGCAACACCCCTCAGTTTACGTAGCAGCTTTGGCAGGGTGGGGACTCAAATCATCAACCTTCAGATTGGTAGTGAAGTGTGCTAACTGAGTCATTTCCATATCCCCAACTCCTTAAGCTATTAGATTTGCTCCAAATCAATTCCGTGGTCTATCAGCGCTAAAAGGATATAATTACTTTACACCCATGCAGAGGTAATTATATTCTTTTAGTGCTGATAGACCACGGAATAGACTTGGAACAAATCTATTGAGCCAGATGAAGGACTGTAAATTTTTCTGAACAAGAATTCTTAGGCAGAAAAACCATCTTAATGTGTGCAAGGTCTGCAATGTACAAGAAAATCTTTCAGAGTAAAATATTTGAAATGATGATCTCACCTCAACAACAAATGTGTCTTCTTTTGTTTCAATATTAGCCATCAAGATACCATCTTCTAAGTGGGCTTGCACTTTTGATCCAGTGATCCCTTAATTAGAAAACAGAGCATCTCATTTGGGCTCATATACGGTAAGAGCTCTATTAAGCCCCCCTCTCTATTAAGCCCTCCCACCTAGATTAAATTCCAGAGGTTACCAAAGATGTTCCATTTATTATTGAGCTAAAGAAGTTTGCATGTTAATTTTGATATGGGTTGAGATAAAACTGTGTTGAATTCATATATTTAACTAGTAAAATTGTATGTTTAAACAGCAAAATGTGGTGTAAAAGAACTAAAAAGTGTCCAAAAATAACTAAGCCCCCTGGGGGCTTAATAGAGCTTTTACAGTATGTTAACTGAATGCTTATGTTTCCTTGACCCATTGCTTAAGAGCTCCCAACAACCCTTCCCAAAAAAACTGTATACTATAGGCTCTATCTTTTCCCATCTCAGGTTGCAGGATATCTAGATCTATTTATCCCTGAACACATCAATTGGCACATCAGGAGGAAATCAAAGTTTCACTATAAATCAGAGGGCAAGAATGATGATGAAAAAACATTCTGTTTATGTCAATTTGATATTTCTAGTCAGCGACAAATCCAAATTAAAGTGACAAATACATTTAATAATAACTATGATAATGAATCTATCAAAAAATGGAAATTTCAAATATCTGCTCATAGGTACAGTACAAGAGTGAGGCTATAATTAATATCTAATTTGTCAACACAACAATACAGATCTGAGTGAATTTGCTATGCAAAGTGAGCCTGAAAATACTCAATTTCATCTATTTTCAATTTTTATATATCAATTGATCGCTTTGGTGCAAATAGTTCAGGACATTTCAGAAGTAATTCAGAAATAACATTGTTCGATAAAAAATAATAAGCACCCATCAAAGTTGCTCAAAACTTTGACAAACATTGGTTATAAAATATATCCAATAAAAAAAATTAATTTTTGTCCAAACAAATCCACTTGAAGTTGTACTTATAAATTACAATACAGGTCCTGTGCACATTAACCTATTTAGAGAGATCCTCCTTAATCAATCAATCTTAAATATAATCATGTAAAGCTTTCTGTATCTGTAGTAGTGTATTCTCCTGAGTATTGTATGGTACAGTATCTTGTAAATTAGAAGTTGTATAGTAATTATGTAGAATAGACCTTTTAGCTATTCTGAAAAGAATCAAAATAAAACACGATTTTGTAGAATTTTCGAATGTACAAAATAGTGATATAAGCTCTAACACCACTCGATCGAACGTTGCGTGTAAAAATGTATAAAAATAACGCTTGATCCAGGCTCTTTTGTAGAATAGCTAAAAGGTCTATTGTATTTAGGAATGATTGATAAATACAGTAAATGAAACTGAAATTGAAACTGAAACATGACAAGAATTCTCAAAGACTTCTTCACAGTATGATAAGAATCCTTGAATCATATATGAAAGATTGTATTTTTGAATAAGAATTCTGTAGAAATTAAAAGCATTCTGACGAATTCTTGAGAATTCTTAGGCAGGAAAACCATATTTTAATCTGCGCAGAAGGTCTGTACTGTATCGTACAGTATAACACATTGACAACTCAAGGCAATCAGCATGCAGGACAAAAGATCCCACTTACCTTCAAGATATCCAGTCATAAAATTGTCCTTATCAAGAGGAATTTCAATTTCTTCATCATCTCGAACCAATACCGCAGCAAAATCATTTGAAAATATGGATTCATCAGGAACCAATTTCAAATCAAATTCCCTGAAAACAGAGGAAAACAATTCAGATTTCCTAAAACAATGAACAGTTTAGGTAAAGCATTGCAAGTTGCAAATCTTTACAAACTTTATATAATCTAGCATGTAAAATATTCACATATTCTTTTATAAGAAACTAAGCATTTGGGCCAGTACTGAAAGTTTCTTGAAATTATCAGATTTTGAGTACTCAAGAGTTTCTTATGAGTTTCTTAGAGGTTCGATAACAATCTTCATGTTCACTACCTGTGCCTTTGTAAACATTTCAAAACAAGGTTTTTAAGCCTTTTCAGTGTTTAGACATTACTCAAGTACCTTACGAGTAACATGATACTGGAAACAATTGAAAGTAAAGTAAAAATATGCCAAAGATTTTCTTTATAAAAGTAAATAGTTTCTTAACTTCTATTCTCCCAGTACTGGAGCTTCTTAAATTTTTGGCGATCTGAGAGTAGAGTTTCTTATGGGCAGTTTCTTATAAAAAATACGTGTATTGCCCTTTTCTTCCAAATGAATTGTTCAGAGGGAACTTTGAGGAAATTTCTGGGGATGCTTTGCCAAATATTGGAGGCAGTGAAGCCATTGTTTAAATTGAAAAGCAGTGTTGACCACTATTGTTTTCAAACAAAAGATTTTTATTCTGGCCAAAATTCAGGGGAATGCACACCTGTACCCCCTAGTGTCCACCACTAGCAATTTGTGTTGACTACAGCAACAGCATTTCAACATCATCATTATTTCTTGTTTCTGTAGAAAGCTTCTGCTGTTTTAGACAAAATGACACAATGCTGATAATAAGAACAAGGTACATATCTAAATACATACTTATGAAGTGCATGAAATCGTATTTCTTTTTCAGTTGTAACAACTCCCTCAAGACTTCTTCTGACAATTCTGTGTCTAATGTGATCTTTCTTCAATGTATCATAATTTCTAAGGATTTCTGTAAGAGTTCTGCTATCTAAAAGGAATTAAAATATCATTAGTTCCATCATTTTTGCTGATTTATCAATAATTTTTTAATAACTAGAGTTTGTGGCTTCCGCAAGATCTGGTGTATGCAGACAGGCAATTGCCATTGCCCAAAATATTCTAATCATATTCTGTCATATATAATTTTGTGTGTGTTTGGAGTTCCATTGCGATGTCAGCACAAACTTTGCAAAGTTCCATCCGGTATCCATGCTGAAAAACATGCATTCAAAGAGATTACATTGAAAACCAGAAGCCCTGACCTGACAGCATCTGTGTAGTGTGGTGGGCGGTTGGGACTCAGGAGGGAGACCAGTGGTCATTGTATAAATTGCTGTAATTGGTGTTCTCTCGTCCGGGGTTCCTATCATTCGGCATCGTGCGCCCATGCTGGCCTTACATCAAATGTGAAACAGTTCCCAGTATTTTTCAGTAATTAATTGTATTGTATGCGTAGCTCTTTGTAGTCGTCTTACTTAATCTTCATTATTTCCATGTCTTTATGTTAATGGCCACAGGCGTAGTCATTGTCTTTTGCTGCCTGTGGTATCGTACCTGTAGTGTTGTATTTTAGTATATAGTAATTAGAAAGTATAGTAGGTAACATGTAAAGTAACATTTTATGAATATATAAAAAAACATGTATGTCACACCAATTACCTATGNTCCTCATGTCTCTATCAAAAAGCTGCAGAGACCCCAAACAGATGTATGTTCGGTAATAGATGTATGAATGAAAGTTCATCCACACAAAATCGGAGTATTTCAAAAAGATTACATTGAAAGCCAGTAGCCCTGACCTGACAGCATTTGTGTGGTGTGGTGGGCGATTGGGACTCAGGAGGGAGACCAGTAGTCATTGTATAAATTGCTGTAATTGGTGTTCTCTCGTCCGGGGTTCCTATCATTCGGCATCATGCGCCCATGCTGGCCTTACATCAAGTGTGAAACAGTTCCCAGTATTTATCAGTAATTAATTGTATTGTATGCGTAGCTCTTTGTAGTCGTCTTACTTAATCTTCATTATTTCCATGTCTTTATGTTAATGGCCACAGGCGTAGTCATTGTCTTTTGCTGCCTGTGGTATCGTACCTGTAGTGTTGTATTTTAGTATATAGTAATTAGAAAGTATAGTAGGTAACATGTAAAGTAACATTTTATGAATATATAAAAAAACATGTATGTCACACCAATTACCTATGATATGGAGAGATATCTTATGAAATGGTAAAACAATAGGCATATTGTCTCGTGAACAATTGTTGCAGTACCAAACTTCCGTGAAGCAAAAAACCGAGCTTCCCACCATTGTCCAGCATCGAATGCTCAATGCTTAGAGTGGGTAAATTTTAAAATTTCCTTTGGAAACCAGATTTTCAGGTGTATAGTTCCTTACAAATGCAGTCCTGCATGGAAAGTGTGGCTGCACACCCAACCATGAAAAATAATATCTGGTATTCAATAGACAAAATAGAATAGAATATAAAAGATAAATAATAGAATAGAGGACCTTCTTATTGCACACCCAAGGTCTCGGCAAAAACTGCCTATTTTCCGTTGTCTTAGTGGCTTACAATACAACGCTTTCCCATGTTTGGTTTAAATCCACCCACTTCAACTCTGGCTGGCTGTAGTATGTAGTATGAGGCCGAATGAAACAGCTAGCAAATGTAACCAATATACAAAGACAAACAGGTTTATTTATTAAAATTCAAGATAGATAATTGCAATAGCCATTTCGCAACTTTCTAGCCCATCATATACTTACAAGATGCACTACAAACTGTATCAAAACACATCGCTGTGACCAAAATAATTGCAGCATTCCGATACAGAGTCGATGGCATAAGTTGAGCCATCTTCTCGTCTTTCCTCTGTCTTGCTTTGGATCCCCCAGCCCAGTACTTCGATATCATCGGCCAATTGAGATGTTAATTTCTTTCCAAGTCTTCATAAAGTAATTTCTTTGAATAAATGTTATCTAGAAACAGGTATTAAGCTCATGAATGCAAGGAAAGTCACCACAGCCCTGCACAACAAAATCTTTACCGCCTTCCTTCGCTTGCTGTATGATTGGGTGCTTCATGTTTGAAAAACGTTGTGATTGTTGTAAAGTAGCTCCTTCGCAGTTGAAAATCTTGCGAAGAAATGAATGGCTAAATCGTTTCTTTTCCATGCGCTTCGAAGAGGGCCTGAAGCTAAATACACATTTGAGCTTTGTTCTTCTCGCGTTCCTCATAATAATAAAGCGTGGCAATGCGACAAAGATGAAAACTGTAGATTTCGCAGAGAAAAATGCCAGTTAAGCTGGCGAAAAATCAAATGTCGTGCAATGCGAAAAATGTTGAGTTTTAGCTCTCTGGAGAAAACTGTTTATTCACAGAGCAAACATTTTCCTGTCAAAATGTAGTTAGTATCATTCCTGCTTTGTTGTGACGAACTTTTCGCGACATTTTTCGCAACCTTTACCAAAAGAATGCACATTCTGGAAACGGTAGAGCTGGAAGACTTCACAGAGCATAATCCCAAAAGAATGCCTGGAAGTGAGAGTTCGAATATGCAAACCCCAAGAGAAAAGTGTGCATGATGTATGAACAAGGACAGATAATGTTGCAATAGAACTCGCTACTTTTTATTGACACCTAGATACAAAGCAATTTGTGATTGCAGACGAGGGAATTCCATGCTCGGTTGGTTAAGACATAAACAAAAACAAAGCAAGCCGCAAAAATTGCCCTGAAACCCGGGTCGCTAGCTCGCTCGTTGTGCATTCCAGAAATGGTTTTTAAGAGCAAATATTAGCACATATGGAAAGAAGAAGGAAAGACTGTATCTAACTTCTGCCTAGGGCATTTTATCTATTTTCTATGCAGAAGCCAATTGGGAGGGGGTTCAATTCTCGTACTTTTTAGGTGTAGAATTAAAACACTTACTGCTCAGCTTCTGTAGGAAAAAAATTAAATGCCCGAGGCAGAAGTTTAGATATATCCTTCTTCTTTCGATATGTGCTAATATTTGCTCTTAAAAACCATTTCTGGAATGCACAACGAGCGAGCTTCTATTGTAACATTATCTGCCCTTGTTTTGATATATGACATTTCCCGGATATTTTATTTCATTTTCGAGTATTTTGTAAACTTTTCATTCATGAGACAATGCTTTTTTGTGACCTCTCGACAGTTTTCACAAGAGTTCAAAAGACTACGTCAGAATCGGCTTTGGTAAGAAATGATCTGAAGTCTGCGAAGTCTGCAGTTCGTTGCTCACCATTTCTTTGCTTGTTGACGTGCAAATTAACCAATTTTTCTATTCATTTTACACAACTGTAGCGTTTTCACAATTTGTGCGATTACACGTATCTTTTTATAAGAAACTAAGGTCCGGGGCTGGTAGTTCTTAAATTTTTAAGCCATTTTGCCGCCAAAAGTTTCTTGCGTGCTTCTTATATTTTTAATACCGGAAGTGTAGAGTTAATTTAGTTTTGTCAAAGATCCCAGAACAAGTAAATAACATAATTCGCACTCAGAATAATGTCCAAATAGTTGCTATTAACTGTATTAAAACCGCAACTTACACAAGTTTGTCAGCTTTTTAAATTCAGGTAGGGTTGTTTCTTAACTTTCGAAAAATTGAGCCTACTATTCCTTATAAAAAATACGTGTATTTGTTAGGTCGCATGCTTTGAGGGACGCAACTACGGATGGGGTCCTCGGGGTCTAGAGCCCTGTCCTTTTTCCAAAAGGACACACGATTACTCATCCTACCAAAATACTTTGCTAATCGGACATCTTTAGGATATGCATTTCGCTGGTTTTTTTCAACAAAGTATCGATATCTGTTCCAATAGACTTTCTAGCTAGTAATCTAAAAACGAAGCTGAATCGACCGATATTTTGATACATTTTGTAGAATTTTCGAATGTGCACAATTAGAAGCTATAACACCACTCGATCGAATCTCACGTATAAAAATGTATGAAAATAACGCTCGATCCAGGCTTTTTATAGAGTAGCTAAAAGGTATATTCCAAAGATATTGAATCAAATTTGAGAGTTCAAGTCTCGAAATCATTTGCAATTTTCGGAACGTTCAGCCTTAAAAACTTGAAANACTGTAGCGTTTTCACGATTTGTGCGATTACACGTATCTTTTTATAAGAAACTAAGGTCCGGGGCTGGTAGGCAGTTTCTTAAATTTTTGGGCCATTTTTTGCCACCAAAAGTTTCTTACGTGCTTCTCATATTTTTAGTACCGGAAGTGTAGAGTTAATTTAGTTAAAGATAACGCTCGATCCAGGCTTTTTGTAGAGTAGCTAAAAGGTATATTCCAAAGATATTGAATCAAATTTGAGAGTTCTGAGTCTCGAAATCATTTGCAATTTTCGCAACGTTCAGCCTTAAAAACTTGAAAACAGCTGAAAATCTTGATATAGTTTCTGGAACTTTTGTCTCTGATGACACACGAGAAAAACTCACTGATTGATTGCTAAAAGACCATGACACTAGAGACTTAAAATGGGAATGTTTTCTAAAATTTAAATTTCCGATCATTAAAGATGGACGTTCTCCAACGATCAAGAGGTTGTGATTCTAAAAATATTCCCAGGGGCAAGCCCCAACATTTCATTCATCCAACTTGCAATCACTACGCTTTGTCTCCGAGAAGCAAGGGTGTGTCTTTTATGAAATAATCCCGAGTGTGCCCTATTTTTGGCTTGGATCCATGTCCTGTAAAGTTTCTAGTACATGAGTTTGTTCTCGAAAAGTATTTACCAAAATCAGGACTGAAATTTTGGATTGTCAATC
This sequence comes from Aurelia aurita complex sp. Pacific, assembly GCA_004194395.1. NCBI lineage: Eukaryota > Metazoa > Cnidaria > Scyphozoa > Semaeostomeae > Ulmaridae > Aurelia > Aurelia aurita complex sp. Pacific. The sequence goes on from REGL01000166.1 coordinate 68,679, forward strand.
TCAAGTCACCGTAGCTAAATGTGCTTCCTTGAGTCATAAAATCCTGTATTTCTTCCGCCAATTGATAAATCAAGTGCCAGAACAGAATGCATAAATGAACGATTAGAAGAAAACACAGCCCAGACGCGACAAAATCGTTGGTTCTTTAAATGAGTATCAGATTTTTTTAAACATCATCATGACAATGCTAGAACTGTATTTAATCAAAGAGTCCGAAGCCCATATCATCATCAGATTCCTCCTCAGATTCCTCCTTCTTTTGCTCCGCAGCGGCAGGGGCATCGGTTGCACCAGCGGCAGCAGGAGCATCAGCAACAGCGAATTTGCTTGGGTCAGCAAGGTATTCTTTGATTGTTTGGATCTCTTTGATATCAATGTCAGCTTCAAGGCATACAGCAGCAACATTCTTGAATCCATTGACAATGCTATGAGGCACTGAGGCAACTGTGGGGTAGCCAATTTCAAGGGAAACTGCAGCTACATTAGCGATACCCTATATGAAGAAAATCAAACAGCGTCATTACAGATTAGGAAATTACTGATAGGTTAACTTTTGGCACAGAGAAATTTCTAAAATCAAGAAAACAGTCCCTATATATATTATTAAATTTCTAAAAACTGCATAAACAACAAGCCAAACAGGCTGTTAACTTTCTTAGGAATGAGCCATTACATTCTACTTTTGAAACAAAATATTTTTGTTTCGTTTTTTCATGAAAACTTTTCTTTTCTATAATACCCCTGGAGGGACCATTATGGAAACAAGGTTGTACTGACCTTTTCATGCTATCCCTGCCATTTTAAACTAGGGGTGTTTTTTATACGAGATCTTAGTTTTTATCATATTGTACGCATGTAAATAGCCTTTCTTTCATTTCGTAAGTTTTTACTTTTAATTTCTAATTTTGTATGGCAAAATTTTACATACATACATACATACATACATACATATATATATATACATATATACATATACATACATAAATACATGCAAGGGGCTGTACAAGATTTCGTAAACAATCGGAAAGTACTGGACAGCCTGTGCATGTGACTAAAACCTTGGGGTTTCTATGGCAGCCAGTTTCATAGCAGCTTCTACGTACGTTTCATTGCAGTGTTTTCTTGCCTGTCTATGAAATGTGAGGGAACTTTGATATCCATTAAAACTTTTAAATAGCAGCAAGTTGTGGAAAAATAGCGGAGAAACTGTTTGGGTAAGAAATTTTTATGACAAAACATTTTTCTGACTTTAAAATGTTAAAATACAAAGTGCTGAAAATTTTGTTAAATATCCAGAACAATCAGATCTTTTAGCCAATATTCCGCTGTTGTTGCTAGATAACCAATTTTCAAAACTGCAATTATACAAATACTGATTGCAGATGAAATCTACTTTCATAAGAATTCTGCTAAAAACCAACTGAAAGGCAATGTGTGCATGTAAGTACAGCCACGTATACACTCTGTCAAAATATGCTGACATGTTGCTGACAAAGAGCCTCCAAGAGTGCACTGTGATTGGTAGAATGTAACTCATCACATGCAAAACAAGAATTTTTATTTCACAATGAGGCTGCCTCCAGTGAGACTTCAAAGCATGTGGTCTTTCCTTTGGGTTCAGCTCTAAGCGCAAGTACATCAACAGTCTGCTTATATTACAGCTGTCTACCTTTTGAGTTTTATGGTAAAGTGACCACAAGAAATATCACGTGAAAATAGCAATTGCTGTGCTTACATGGACACATTACCTTTAACAGAGCTTTTATGGCATAAAGCTAAAAATCTAAAGAATCACAAGTGTGAATAAAACAACTTACAGCCATGAAATGTCCAAGAAGGTCCTCTGGTTTGATATCCAGGATGTCTGGACTGTAGATGCTGCCTTCATCGTAAACTAAAATAAACATTTTGATCATTAAAAAAATAAATTCAACATAAACTAATCTGTGTGATAATCTCATTCAACATTACTGTCAAGCATTGCCAAACTTTGAGACCTCTCATCCCGTCCTAGGGTCATCAAGACATGAGAGTCTTTATGAAGTGATCAAATAAACTTTAATCATTGAGGTCTCTGGTCAACAGCAATTCATTAAATCAACAGCAATTTATCAACATTAATGGACTTGACAGGGTCTTCAGCTCAAATAGACAATTACACTAAAGATATCGTTGAGTGGAACTTTTCATAAAGATGCACTGCGTTCATTAATCAAATTCCTATAGAATCGTTAAAGATTCGTAATTCCAGCGCAATGCATCTTGGTAAAAAGTTCCTCATATTCTTTTCCAATCTTCATTAGACCTCCTAGTTATTCTACAAAATACACATTAAAAGTTGTACTGTAAATCACAGGTCTCAAGACCAACTGATTTTGCTCTTAAAAATCTCTGTGTTGGATGAGTGACTGGTCTGCCATCTCCCAGATAACCTTCTCTATGTTTGTAAATACTTGAACAATTGTTGTAAGGGCTGCATTATTATTATTATTATTATTATTATTATTATTTATTATTAGGCGTACGTGTAGAAAAAAGCTATAAAATAAGAGCTAACTTAAACCTACTGCATGCACTGGGAACAAGATAACATACTGTTTTTCCTGCTGCTGCAGCTCCGCATCTTTATGTTTATGATAAAAAGAATTCTACAAAAGTCTTGGTCAAGTGATATTTTTGCACAGCTTTTATCCAAAGGTTTGGTGGAGAGATGCTAGCACTTCCTGTTGTGCACATTCAAAATTTGTCCGATTTGGGCAAGATACTGTACATCTCACTCTGGACTCTTCTGCATGGTCAACTAACTTACCAGTTTTGCACACAAGCCCATAACTGAATGGGTAGATTTTCAACATGCCAAGAAGTGCAGCTTCGGAGGCACCAACTTTCTCTCCCAACTTGATAAGATGGATGTCACTCTGAAAAATGAAAACAGGAAATATTATCCAACTTCAAAGAGAGAGAGACCTTAGAGTTTTGATGAAAAATGTAGCTAATGTAGTTACAAGGTACTGTAGATTGTATTTGCAAATTTAATTCTAGCAATTTGTAGAGTAGATGTTTCCATTATTCATTCAATGATGACTTACGCCTGCTGCAGCAGCAGGTTGACTTACGCATAAATGAAAAAAGCTAGTACTAAATGAGCAAAGTAATTGTACTATACAATAAATTTCATTTGGATGGCATTTCCAGCTAAACCCATTATCAAGTCAAGTAAGATTAGTAGAATGTAGGTAAAAGAAGAGTAAATTTGAAAGACTAAGATAGAATTGAAGGGATTTAATGTGACATAGTGAAAGAATAGAAGGATATGGGGTAAGCATAGCAAAAAGAAAAGAAAGAGAATCATGTCATTGTAAATAATTAAGTTGCTTGTTCAGTACTGTAAGGTCCAAGTAAGTCTGAACAAAGTTGCTTCCAAATCAAGATTTGATTTTCATTAACTGTTAAGTTAATAACGATTTGACTAAAAACTGATTGAAAACAAATGTAGACAATAACTCTTTCGCAGTTTTTTGTTCAAAATCAGACCTCTCATTTAAAGGATAGAGACATCAAAACCTTAGTCATTCAAAACATGCTCAATTGTAATCATTGAGGTCTCAATGCATTAAATCTTAAAAACTCAAGGAATCTACAGCTTCACTTTATTTAAAAAAAGTTTCAGATATGACCAAAAAGATTCCCTGACAAGCTTGTCCCTGAGTGTGTATCCTTTTACACAAGCATAAATCATATAAAATCTGTTTTGCTTGAACTCAAAAGTTCATTGAAATTCAAAAACCTCAAGTTGATTTTATGTTTATGATACACTTTTCTTTTGCATACCCTAATAAGGACTCAAGCCAAATATTACTATCAAAACTTGTTTTTATTACTAGGCCTGTCCAAAAATTGAACAGAGCTCTTACACAGTGTTTGTGGGTATCATTATGATAATATGCTTAGACTTTGTTCAAAATTTTTCAATTTTTTAAACTATGATCAGACTTTGGGGTTGTATTTGGACTAGCGTCTTACCATGATCTCAATGGTTCCCTTTGTAATTTTGGTTGGAATGGACAAAGCCTGGAAGAAAGAGGTCTTTTCTGGACCAAGGCCAGTGTTCACTTTCGCAACAAACACGTCAACAGGGGCAATTGCTCCTGCTTTGGCTGGTGCTTCTTTCTGGTTACTCAACAACACATCTCTGATTTCCAAAAGGTCTTCTTTAGTGAAGACAAAGCCAATGTTTCCAATTATGTGTGGCAGCAGCCTGGAATGGAGATGAATGATTGGTTTTATTAAAAAACTAATAGCTTTAAAGTGAACAACCCAAATTGAAAGACAAGATTTTACAATAGCCTGCTGTATTTGATAATTTGACACACGTTGACTGATCCCTCTCATCCCGTCCTAGGCTCATCAAGACCTTAGGTCTTTATGAAGTGATCAAATATATATTTAATCATTGAGGTCTCAATTCAATGCAGATTTATCAAAAATCAAGGACACTAATTCTAAGAAAAGATGTTTAAGTTGTTAATAAATCTTTGTTGAGATTCAATGGCTTGCAAGGAACAGTAGGTACTTTACTACAAGTTTGCCATATGGGAATCTGGAAGTCTTGACCTTGTCTCAAAATTAAAATATTTTCCTTTCTATCAAAGAACTCGCCTCAAAAAATATTCCCTGTTGGCAATGTCTTTATATCACCTGAAGCTTTCACCTGAAGCATATACTTTTGCTCTCTTGTTGTACTTTTTCACTTAGTACTGCACGAGTAATACATAAACAGATGTGTGGTTTCATACAAGTGGCCATGAAATGTTAACGAAAGCACAGGAGATCCCTCATCAATAAACACAACACAATTTTCAGGAACATTTTAAGAAACAGTTACTTTTGAATATTCAAAATCCAATGTTTTTCAGTATTGGGTCAATTTCTTCGTTTCTCATAAGAACATGGGAGTAAAGGATGCCCAGCGTTTAGGGGGCTTTATATGAATCTTGCCTATATATGATGGCTTCGTGAGCTAGAACTGTCCGAATGGAGCCTGAAATGCAATAAATTTCGTCTAATCGGGGGGCTGCAGCCCTCCCAGCCCCAATGCATCATAAAACTATACATAAAAATATGTGTAATGGAAAACAAATGATGACATTTTCGTACTTCTCAAGAGCGGGGTTGTTGCCAATCTGGCCCCTGATTGCTTTTCTCATCATGGTGTTTTTTCCCATCAATACCTCTGCTCTGCCCCTCAGTGCAAATCTGATCTGCTGCATCTGCTTTGAGCCAACATTGTCCGCACTTACCAAGAAGCATTTGGGATATTCTTCAAGGTAGTTCTAAGAAAGACAAACCATGTTATAGACTTATACAATGAAATGAAGCAAAGTTATGAGCACCGTATTTACCAAGAAGCATTTGGGATATTCTTCAAGGTAGTTTTAAGAAAGACAAACCATGTTATAGACTCATGCATACAGTACAAATGAAGCAAAGTTATGATGAAGGGATGGCTTGGTCTTGCAGAGGTGGAAAAAGTGTGTGAAACTGCGAAGCAGCTTCCTGCGAGGGAAGCTTGTATGTCTGGAAGGAAGAAAGGGGAGAAAAGAGAGAAAGCAGAATAGAAGGAAAAGAAAGAAAACAATGAGAGGAAAGAAGAAATGAAAGGAAAAAGGATAGAAAGAAAAAGGAACGGAGAAAGAAAGAAGGATGAAAAGAACATAGGAGGACAAAGAGAACAAAGGTTGAAAATAGGAACAGAGCAGGAAGGAATAAAGGAACGAAAGAATAAAAGAAACTCAATGTTTGGATCTTTTCAATTACAGTTTTGTGATCCAAGGAAGCTTTAAAGTGTTGATCATTAATTCTGAATCCAGGAGCGATGGGGTTCACATTCAGTTTCATTTAAATGCAAACTGCTTGCAAAAGTTTGCAATAATTGTATTTTCTACCGAGGCAATATCTATCAACCAGAAGCCTTTACTTACAGCAATTCTCGTGAAATAGTTTGACTTCCATGTTGATTTGTCTTCCCGCACCATTTTGAAGGATGGTCAGGATTGCCACAAGGGTTTAAAGTAATACTACAAAGGAACAAATATATCAATAAAAATGTTTCCTTTCTTGAGACCGAATTCTGTGCTTTTACAGTAGGAGAGACCGGGGAAAATTGTAAGAGGGCAATTGTAACACTGTAACACTCCTTGCAGAAAAGTGCAAAAAATTTGATTTTTGCACAGAACATGCGCATTCTTACCCTCTATATACTACTTGAGATAGAGGAATGTTCAGCCAAGCTTACAACATTTTCGGAGGAAAAACATCTTTTTGAGCACGAAAGTAGAAACGTGCTTTTGTTGTGAATTTCATGTCTGAAAGATTTTGTTCTTAAAAGATTAATGCAATATTATTGCTTTTGTCATCAATTTCTAAAATGCAATGAAAGTTTGCCTTGCACCGGGAATGACATTCGACTGAAAAACTTGACTTTCGTATGGGAGTCCCTAATTCAAGATTCAAGATCCAAGATCCAAAGATCCGGAATTCAAGATCCAGAATGAAACACCCTAATTCAAGATCCGGAATTCAAGATTCAAAATGAAACACCCTAATTCAAGATCCGGAATTCAAGATTCAAAATGAAACACCCTAATTCAAGATCCGGAATTCAAGATTCAAAATGAAACACCCTAATTCAAGATCCGGAATTCAAGATTCAAAATGAAACA
>REGL01000166.1:75874-89626 GCA_004194395.1 Aurelia aurita complex sp. Pacific
TTTGAATCTTGAATTCCGGATCTTGAATTAGGGTGTTTCATTTTGAATCTTGAATTCCGGATCTTGAATTAGGGTGTTTCATTTTGAATCTTGAATTCTGGATCTTAAATTAGGGTGTTTCATTTGAATCTTGAATTCCGGATCTTTGGATCTTGGATCTTGGATCTTGAATCTTGAATCTTGAATTAGGGACTCCCCTTTCATATACACTGTGAACCACAAATTGTAGTCAAATGTTGTTGACAGTGCAGGGCAAATTTTCCATCATATTTGTAAAATTGGTAATGAAGATCTGGTTCACAACGCAGTGGAAATGATCCTTTGAAGTCAAGAGGTGTACTCCCAAACATTTGAGGGCTTCTTTCCAGACAAGTGGAGCCTGGCGTGCAGTTTTTGAAAAAACGTTGAAGATGACCCAGTATGGAAAGTAGGGCAATTTTTGTTGAGACCTCGGGTGTGCAAGAAGGGTCCTCTGTTATTTATCTATTGACTGTTTTGAATACCCTATTGTTTTCCTTGGGTGTGCAAGTGCCACACTTTCCATTCACCAAGATGACTCTGCTTTCTGCTCTGATGAACAAGGAAAGCCAGTTTTCAATTAATACATTTCTAGAGAGAGGGGCGGATTTCTGTGAAAACTGGTTTTCTGTGCTCATCAGAGCAGAGTCTACAAAAATCAACATTTTTTAATTTTCTATTGTTGACAGAATTTTTGGCATTTCTAAGGCATTCTATTTGACATGCCAGAAAGTGACCCATGATGTGTCAGGTGGGCTCCAGTCACCACTGCGTCAATTAATGTTACCCTGGCCTCCCCCCTCGGTTCAATTCTACATGGGGCCCAAAAACCAACAATTTGATGATTCATGGCATTTCCTTCCTTCCTTCCTTCATTTTTCTCACATTTCAAAAAGGCCTTTATTACATTAGGCCAACCTAACCAAGCAACATATTTTATCAATAAACCACACTGGTTTTCCTTTATTTCTATACCAGACAATTTAAGCATATCATTGACTTCCTGTAGACTTTTTGAAAGCCGTCCAAATGAATTCAGAAACGAAAAGAAGCGAAAGAAATTACGATATATGAAACACGCTCCCCTCACCAGATCAACTTGAAGTGAAAGAATAAAGATACCTCGTGGAAATTCTTTGCGCATGCGAAAAACTTCCATTTGTTCCCAATCCCCCAATCACCATACTGAGGCTAATTAAATTTTTTTATTTACACCATTGTGAGGCTATTTCAAAATGTTTTGATAATACTTGACCGCCATTATTGATTTGGGGGAGAGTTTGGGGAGTGTTGATTTTCAGCAGTAGTTTTTTATGAATATCTACAAGAATAATGGCGATGATGTGGCCAAAATGGATACAGAACTCACAAATTACTTCAAAGATAACATATTCACTTCATCATCAACACATCCACAGATTTTATAGCTGTCTACAGCATGGAGTACCTCGCCAACTTCGGCCATCAAGAAAGGGCCTATTTTCTACACAGACAAAACCGCAACAAAGACACCTAACTATTCATCCAGTGATCGCAGAAGCTTTGAGGCAGAACAGACCTGTGGTAGCACTAGAATCAACAATCATCACTCATGGAATGCCATACCCAGATAACATCAAGTAAAACCTCAAGAATGAACTTTTCGTTTGTAATCCCCAGCAAGCAGTAGGCCTAGAGTGTTTAAAATACAATACTTGGAGAAACATTTTGTCAAAAACTGCCTAAGAAATATGTTCCTTGCATGAAACTCAAAATGATAGATATCCCCATTACATTGATGTTGCACATACTTTTAAGAAACCTTTAAAAACTTTATCAGGTCACCAAAAATTAAGAAACTGAGTACTTAACAAGTTGATCAGAAATATGCAGTTCAATTTCATAATAATATAATAATAACTTGCTGCACTAAAAATAGGACCGTTGTTATACTTTAAACACATCAAATGTATCACAACAATAAAGTACTGGAAAAATAAGTAATACTGGGAAATAAACAATACATTTTTCCATTTTGTCTGAACTTCCTTTGTGTTGAACTGTTTTGAGTCTTGAAGGGATGGCCCTTTTTAAAGAAATGACTAGATCACCTCTGACCACTGAATACAGAGCCAGTTCCTTAGTTTCTCACAAAAGATGTGTGATGATCTGTCTCTGTTCTACCATGTTTCTTTTTCCTTTGTAGTACAGCATTAGAGGTTGAAGCAGTTATCAGAGAACAGGATGCCATACCAGCCACAATTGGTATTATTGAAGGAGAACTTACCGTTGGTAAGGCTATGATATCTTATCTCTCAGGCATTATACCAGCTTTCAGGTACTCCAAGATTCCCAAGATGATTTCAATGAGCCTACCTCAAAACATTTGGCTAAATATTAAGTGGCCGAGTTATTGTTTCTGTTGAAAAGCTTAAACCCATTTTCCCACAATTTTTCATTGCTCTCTACAACATCGAGGGGCCAATGGAATTCCACTGCACTCTCTTCCCCCTGGTGTTCACTACTGATTGAAGCATTGTTGAGGATAACTTAATTGGATCTAAAACGAAAAAATTAACTCAAACAGAGATTCAAATACTTTTTGAATGATTGAATTGTGGCTGGAAACCCCTTTGCTGTATGATTTTTAATGGCAGTTTTTATGCCAAAATTTGTCTAAGATCAGAAAGAAGGTTACTAGAACATAAATAGTACATTTATGAAGGAGTTTAGATACTCAGAAGTTCTTTACTTAAATATTATCCTGACAATTTTCTAAGTCCAATTTCAGAAAAGAAAAACACAGTAAAAACCCTCTTACAGTATATGAACCTACAATTTTGCAAGTCAGCCTTGGTTCTTAAACAAAAATTGAATACAATTGATATAAGGTTCTTATAAAGTGGTTACCTAATTGGACAATTTCAGCCTTAAGTTCTTAATCCACTATGTTCTTATACGCAGGTTTTTACTGTAATTTACCACTAACAACAAATATTCATAATTTTGTTCACTGGCAAGTGCTTTTTGTTTTGAAAAACAGGGTTGACATCAGAAGAAATCAAGTTCCTTGGTACGCCAAATGATGCAGTTGAAAAGCTGAAAACTTCAAGAAGAGATTTATCATATGTTTTAAGCAAGGTAAGTCTGTACAAAACAGATGAAAAGCTTGGCAGTAATATGGCCATTCTTTGCCATACTACTTCTAAGGTAGAAGTAATGTATTAGAGGACAACAAGAATACTAATACATACTTGAAACTTGTACTGGGTAAGTTATGTTTATTGTAATACTAAAAATTTGGAGACAATAAGCATATTTTGGTAAAAATTGCCATTAAGGGCCAGTTATTCTGTTGTTGGGGGACTGCTAAATAATTGGAAAGTATGGCCATGACACTGCTAAACTATAAATGCCTGACTGTCTCATACGGGGAACTTCGTTTAAACAAATCAAGTTTGATTTAATACTACCTAAAAGCAAATGAGAACAATCTAAAATCCTTAGGCTGCAAGACTTTGTAATTTTTATATCGCTCAGCTTCTTGAAAAATATCTTCCTCAGTTGTGGTGAAATTGATAAAACAATCGTATTTTTCTCTCAAGGGAATTTCTGGTGGCACAACTGTCTCAGGCACAATGGTTGCAGCACAGAAAGCTGGTATTCCAGTATTTGTCACTGGGGGTATTGGAGGTGTTCATCGTGGAGCATCACAAAGTAAGTGGTTCATTTTACCTCATACAAATTTTCAAGACAGAATATTGTATAACCTTTAACTTTTCTCAAGAATCTATTGACTGTCATAACCTTATTAGCTAAGTAAGAATGCCAATATACCTTTTAAGCTGTCCTGAAAAGAATCAGAGTCGAACGATATTTTGCAACATTTCGAAGAATTTTCGAATATGCACAATGGTCATAGGAGCTCTGACGCCACTCGATCGAACCTTGCGTACAAAAATGTATGGAAATAACGCTCGATCCAGGCTCTTTCGTAGAATAGCTAAAAAGGTATATTGAAGGAGCCCTGTGAACTCCGATTGGGGTTCTAAGAGACTCCTCGGAGCATCGAGATCACTGTACATTGACCGTAATTACTTTCTAATCAGGACACCCAATCAAAATATGTCTCCTATCAGAGAGTAATTATGGTCTATGTAAAGTCAGCCTCGATGCGGAGAGGAGGCGAAGTAAAACCACTTGTTAATTCTCGTGGCTTTCGTTGTTTTTGTAGCATTTGACGTCAGTGCTGATTTAACAGAGCTTGGAAGGACACCAGTTGCCGTTGTGTGTGCTGGAGTGAAATCTATTCTCGATATTGGACTTACACTAGAATATTTGGTATGCATTACGACTTTCAAATACTCATATTTTCAAAACATTCTGGATGCTTGAGAAATCGTACAGAAAGTTTTGAAGAAAAGGTCTATGATCAATATGACAAATCTTAAGGAATTCTAAATATCATACCAGGTGTCCCAAAAAAAAGTATTCCTGTTAAAAAAATCATCAAAATTTGATTTTCAAACCTTTCATGAAATTTTCTTTTTGAATTGCTTCGTCAAAGACCCAAAAATATTCACAGATGATAAAATGTCTGCTTTTGGTGTAGCAAGGCAGAAAAGCTACACATTGAAAACCCTTATTTTGAGCTATAGTACTCAATACTCAATATTTGCCAAAATACTCAATCTTGCCTAAGAGTTACATTTTTCAGATTTTTTATCATCATTGAAGTCTCCAATGATAGTGTGCATTTATTTCTGTCATTTATAACTACTAAACTAAAAGTTTTACACGCACAAAGAAATTGATCTGGCAACCATTAGTGCTTTTATGCAGTATGATTCAAAACCAGGTAGCCCTAAAAGAGGTAAATTTGCTATTTTTTTTAACTGATTACAAGATCAGCTATGTCTTGAAAAACAATTTGGTCCTTGATCTACTTGACAAAAAAAGAAAATTGAAGATCGGCCATGTAATCAAATTTTGGTGAATTTTGAAACGGGAGTACTTTTTTTGGGACACCCGGTAGAAAATGTCCTAAAGATTTTAACTTGCCCAGATTCTTCTTTCGTTGATTGTTTACAAATTCACTGTAAGTGAAATGCGTGAAACGAAAATTATTTCGTTGAATTTTCGCTATAACGTGTATTCTTGATAAGAAACTGATGATCAGATTTTAAGTACTCAGAGTTTCTTACCACATTCTTGAAGGTTCCATTAACATTTTCATGTTTACTTCCTGTGCTATCCTGAACATTTAATGTTTAGACATTAATCAAGCGATAACTCAAGTACCTTCCGAGTAATATGATACGAGAAACAAGTGGAAATAAAGTAAATTCCTTCATTGAAATCATTGCATTAAGTAGTTTCTTAAATTAGATTTTCCCAGTACTGGCGTTTCTCAATCTTTTGGCAACTGTGAGCTCAGTTTTTTCAAGCGCTTTCTTGTGAAAAAATATTTGTATTAGTAAAAAACTGGCTATTTTTTTTTACAAATGCTTATATTTATAAAAGAACTGCAACTACCGACAGGAATCTGCACCAGAATGAAATAATCTGATTTGTCAATCTAGGAGACACAAGGAGTGTCCGTTGTGTCGTATGGCAATGACAAAGAATTCCCTGCGTTTTTCACAGCGAAAAGTGGCTTCAAGGTATGGATTTCTCTTTCTTAGAATTTTGTACGTTTTAGGGAGTATCTTTCCATCTTTTGGAATTTATAATATTTTATAATATAATGGGTACTTTGGCTCTTTTCAAAATTGTGTATGACAAAATGCGACAACAATAACAATGACCTTAGAAGATACAATCGTATATGTTTAATAGTCCACCGATTTATTATCCAAAATTTTGTTTTTTATTTTATTTTCTAGGCACCATTTAATCTTCAAAGTCCAAAAGAAATCGCTCAAATGATTGGTAAGCTCGAGAGTTTTAATAATTATTGAGAGGCAGTCTCATATTAGATGTCACGTGAAATTGTTCGCCAATAGAACCAATTGGAGTGCTTTGCTTGATTAATTTTGCGTTATCGCAAATCTCACGTGATATCTAATGAGACAGACTTTGATTTCTTTTTGAGGAAATAGGCTTACTCAAAGGAATTTAATACGTTACCAGGTGAGTTACAATGAAGACACAAGATTTCAAATTCAATATTTAAACATGAAATTACTGAATCGTAGACCATATCTTCTATGCATTTCCACCAGACTCTGATTTTCAGATGTGGTCCAAAAGAAAAGAGCGATATGGTGTTTCCTTGTTTGCTGTATCAAGTAGTGATAGTGAGTGGCCAAGCGGTTTTCATTTTTTTTTTCATTTTAAATTATTTATACACAAAAACCCTTCAGCTTACAAACGCAATACTTAAATAAGAAAATAAATATCCTAATTACATTAATATAGTCTATATACAGTTTAAGCAAAATTATGTACAGTAACCTATCTAGTAGCAGCTGCTCTTCCAGGGCGTCGTTTTTTAGTTTGTGTTCAGCTCATATAATAACTTTTCAATTGTTTTTTTAATCTACTAAGTGTAGGGAGCTCTCTGATATTGATGGGTATATCGTTCCAAGCTTTCAGAGCCGAATAGTGAAAGCCTTTCTTGACATATTCAAGATTATTTCTTGGGATTTGTAGGTCCCTGCAATTCCTTGTTCTGTAGTTGGAATGCTGGGTCCTATGATGGTATTTACCCCAAAGGCTTTCGGGACATTGCCTGTTGATTATTTTGTATGTCATAACTGATCGATCAAAGTTTATTAGTTGTTCAACGGTCAACCAATTATGAGACCAATTGTCTTTTAGTCTGGCCTTATCAATAATCGAACGGGCTCTGTCCTGCAGACGTTTCTGTCAGGTTACTGAAGTTAAGGTCGGTCGTGTGAGGTCAAACTTCGGATGGGTGACCTCTCGGAGACCTGTGACCTCGCAACTCACCTCGCCGTCGTTCAGAAGGGACATTAAACCAGAAGAGGTCCAATGCCTGGACGCGGAATTCATTATGGGCCTAAATTAGCTTTAAATAGTGAAAATTCCTTTCAGCCCACTTAAAATTTATTACTGAAAAAAGTGGTACACGAATTCTCTTGTCGCTGTATTTTTCCAGCTAAATGATGCTGCAATTTGCCATCCATCCACCTTCAATCTCTTTCAGACGAAAATTTATCACTTGGACTAGAAAGCGGAATGGTGATTGGTGTTCCAATTCCAGAGGATGGAAATTCCCTCGGACAGGAAATAGAAGATGCCATACAAAGTGCACTGAAATTAGCTAAGTGAGAACAACATTGCTATGTTTACCTTTCCAGTCAAATTTGTGTTATTTTTTTGTCATTGATGTCAAGCTTGAAGTAAGGGTATACTATTTACTTTATTGAGCATACTTAATGTTCCCATTTTCTCCACAGGGGGTCCAGGAGGGTCAGTAAACACCGTAGTTTTGGTTTCTTTGGTTCCCTGTGATCCGGATTATGAAAACAACAGCTGTGTAATTTGATACAGATTACATCATCGTTGCGGTCGGCTTGCTATTGTTACAGTAGAAAGACCCTTTTTTATGTGAGAGCTCTTATCTCATTGGCTGCAGTTTGAACTCGCGTCGCAGTTTTTCAAATCCTGCGCCTTCTACTGTAACAATAGTATGTCATTCATCAATTTGATTCAAATATTTTGATTTCCTGAAGAATCTCGAACAAGGGGCCCTTTACTACCCTTTACATGAGCAAACTCAGACCAGCACGAGTTTCAGATCGGCACGAGTTTCATTTCGGTGTCAGTTCAAGGCCCTTAGAGTGTTTACATGAGAAGGGGCGAAATGAAACTCGTGCCGGTCTGGAATCGTTTCAGTCTTTCAGACCGATCTGAAAACTCAGGTCGATCTGAAATTCTCATGTAAACAGAAGTTTTTCAGATTGGAGCGAAATGAATAATTTCGGAATTGGTAACTGCACTATTGGGAGCCAGGAGAACACAAAAAATTGAAGCAGGTCAGCCTCCTGTTTTAATTTCAGGTTCTGAAGCAGTATTTGAACCATCAAACCTAAATGGATTTGTAATGCAGTACAAACGTACAGTTGGTTATCCTTGATTATCAACTCTAATAACATCTTGTGCCATTTATAACTTGGCGCCACAATGAAAATAGGCCTAAATCCAAAACATGAGAAAAGAAACCATTGTCACAGCTGCCTCAATTGCATTCAACGCATGTGTAATGTGACCCTAGTATATTTTCAGACCGGTCTCAAATTCCATATAAACGCAACGCAAAAAAGCAGACATAGCAAAATTTCAAACCGATCTGAAACTCAGACCGGTCTGAGTTTGCTCATGTAAAGGGCCCCTAAAGGTGGGTTGCGTTTTTTCTGAAGCACCCTGTAGAACATACAGCTTATTCACAGCTGCCACACAACTGGACACATTTTGTTGGGCACCCTTTAATAGTAGTATTTTTCTACTGTTTATCTTTACAGGGAGAAACATATCACTGGCAAGGAAGTCACTCCGTTTATTCTGGATCAGGTTAATCAAATGACACAAGGAAAATCTTTGGTAGCCAGTATCCTTTCAAAAACAAAAGTTCAAGCTCAAATTATTCAAGCTCAAATTCCTTTACCATCCTCTCTAGCTCTGCTTACAATAAGATATCTTGTGTCCTATAGCCCATTCACACTTGCAAGTTAAACCAACTAACAAGGGCAGATTTTGTTAGACAATAACATGAGTTGCTTTTGATTGACACCGCAATTCTAAGCGACTAACGATCGCACACAAAGGAAATTCTCTCAACCAATAATTCAAAACAAACAAAGCCGCAAAAGTTGCCCTGAAACCCAGGTAGCTTGCTAGCTCGTTGTGCATTCCAGACATTGTTTTTGAGAGAAAACATGAGCATAGATCGAAAGAAGAAGAATATATCTACACATCTGCCACGGGCATTTAATCAATTTGGTTCAAAAGCCGATTGGGAGGCGATTCGATTCTTTTATATTTTTAGGTGTAATTGAAGCATTTACTGCTCAGCCTCTGAACCAAAGAAATAAAATACCCGTGGTAGATGTGTAGATGTATCCTTCTTCTTTCGATCTATGCTCATGTTTGCACTTAGAAATGATTTCTGGAATGCAGAACGAGCGCGCTAGCTTCCTGGGTTTCAGAGAAACTTTGGCGGCTTTGCTTGTTTTGACTTACTGGTTGAGAGAATTTCCTTTGTCGGTTATTGCTAATCGCTTTGAATTCAGGTGTCAGTCAATCAAAACCAACTGATGCTATTGTCTTACCAAATCTATCCTTGTTAAACCAACTTAAAGAAACCAGGTTAGCGAATGGGGCCTTCTAATTGGTCAATCCAGCAAATCGAATGCATGTTATTGGTTGAAATTTAGCTTGGTTTAGAAATAATCGGTTTAACTGTGTCAGTGTGCATGGGGTACTAAACTATTGAGCCTGTTGTTGCTTGATCAATGGCAGGCTAAGATGCTTAACAAGAGCCAAAACGTTGTAATTTCTTAACGATTTCAAGATATCTCACTCATCAAAAATAATGCATCAGTTGGAGCCAAAATTGCAGTAGAACTCTCGACTTTGCAAAACCAAAGAAGTTTAGCTAACAGCTTTAGAGAACCTAACTTCCAGGTAATTCACATATTTCAGCATATCTTCAATAGCCTGTTTCAAATTAGATGTCAGGTGAAAATGCCCACGAATAACAACAATTGAAGTGTTTTGTATGAGTAATTTTACGTTAGCGCAAATCTCATCTGATATCTAATTTGAGATAGATTTTGATAGGTCTCAGTCTTTGTTATCAAGGAGTTGCAGTTGCCTATCTTCCAAAGAAAATTACAAAATGGGAATGTCTTAGAAGGGCTTCTCTCCCATGCAGAGGTTCCCCTTTCATTTTGCCCCTGTCACTTTGCATTGTAAGGATTAGGATACTGCGTAGAGCCTCTGCGTAGGAGAGTATGGAAGGGCTTTATTGGCAAAAATTGCAATTTTCTAAGCCGTTTGTTCAACGATTGATAGTACTTTCCAGACCTTAGTTTCTTGCAAGGACCTCATTGGGTTCGTTTTGTATACTATTTGAAACTGCAGTTGATACATGTTGCTAGTATTGACCCTATAATCGTTTGAAGGGGCTCCGTCGCCAAACAGTAAACAATTCAGTAAACTCGCACGTGTCAACAATTATCCATTGTTCATCCATTGTTTTCTGCAGTTTGTTTGGTGGCTTCACCCAAGTGACCGTTAAAAATCCACCTATATCCGAGCAATCGTAGAAGATATGAATGTTTGGTTTATTCCTTAGTGAAGTGCAATGCTTTATGTCCAAACAGCAACTTTCATTTTGAAAAAAATATGAAAGTCCTATGTGATATCACCTTTCAAAAAACTGCAAAAATCATCGTTTTGTTTACTTTTCGGCCACGGAGCCCCTGTAAGCACTGTCTATTCATTGATTATTATTTCCTGTGTTGCAGGACAATACGTTGTCATTTTCAAGCCATGGAAACAGAAACCGTTCATCTTCAGAAGGAAATAAAACAAGAAATTATGATGGTAGGCCGGTATGTCTACAGTTTTTTTCGCAAATTGCGACCATCTCTTTTCAAAACTGAATTTATTTAGTCCCTAGGGAGGGAAAAAGAGTAGAGTCTTAATTATGTTTTTTTCGGTTGAATGAAATGAATTAGAAAATAACCTCATTTATTTGTAAATGTAGCTGATAATGAACTGATTCTTAGTCAATGAGCGTATTTTATATTGTACTTTGTGCCTTATGAATTTAATCAAAGTCTTGCATTCAGAAAGTTTTTCAGAAATTCTTTGATCTGAGCGGTAACAAGGGCTGGTTTTGTAATACAATAGCATCAGTTGCTTTTGATTGACACCTCAATTCAAAGCGCTTAGCGACTGCAGACAAAGGAAATTCGCTCAACCAGTAATTCAACGCAAAGCTGCAAAGTTGTCCTGAATCAAGTAGGGCAAACTCTCATCTTTTGCATGCGAAAGGTGGTTTTAAAAGAAGTTATGTGCTTCTAACGAAAGAAGAAGGGTAAATATAAAGATCTGCCTGGCGGATTTTGTTTATCTGATTCAGGAGTCGAGAAGTAACTGTTTCATCTAAGCCCTAAATATACAAGAATTGCAATGCCTTCTGCTCTGCTCCTGAATCAAATAAACAAAATCTGCCAGGCATAATTTCAGATTTACCCTTCTTCTTTCGTTAGAAGCACATAACTTCTCCTAAAAACCCCCTTTCGCGTGCACAAGACGAGAGTTTGCCCTCCTGGTTTCGGGGCAACATTTGCGGCTTTGTTTTAAATCACTGGTTGAGAGAGTTTCCTTTGTCTGCAATCGCTAATCGCTTTGAATTGAGGTGTCAACTAAAGCAGCTGATGCTATTGTATTACAAAATCTGCCTTTGTTCTGAGGACTTGCTTCTTTTGATACCTCCATTATATGTATCCACTCCTGGTAATGTTATTTCACATATGAACATTCTTCTTCACAGTTGCCTTTCCTACAACAACTATTTATTTCTTTGTCTCGTTCTTTGTAGGTTCTTATTGGTGGTTGTAACTTTGACTTACTCGCAGTAACCGATGGTTACGATGTATTGGTAAGTGATATAAAGTTTCGTTTACTCACGGGGTAGTCGTGGTATTTTGTGAAAGCTACTGGCACATAATATTGAGGGTCCACAAAGACCAATAACCTTTATTTTTAATCTAGGCAGAGGTCACCAATAAAGGTAAACTATATCAAACTTTTGGAGGAGTTGCAAGAAATATCGCAGGTAAGAAAGGCTTTTTGTGTCCACTTTCGTTGCCTATGTCGTCAGAAATTTATGTAAGCATTAACTCTAAATTTTAAAGACAACATCCTCGCAAAATAACCACTTGCTACAGAAAGATGTGATTCGAAGTTGGCAGTTCAGCTGTAAAGTGATTTATGATTCATGATTTACTATGAATGGACAATTCATGGCTATACACTGTGGCAACAATTCTACAATCTTCAATATTAATCTCCAAAACGGCTCAGCCCATGACGGAGATACTTTTGAAACTTGCTTGAAACGATAGGCTGTGCTAAAATATCTTCTCTTTATTTTGCAGAATGCCTATCACGATTGGAACATGATCCTTTATTGATATCTGCGATCGGCGTTGATTCTCCTGGTGATATGGTTCTGGAAAATCTCAATTCTTTGAAGATGGTATTTACGTTATCCTACATAATTCTTTTATTGATAAATTAGAGCGTGAAACACCCAAAGATTCGTACCACATGAGTCAAAAAGGACCTGCAATGTCCAAAAAATTGTCACAGTTGCTTTATGTCACTAAGCTTATGTGTATTCGTGCGCTACCAAACTTAGTTTGAAGCATGCTAAAGTTGAATTTCATCAGAAGTGTCTCATTTTGTCAAGAATTATAGCTCAAAATAAGGTTATTAAAGAAAATGAAAATATAAATGGCTAAACCTAAATTCGATGACTTTGCCAAAAAGGCAAGTTTTTCTGACTCAAAAGAAAGAAAAGTGTTTGAGAGAACAAAGTGATAGAAATCTATTTAAATTTAAAAATGAAAGACATTGGTAATATGCACTGCCACCAAACTGAAACGCAAATGATACTTTTCATTGCTAATTTACAGTAAGCGTTCGATCCTATTTTCAAAGCCAAATACAAAACTGAATTTATTTAGTCCCAAGAGAGGGAAAAGAGTAGAGTCTTATGTAGGTTACAATAGAGTCGTGTATACAAGCGTGCCAGTGATTTTAAGTTGTGTTCCGGCACGTGAAATAGTGACAGTATAAATAGTCTATACGGGAGTGTAAAGGTCACACGTCGATAGCTTGTTTGCTGATCAGAAACCCCTTCCCACCCTTCCCATAAGATTTTAGAGCAGTGGCAATATCAAGTTGTGGATGTTCATTCTGTTTTGATAGATTTTCGTGTCTCAATTTACCAGTCCATAATGATAAGTCCTGACAGGCTACTATATTGATCAAACCAGAATAGGCACAGCAATATAGTGTAAAATTTGAAAAATGCCAGGTAATGCATCTTGTAGAATTTTTGCTTTGCTTAATTATCGTATTACTTGTTTGTTATGCACTCGTATTTTCACAAACTGCTAAACTGACTAGTACTACTGTCATGAAAGACTCTTACAAGAACTGTAATTAGATACTAAATAAATGTAGTTATTTCGGCTGAATGAAATGAATTAGAAAATAACGTAACTTTACTCGCAGGATACACGCGGAATAATGGTAACATCCGAGTTCTCAACGGCAAGTTATTCAGCAATTATGAACAATGGAGGTGAACTATTGATGGGGGTTGGCGACATGGATATTCATGATCAAATATCTCCTGAATACGTGAGTTTTTAATCATTTGCTTGCTTTTCAGTTTTTTCCCCCAGTTTCATATAATTTAAATTCACTACGTACAATTTATAATCCCCCAACTATACGAATAAATAGCTGAACTACATGGATAACAGATAATATTACAGAGAATTGATAGCATGATACAGAAAATTTATACAATATACAAATACAAAGAGGAGCTAAATGGATTGTATGCAGGGAATTACTTAAAGGAGAAGCTCTCTAAATAGGTAAACTAATCGAGGAGAGAGCCCCCCCCCCCATCCTTAAGTATTAGCAGGTAAATTTAGATGAATTTACATAATTGTGCATTTTCTCTTCATATAGATTAAT
>REGL01000166.1:90112-102707 GCA_004194395.1 Aurelia aurita complex sp. Pacific
TTCACCCTTTTTTCCGCGCCCTTGCCCCCTGAACAATGTTGGTTCCGAAAATATGATCACCAGATCTGAAGAAACGCAATTCGGGAGCGTTTTCGTGCACTAAAGCACTGGGAACCAACATTGTAAGGGAGGAGGGGGAGAGAAGAGCAAAACATGCAATTTTTGTCAAGAGTTTTGGCAGAGATTGTAATAACGTTTGTGTCGAAGAGAGGTTACAGTTCGAAGAGATATAGTTTATTGTTATACTTTTTCAAATCATGAGTGTTCTGCTCTGCGACCACGTATGCAATTTTTGAGTGGAAACTTGGAAGGGATGAAAATGCGTTTCTTGTGTTTGGCAGAGGACCAGATATGTTGCTTGCAAAATCTCACTGTTTTTGTTTTTCAGATTCAAGATTTTGAAGAAGATATAAAAAATGCACCGATTGTTTTAGTAGATGGTAACTTGACAACTCAAGCAATCGAAGACGCTTTAGAATTGTGCAAGAAACACTCAGTGCCAGGTATTATGCTGTGTCATTCAGTGTAGCTTTTTCATTCTTGTATTTTCAGGATTTTACAACTGAAGCTCTCAAATATGCAAACAAGCAAACTTTCTTCATTTTATTCACGATCTTTGAAGATAGTTTATGGTGATGAAACAGCAGACAAAGGGCTCATGTCAGTTATAAATGCAAATAAGATGAGAACCTGCAAACTTGTGCGAAAATGCCTCGACAAAGATAGCTGTGATATTTTCAGAATTATTTTCCTGTGATAGAGCATGAAAGGAAACAAGAAATAACAATTAAACCCTGCGATTACTGAGTATCAAAAGATGATATGGACGAAAATCTTTTCTGTATATGGGCGATAAACTGTACAATGGATCGCCTTTAGACATACGTCGAACAGAGACACACGAGGAATATGTTGAAAAACTTAAAAGGCACTTTCTGGATCAGTTGAAAATGCGAATAAAATGGCACTTTATGAATAATTTTAATTACGTTGCAAACATTATTCTATCTCGATGTCAAATTAGGTTTTATAGATCTTAGTAATGGATGTAAGAGTTGATCCTCGTTTTTAATTTGATATCTTTTCTGTACATTTTATTGTGTTTATTCTCTTCGAATTTGTTACTCTATATTCACTTCTCTTTGCAGTATGGTTCGAGCCAGCAGACATCTCAAAGGCACGAAAACCCTTTACAACAGACCTTTACAACGCAATCACATACATTTCGCCGAACAAACGTGAACTTGAGAGCATACACACCACACTCCGGCGAGAACAAGAAGGCATGGTGAATTTTAATAGTGAAGGACCATTTGATTTTAAAGGGCCTTCAGAGGATCGAGTTATTAACATGTGTGTTAGAATGGGTCGACATGTGCTAGGCACGCTTAACTGCTTGGTTGTAACGCTTGGACGATATGGAGTATTGATTTTAAGGGATGAACTTTGTGATGAAAATTTTCCATTGAAAGAGCAGTTACAAGGGAGGATTGAGAAATTAGGCCTAATTTCAGCGACGCATTATCCATCGATGAATGAAGATTTATTGCCAAGAGCGAGTATCAAGTCCGTTTCCGGTGCTGGAGATTGGTAAGTTTTGCAATGGGGTGCCAGAATTGAATGCCTCTGACATCTTACAAGCTCAGACCCGAACGCTTGGTGAAAACGCCCTAAGAGTTCCTTCACAAACTTACCCAGTTTATGTGGTTTCAAAGCATCGTTTATGCCCAGGCTGAGAAACTGGGAAAGAAACAGTGTTTCTTTAGCCCTAGCCAAACGAACAAAGATTATGTGGCAACAAGTGGGGATCTCCTTCATTCCAAATAATCTGTCTGTTATGTTTGGCCTCGGCGCAAAATCTTCTCTTTCGTCTCCAATTTGTTTGTTGTAACGAAGAGAAAATTCTTTAACTTGGTAAATTTGGAAAGAAACTCGCTAGAGAATCTCAAATATTTGCCTTTAGTCAAGATTGGTTAGTTTTGCCTGGACTCTAAGGGTTGTTATTTTGCCAAGTGCTGTTCAAAATTTATGTTTTTGACAAACAATTTACTTCAAGATTTCAATAAACAAACACGTTGATTGTTGGAAGTAATTGAAAAGCAGAAACAAGAGTATATTTAGGTCAAAAATCGGACAGTGAAAGACAGTGTTGTAGATAAAATTGTACCCAAACCTTTTTTTCCCAGTTACCTTTAAAATACACCTGAAACATTTTGTCGTTGAATTTTTGGCTGAGAATGCTTTCAATTGAAGCATTCAGTTCCAATCTTTGGAGGAATGTAACCCATAACCCATGTAACCCACCCCAAGTGAAAGATTTGATGAACAAGCTGTTAATATGGAACTTTGTGTTGAAATATTTTCATGATAAAACTATGGACACATTTTCAACTCTCAAAATCTCTTTCTCCTTCGCAGCCTTGCAGGAGCTATGATAGCCAGTATCCTCCGTGGCGATGATCCTCACACATGTGTAAAAGCCGGACTACATGCTGCTTTTCTTTCCCTCCAAACACAACATGCTGTTTCAGATCAGATATGTCCAGAGAAATTTACAATAGAGAATATCAAGGACTGGATGACATGGTCCTCGAGAGATATCGCAGTTTAAATAGCTTTTGAGGTACAGTAAAAACCCGCACATAAGAACCTTCATCTATTAATAACCTACAGCCTCAAATAGTATATTTTGCACCCAATAAACAAGAACCATTTCAGGCTGATATCTTAACTAGGTTCTTAATAAAGGGTTTCATTCATTCATTGGTAAATAAATGCAACATTTTTGCCAATCGACCTCCTTCATGAACTCCAAACCATTACTTACAGAACTGTGATAGGCAGGGCCTGCATGGGTAAGATTGGGTCGAAATGGATAGGGCAAAGAGTGCAAATAAGGTTGGCTATGATTTAGATTGACAAATTTCCCTATGTCTAATAAGAACCTACACCCTGATTACTGGATGTGCCTCATTGCATAAGAACCCAAACAGGCTGAGTTCAAAATCATAGGTTCTTATATGCGGGGATTTACTGTAGCTTTTGAGGTATTCCATTCTGCAATGCACATCATATCTCAATTTTTTGCAATTGAGCAATTAGGCAATTGAGCAATTGGGCAATTGAGCAATTAGGCAATTGAGCAAAGGAAGACTGTCCAATGTTTAACTTCTCGTTGATATCAGAGTAAACCAAATAGGACTTAAAAAGTCATTTAATTTTTGTAACCATTGGCGAAATTGACTTAAGAATGCAATTTTCCAAAACATGGAATGAAAACTTAATCGACGAGAGATGTAGCCATCCCAACTTGTGCTCAACATGATTCCTCCAAGTACCCATATCCTTGATTCAATGTTAGAGAAAGCTAGTTTATCAAAAGTGCATTTTAAATTCCATTTGATTTGCTTGGAATAAACGAACTTCTACTTTCAAAGAATATGCAATTTTGGGGCGTCTGGTTTCAGCTTTCGCACAAACTTGAACTTCAAAAGCTCGTAACTCCATGAATATTTAGCCGATTTGCTAGCTTCTGGTGTCTAAAATTAATTTAAAATCTCAGCAATATTACGATGGAGGCCGTTCATCTTTTTGTTATTTTTTAATATTTAATCAAACGTCGAACAATTTTTTGGGACACCCTGCAGTTTTACTTTTGTTTTGGATTTTTAAAAAGATTGATATTTGGTATTTATATATTTCTGCTTTATGCATTATAAAGGACGCAACTTGGCAGTATTATAGCTTTTACGACGAATGAGAATATATTTGGAAATGTAGTTTGTTGCAGTAAAAAAAAACCGAAAACAACAAGGACAGATTTTGTAACACAATAGCATCAGATACTTTTGATTGTCACATCAATTCAAACCGATTAGCGATTGCAGACAAAGGTGTCTCTCAACCAGTAATTCAAAACAAACAAACAAAGCCGCAAAAGTTGCTCAGAAACCAGTAGGGCAAACTATCGCCTTTTGCAGGCGAAAAGTGGTTTTTTAGACACGTCAGGAGAAAATATCGAAAGAAGAATGAATATAAAGACCTGCCTCATGGATTTTATTTTTAGATTCAGGAGCTTGGAAGTAATCGTTTCATTTTAGCCATAAATATAGGAGAATTGCCATGCCTTCTTCTGCTTAGCTGCTGAATCAAATAAACAAAATCAGCCAGGCAGATCATTAGATCTAACATTCTTCTTTCGTTATAAACTCGTTACTTTTCTTAAAACCACCATTCGCGTGCACATAGCGACAATTTGCCCTACTAGTTTCAGGACAACTCCTTCGGTTTTGTTTGTTTGGAAGTACTGGTTGAGAGAACTTCTTTTGTCTGCAGTCGCTAATCGTTTTGAATTGCTGTGTCCATCAAAAAAAAACTGATGCGTTACATTGTCCATGAATATGATGTAGAATTACTGATCGGCGTATAAAATAGAAGTTGGAATGAAATAAAATGGAACAATAACGAACGTTTTTCCTCTTTCCTTCTCAAACAACTATTTTCACTTCCCACTTAAATGAAACTTCGACAACACAACTATGGCTAACTTTCTTGAGCGAACGTCTTCCTTGTAAGGGAAGAAAAATGTTCCGATAAATCCCATAAACTTCTTATTCACAAATTAACTGCAGCAGTAAGGCCCTGTATTTAGGAAATACAGTTTTCAAGGTTCAGCTTTGGTGTTCCTTAACTTATAGGGATAACACGTCTACTGTTTAAAGGTCGACCTCCATTACACAACTTTCTGGACGATCGTCATGAAAATTCGCGACGACACATGCCCAATAGAACATTTCTGATTGCCACATCGAAAAATTTACTGGACGATAGTTTCTACTTTTCGTCTAATGATTTTGTTCGCAAAGTTTTTGGCTTGGCCAATGGAGTACCAGGATAGCATAGGTTCCAAATCTTTAAAAAGGCCGGTTTAAAATTAAGTGACCTATTTCTTTGAACTGAATGACTTCAAAGAAACTTTTGCTAATTCTCTATAATTCTACCGTTGGAGTTTTCTGAAATCTTCAATATTTTCAGAATTAGAGTGCTTTTCTTCTTTTTCAAGAATTCAAGAAAAATGTTCAAAAAAACTTAAAACCATCGTAATTTCTAAACTGTTTGATGTAACATGAAATAGTTTGGAAGAAAACCATATTTTATGGATGCCTACAATATGGTATCAAGCAAAAGTCTGTCACTCATCTGGTTTATGATTTAAAAATTTGATGACGTCACATCCTCAAAGGAGTTGAAATGTAAGATACGCTGTAATTTCTAAAAATATTCCAAATTTCTGAAAAGTCCAACGGTAGAATTAAAGATAAGTATCTAACGTTTCTTTCAAGCCATTCAATCAGAAGAAATAGGTCATTGAATTTTACACCCACCTTTTTACGCCGAGATAAAGATTTGGAACCTATGCTCAGAAGGCCAAAATTCGTTCTCTATATTTGGCATGAGTAATTGACATTTTTCATGGAATGCCCTGGAAAAATCTAGACAATGAGATTTTCAAGGCAGATCTTGAGAGTAACTGTTTTCAAGCGTGGTTTCTTAAATTTCGGGCCCAACTGGATTCATTTTCTCTCGACAAAAGGTTCATTGTATGTGCACTTACGCTCGTAGAGAGAGTGCAAGCAACTCCAAATGAGGAAATGATCCTCTCTTGATTAAATTATTCAAGAACGATTGAATAAAATGTCCACATCTGTCAAATTCCTTTTCAATGGCATCAATTTCATCTTCTTTGATTCTTTCCAAACCAAAATCCCATTGCTTTTGAAAACTCAGACTGAGATTCAAAATTCTTGTGATTGCTTCTTTGGCAAAACCAACTTTCGGGCTTAACAGACATCGATCGTAAACCTTCTCCAAGAAATCCTGATGCAGGGTTAAAATCTCTTCGAAATCCTTGGCCACTTCTAACTGCAGCTTGAATTCGAGGCCAGAAGTATGGAGAATTCTTGTCATGATGTACACGTGGAATGACTGCACAAAATGCATTAGCCTCACTCTGAGGATGTACAGCCTCTGTCTGAGTTTTGCAGGATTCTTTGCCTCTCCAATTGGTTCGTTGCCAGAGTAACTAGCCTCGCTTTCCGTGTCACTGAATCGCTCTTCGTTGGGTTTAGCCCCAGGAAGTAAGTCATTTATCCGAAGTTGCTCAAGCGACCATAGTGCGCGTTTCACTTGCAAAAGAAAAGCGAAAACAGCGTTATAAGTCTGTTCTGCTTTGCTATCAAAAATAACTGTCAACGGCCATTGCATTTCATAATGCAGAAATATGACATCTATGGACTGGACATTCGAAGCACTTTTCACGATTTTTCGCGACTCTGGTGGTGCCTTTATACCAACTGTCAGTTTGTTTATGAGCTGCGGAAAACGCAAAATCAATGACTCATTCAGAATGCCTGTCAAGTATGACATACTCTGCCAGAAATCATTTGCACGTAGCTTTGAGAATACTTCTGAGTAGAAGACGTTCAAAACATCGCCGGCCTCCATCAGAAAGAAATTCTTCACTATGGCAAGGTGCTTTTCAAATTTGAAACGATCTTTCAACAGATGAAGCAGAGCATTTGAAGCTTCCTCGTATCGTGAATTAATCAGCTTATGGAGGGAAGATTCAAATGTTAGCTTCAACGGCATCCGACACGGTGGTTCTTGTGAGCTTCCGGTTGCATTTTCCAGGAAAACATCTTGAAAGTTTTTGAAACTGCTCTCAGGGGAGCTCACATTGTTGAACTTCTCGAGGCGACGCTGAAACACAATTAGGTAATTCTCACTCAGGAGCTGATTAAAACCCTCTTTCATAACCAGCGTTTCTTTCGTCACAACTGTGTGGATACTCTTGCTTACCTCCGTGTTTTCAGACTTCCAAGAAATCCCTATCGCTTCCAAGAAATTTTGGTAGAACTGATCTTCAAACACGGAAGTAGATGACTTTTTGAAATCATGCACCACAGCTTGCTCCAAAATGCCGCATGATTTCCCAGTAAGCAGTATTCTGTCGACAACGGCCTTCAAAAATACCGGTGCAGCAAGCTTTCCGTTCCCGTTCCCATCCACACTATTTCGAACCCGGAAGCGGTTTCGCCATGCTTCGGAATCTTCTCCGGTTATCTGTCCATCTTCGCAGATGAAGAACTCTCCGGAACCAACAATGGGTAGCCTGCCACTGGACAGCCAGAGGCCTAGATCTGCTAGAAATGGGCGTATCGTCTCTAGAAATATCGGCAAGATCGCAGAGAACTGAGCTAAGGCACAGGCTCCAAGTGCATCAAGACGGCACAGTGTCTTGTAAATCGTATCGATAATATGCACTACTTTATCGTTCGGTGAGATCTCGACACCCTTAATCTCCACGATGCAAGATGTATAAAGATCGAAAATCAAGTCAACATTGGCTAAGATCGGATCTGTTACTTTCTTCAATGTAAGAAAAGTGTGAACTTTGTCTTCCTTCACAATTTCCAGCTCGACTTCAGATAACTTCATTCTTGTACTCTTCAAAAAGCAGTTGATAGCATAACCAAATGACCTCACAGTCTTTATATTTGGTGCAAGCATATCAGAGGAATCTGCAACGAACGCTTTCAGCTCTTGGATCTTGTTGCCAGTTGAAGCCAAAGCAAGGAGAATGTTGTGTAATGTTGCTTGGCTGAGATGGTTCATTGACACATCAGTTCTTATTGAGAATCGTTGATCTGCATATCTGCATAAAAAGAAGATTTTACGTTCTCTTTTCTTTTCTCTTGTGCTCTCTTGCTTTTTGTACGGGTGACCCAATAAAATGTGAACATTGTCGAAAAATCATCAAAACTTTATTCTGTTACCAATCTTGAAATTTTCAAAGATTTTTGTGATTTTTGCACGATTTTTAAAGATTTAAACAATTTTTGAGATTTTCAAGCAACCATTAAAGGGTTTTTGCAAATTTCTCTCATTTGTTGAGAGAGATTTCTGGCATTTTTGAAATTTTCAAAAATTTTTAGGAATCTGTGGGATTTCTAAGATTTTGAAAAGATCATGTTTTTTGAGAATTTTAGTTTGTTAAAGATTTTTAGATTTTTAGGGCATGTGTATGAGGTTTGGAGTGATTTGCACCTTGAATGTATGTGCTGTCAATGGCAGCGCCACTTGGGGGATTGGGGGACACGTCTCCCCTAGATTCCAAAATTCAGGCAAGATTGTCAAAGGAAATTGACATAAAATTAGTTGGGTATACCTTTAGGCTGAAAAATTACGTCAGAATCCCCCCCCCCCCACATTTTTTAAAAATATTTTAGAGCTGGCACCGCCACTGTGTGCTGTCTGTCAAATAAGGGTGTTAGTCTTTTACTTATTTCAGAATTTTAAGAATGATATCAGAATATGTTGATCAGCCCATCTTCATACCACATGGGAAATACCCCCAGCTCATTTGATGGTCAGATAAAAGAATACAAGTCCTTGGAATGAGATCACTTACCTGTAAACAAATGTTTTTTCTATTCCTTGTAGCATCCAAAGTGTTTCTCTGACAAAAATTGCTTCAGTCAAAGTCTTTGTAACATTTTTCTCCAAAAGGGTAACTTGCAAAGTGTTAAACATTTGGCTTTCAAGCAGTTCAGTACCACTGCCCTGTTTTGTTGGCAAACATGTAGTTTCTCCCTTCCAGTATTGATGCATAACATTCTGTTGAAGCCATTGAAGGTCTTTCTCTTCTTTTTCAATTTCTAGGATAGAAAATTGCTTAAAGAATGAATGCAATTAATGAAATGATAATTTTGATTAGAATGGTTTTTGGGAAAGCAATTAAAATTATGACTTTTGTAAAACAAGAGTTTAATAAACCCCTGCTTGATAAAAATAAGAGATTACGATGTGACTTTTCTTGTTGGTCTGATTTGTGTACCAAAAAAACCATCCTCTTTTGACAGGCCATGATAAATTATACACTGGCCTGATGCTGAAGATTTATGACTTTAACCTATAGCAAAATCAAGAATTAGATTCTTGGATTTTTTTTAAACTATTGCTAGTATTCTATTTCTTAAGAAAGTTTTTTGACATTTTTGGTCTCAGAAACACTGAAAACCATCAAAACCGGTTGATCAAATTAGAGTATCTGCAGACTCAACACAAGGGAAAACAGAGAACTTTTTCTGGATGATTTGGGGATTTAGAAGTGTATTACTTAGTTATAATCTGCTGCATATGTGGCACTGGGAAATTCATTTGAGGTCATACAACTACTTGCTGAATACTTTCATCTGACACTGATCACAGCAAATCACAAACTAACCATACATAAATATATTTGGCCTCTCTGGCTGGTTAGTTTCAAATCAGTGCACTTTTTCACGTATTTGACATCTTATTTCAGATCCCATCTGATGATTTCCTGTGGCCTGTGTCAGATGAAAATATCAAGCACATAGTTCTTTCTTTCAGTGATAAGCAGGATAATACCTAAATTTGTTACAAGTTCACTTGCAACCACTTTATGTCCCAAGCTTTTCTCACGCTCTGCTTTTTGCTCCACCAGTATTGTACTAAACTCATCATCATCATCATCATCTGTGTCATATTGCTGTTCATTGCTGCACCAAATACCAACTTTCAAATCTTCTTCTCCTTCTAAAAGATATTCTGTCCAATTTATCTCTTCTTCTTCTTTGACATCTGGTTTCTTTGCCACAACATAATCACGATAAACTGGGGATTCTGAGAGGTTCAACAGCAATGACAAAACACCAAAATGTTCGTCAGTATTTTCAGCAAACGTAGAAGATGAATATGGCGAATTCAGATATTGATCTTTCAAATTTACCAACTGTTTTGCTTTGTGGTCTTGGCAACTGATGTTAAATTTTTCTTTTAGGCCCTGCAGTCTTCTGGAAATTTCAAAAGAATTCACGTCCAGAAAGCGATGAAATCTAAAATTTGACAAGGCAAAATCCGTAGATATCTTGAAATTATCTGTCCCTCGTTCCAATGGCGTTATGCTGCTTATCAATTTGCCTGCAAGATCGTCGATTATGCCTTTCTTCAGTGAAATGGGCGCCATTTTGTGGCCTAAGCCTGGCTGGCCTCGTTCTGGAGTTGCATCGCAATTCCAAGGTTTCATGGCCCGAGTTTTCCTTCGAACTTGATGCCCGAATTTTCCCACCTGCCAACCGCGTGCTTTACAAACTGTCACGTTTTGAATACCACCTTATTGACGGACCCTATTCGGAATAGAAAATTGATACGTTATTTACAAGTTCCACAACAGTCTTCGTGCTTGTGCCCTTGCGTTGCGAGTAATATAATACAGGAAAGACTTGAATACATTTTTGTCTCTTTTTTTCATGAAAATTTTTCTTTTCTATAATACCCCTGGAGGGACCATTATGGAAACAAGGTTGTACTCCCAGGGGGGGTACTCTGGTATATTCAGGATAGGGATGCTCAGGTTACTTTTTTGGGTCTAAAATTTAGGCAAGGATTATTTTTTTGGGTCAATGATTTGTACAGTCATTTTTTTGGGTTCAAGAAATTCTGGCTTACTTTTTTGGGTCTCAAATATGAGAAAAAGTAAAAAAAATTGAGAAAAACATAATTTACAAACAAAATTAGAGTCAAGAAACAGTACTAAAATATAAAGAACATAAATATCCAAACACATTATGAGAAATCGAATCAGTTAAGGCATTTTTATGCAGATTTAAGATACTGACTTCATAACTTATGGGTATGTAAGATCGGAAAAATTATTTTTTTTGGGTCTATTTTCATGCTAGAAATTATTTTTTTGGGTTGATGCGTTGTACCCCAGCTTGAGCACCCCTATCCCAAATATACCTGTGTACCCCCCTGGGGTTGTACTGACCTTTTAATGCTATCCCTGCCATTTTAAACAAGGGGTATTTTCATACTAGATCTTAGTTTTCATTATGATTGTACTCATGTAAATAGCCGTTGACTTTCTTTTCATAAATTTTTATATTAATTTAATTTTAGTTGTATGGCAAAACCCCACATACATAGTACATACATACATACAGGAAACAAATGAAAATAAGGTAAATAATACCAATAACATACAATGACTAAACGACAACAAGTTTTTCTTGCAAGAATCTCCTATGAGAAACTATTATGTTTCCTTGAACATCGGAAAGATTTGAAAAACATTGTGTTGAAATGTTCATGTTCACGAAGGTAATGAACATGAAGATCGCTATGGAACCTCAGACCCTCAAAGAAACTCGTAAGAAACTCTGAGTATTACAAATACATAAGCGTACGGGAAGAAAAAATCTAGGGGGGCTGCCCAACACAAAGTCCATTGTTTAGCATAATT
The DNA here is from genome assembly GCA_004194395.1 of Aurelia aurita complex sp. Pacific. Lineage (NCBI taxonomy): Eukaryota > Metazoa > Cnidaria > Scyphozoa > Semaeostomeae > Ulmaridae > Aurelia > Aurelia aurita complex sp. Pacific. Next base: position 101,442 of record REGL01000166.1, read on the forward strand.
TTTGCCCGACTGAGGGCATTTTTCTGCCCGATTGGGGCTCATTTTCGATAATTTTTCTAAAGTTAGGGGGGCTGCCGCCCCCCCGGCCCCCCGCCTCGTACGCTTATGTACAAATATGACAATATCAAGAAACTTTTGGTACTGGCTCAAATACGTAGGTTGCTCAAAAAATTTTTGACACTGTATAGTGATAGACTCTGTCTTGACATTGTTTTAGGTCTGAATTATGGTGCACTCTTTTTTACAAGTATACCATAAATTTGTCCAGCCTCAATATTCTTAAGAAATTTTCGTGTTGAGCATCGACATACTCTTAAAATATTCTAATTTTTTTCAAATCTGATATGGTTTCAGGGGAACATAGTTAAAAAAATTTCATGTCATTACGAGAGAATAGTTGAACGAAAGGAAAGTTTAAGCAATTTCCTTGACAATCAAACATTTTTACACATTCTTTTTGAAAAAATGAGATACGATCATGCAATTCGCTGTTATGAACATCGCAAAACAGGCAACTGCTGAAAAATGAGACACAAATATGACGAGCTGAGCCTGAGCAATATTCTTATAATATTCTTAAAATTTGCATGATTCTGAGCCTGAATATTCTTATAAACAATATTCTTATAAAAAGAGTGTATTACTTGTTTTGAGCACTTCTTGAACAAAATTACCTTTCCTTTCTAGAAAGTAATTTAGACACGTTTTTGGTAGCAAAAGTGCCCTGGAATTTAAGAAACTACCTACAAGCCCTGGACCTTTGTGTCGTATGAAAATGTAAGTATAGTTAGCTTTTCCCAAATACTGGAGTTTCTTAATTTTTCTTGCGATTTGATGAGAGTCGAGTTGCTCACAACAATACACGTACAAAAGGCTTTGTTACTATGCACCAGGGAGCTCCCTGGTTACTGCGTAGGATGATGGTTACTGCGCAGGTAGATGAATCACTGATTGGGAACGTGATGTGATTGTTCGTTTCATTGAAACCCTAGCAAGGTCAATGATTGTACAAAATGGCCATGGAAGTAAAGAAACGCGATTACAATGTACTAGCTGGCGAAACACACACAGTTCAAGCAAGAGGAGGTGGAGTAATAACATCACAACCAAGTGCACAATCTGGAATTGAGAATTATGTCATTGATCTTGACGCACAACAAGTCTCAAGTATGTCTTCGAGATTTAGGCCCATTCCTCCTTCCAATAATTTGACTTGGGACAACGCCCATCGCAACTTAGTAGTGACCGGATGGATGGATCTTACGC
>REGL01000166.1:107537-118171 GCA_004194395.1 Aurelia aurita complex sp. Pacific
TTATGGTCTCAAATGATATGTCACATCAAAATATCTGCGAATAAAAACAAATGAAGGGTTTTCCATCACCAATTTTGCGTTGTCGCAAATCTCAGGTGACATCTAATCTGAGACGATAGAACCAGGGGCGGATCCAGCCCGAAGTTGAAGGGGGGGCAACTTGCAAAGAGGGCGCCAAGAATATGGCAGAAAATAAGCGTGCCGAAGGCGCGCGAAAATTTTTTTGGCGTGTTTAAAGAAAATTCTTTGATTCATTACTAAATAAGGCCTTGATTTATGTGTTTCCCCCATATTTAAATCGAAACAGTTAGAAAATTGTGCGTTAGAGTCAGGATGAGGGGCGCTTTTCTCGCCGAAATAGGGGCGCCAAGCTGAGTTTTCATCGTGAAGGGGGGGGCAATTGCCCCCACTTGCCCCCCTAAATCCGCCACTGGATAGAACTTTTGGAGTTTTGTTCATAAAGATATATATTCCATTCACAAGCGTTGAGTGGACCTCAGTTTTCAAGGCTGTCATTTCAATTTCTTGTAGTTTCTACCGAATACATGGACTTCAGATTCTTCAAGGACCTCGAATTGAAAGAAAGTTACTTTTTCTGCTGTTGCTGCAAGCGATTCTCCCTCGAGATGTTCGTTGAGGACAAAGATGCCAAGGCCTCTGAACGCGAAGGTGACGGAGGGGTACCTGGGTTCGCTGCCCCTCATATTCTGCTCCATCCAGATGCAGCGAAAGTTGAGAAAATCGTGCGTAATGCGTGGACGCAGGCAAGACTGGTCGCTGACTAAGAACGGCCGCAGAAAACGTTGAACTTAGATTTGTATGTTTTTTGCTTCGAAATATCTTAACTTTAAAGCACTATTTAATTTGATATTTAGTTTGGTATTTTCCGTCAACTCTCTCTCAAGGGGACATTGCACCTTCGGTACCAACTGATCCGATCTTTCAGTTGGGACGAAGACCTAGTGTAGACACCGTGTAGAGCCAGTGTCGCCCAAGATACTTTGCTGCATGCTACAATTTCGGACTGTTAAGGCCCCGTTCACACTGCTCCGCTTGTTAGGACCTCCGTTTTTATAAAAGTGTTCACACTGATCCGCACAAAAACGGCACAAAAACGGAGGTTTTCGAAAACGCTATCAAATATGGTTATCCACAAAAACGGAGGTTTTTGAAAACGCACTGAATTAATGTGAACGCACAAAAACGGAGTTTTTCGAAAACGCTATCAAACGTGGATATCCACAAAAACGGAGGTTTATGAAAACGCTCGCTCCAACATTCAACAATGAGTTTCACAAATGAGTTGAAGGATCAGCTACAGAGGCAAGTACTTGGTATACGACCAAATGAAATGTCCCGAACTCATGTTCTCCTAAGTACGACTGCAGACTGGCCTAGTAGATGTAACAGTAAATGTTTGAAATATTTCCACTCACCGTTTCAGTTGTGTCTTCAGCATTTAGCCATTTTCGCAGCATTTGAACTTGGCTCTTTCATGTTATCTTCTGTCTTCCCTGTCTTGATGCTCCTCATACTGTGAACAAGTCTTGACAGTCGATTGTTTGGGATGTTTTCCATACTTTATCGCGTACTGAATTGGACTCCATCCTCTTCAAAACAGTTGTAGCAACCGTAGCAACGTGCTTCCTAGCGTGCCTTGAAACTTTTTAGTTTTGAAAGCCAGCCAGCTTCACTTCATTGCACTTTTTTCTCTTGATTATTCCTTAGGGATTTTGCATGCATGCACCATCTTTCCTGGGACACTTGAGACCATTTGCGATTTTTCAATTTAAAAGGAAAAAGCATGCACTTCAAAATGAGGCTTTTGGAACTTGTTCGATGTTCCAGGAATTTTGTATTTTCTACCAGCAGCATTTCCGCTAGGCCTAAGCGCCCTAAGCCAAACGAGAAAACGATGGAAGCCTTCTAGCATGAAAATGACCACTTTCCCTTGAAACTAGTTTTCCTACACATTGCACTTCATTGCACCCTGATCACATTTCAAAATGAAATCCTGATGTCATTTGTCATGTAGAAACAAGAATATCTTGTATCGCTCGTACACAATCTATTTTTTTAGAATCATTATTACTATTATCAATTATTATCAATATGGAATCATATTTGGCTTTTGTCTTATGTATCGTTGGTAATAGATGACATTGTTCACTGGTGAAATGTTGCCTTTTGATTTGGTTGAATCTTGGGCAGTCTTCTCTCCCTCGCGTCTAGCATCACACTTTTACCTAGCGCAGATAACACCTATTTTAAGTCCTCGATCAGGCCTCACCTTCGAATAAGCCCACCCCCCCCCCCCGCGAATAACCCCCATCTCGGAACTGATGTTGACAACAAAGCCCCTTCCTCCCCTCGAATAAGCCGCCATGGGGGTATTTGAAGCCCCATCGATTCGTTTTCATAAACAAGCTACGATTCATTTTTATAAACAAGTTCCCGGAGGCTTATTTGAAGATTTACGGTAAGCAATAAAAGGATTTAACACGAAAACGAGAAGGACGGATAATGTTACAAAAGGATCCGCTATTTTTTGTTGACACCCAAGTATGGCTTTTAAGAGCAAGCATGAGCATAAATCCAAAGAAGAAAGATAAATCTAAACTTCTGCCTCAGGCATTTTATTTGTTTGGTTCAGAAGCGGATTGACACACGATTCAATTCTCGTATTTTTTGGGTATGATTAAAACACTTACTGCTCAGCTTCTGAATCAAGCAAATAAAATGCCCGAGGTAGAAGTTTAGAAATATCCTTCTTCTTTGGATTTATGCTCATGTCTGCTCTTAAAAACAATTTTTGGAGTGCAGAACGGGCGGGCTAGCTACCTGGGTTTCAGAGCAACTTTTGCAGCTTGCTTTGTTTTTGTTTATGTTTTGACCAACCGAAAATGGAATTCCCTTTGTCTGCAATCACAAATTGCTTTGTATCTAGGTGTCAATAAAAAGTAGCGAATCCTTTTGTAACATTATCTGCACTACGAGCGAGCTAGCTACCTGAGTTTCAGAGCAACTTTTGCGGCTTGCTTTGCTTTTGTTCATGCCTTGACCGACCAGGCATAGAATGCCCTCTGTCTGCAGTCGTTAATCCCTTTGTACTAAGGTGTCAACCAAAAGTAGCGAATCCTATTGTAACATTATTTGTTCTTGTTTACACGAACAACGACAGATTTATTAAGACAATAGAATGAGTTGCTTTTGTTGACACCTGAATTCAAAGCGATTTGCGATCGCAGACAAAGGAAATTCCCTCAACGAATAATTCAAACAAACAAAGCCGCAAAAGTTTCTCTGAAACCCAGGTAGTTAGCTCGCTTGTTGTGCATTCCAGAAATTGTTTTCAAGAGCAAATATAAGCATAGATCAAAGGAAGAACGATATATCTACACATCTACCTCGGGCATTTTATTTGTTTGGTTCAAAAGCCGATTGGGAGGCGATTCAATTCTCTAATTTTTTTGGGGGTTATTGAAATACTTACTGTTCAGCTTCTGAACCAAATAAATAAAATGCCCGAGGTAGATGTGTAGATATATTCTTCTTCTTTCGATATATGCTCATGTTTGCTCTTAAAAACAATTTCTGGAATGCACAACAAACGCGCTAGCTACCTGGGTTTCAGAGAAACTTTTGCGGCTTTGTTTGTTTTGAATTACTGGTCGAGGGAATTTCCTTTGTCTGCGATCGCAAATCGCTTTGAATTCAGGTCTCAACAAAAGAAACTCATGCTATTGTCTTACAAAATCTGTCCTGGTTATTTACACGAAGATGAATCAAGAAATATATCCAATCCGCTGTTTGAGAAATCAATGTGAACAATTATGCAACCAATTTACGAAATTCTAATAGGTGTTCAACTTAACTTTTCAGAGCTCCGTCTTAATTTGGATGCGTTGTTTCTCTTTAAAAATTAGTGCTCTCCAACTCAGATACATCCAACCAAAAATAACTTTCTTTGATTTTCCCAACCAAAACGGATTCTTCCATTTGATTCTATAACGTGATCTGACTCGATAGCTTTTTAGTGTAAGTTATCGTGGGAAAACGGGAAAGATCTCTTTAAAACTCGCTTCCTAGGGCCTTCAGACATCGAACACAGTGAAATGGAATCAATTTGGAACCATTCAAGAAAGGCTCGTAAAAAATAATGCCCGTTCATCTTCAATCTTAGAACGAGAAATTCGAGGCTTAACTCTCAAAAATTAAGTTACTCCTTCAATAAGACGTACCAATTGTAGTTTTGCAAATAACTAACCAAGTTTTTGCAATGCGATTTTACAGAGTGGATATAATTTTCGGACTCTACTCTGCTCGCCAATTTCCCGTCAAGCACACAAAAAAGAAGAACATACGCTAATTTTATCTGAGAGGCGATTGTATGCCTCCTAAGCTTGTCATATTAAAGCATGTCAAATCAACTTTAAAAGGTAAAGATATTTTCTATACATAAAACCAACACGATAACCAAATACATCACTATAAATTGTCCATTACATGAAAGCAATAAAATCGGAGCTACCTTCGGTGGCTTCCCCGCCCTCCTTGTCCTCGGGGATGCTCCTTATAATAGCCTCCTTGTCCATCCCATCGATCCGATTGCCCCTCCCATCTATCTCCTTGTCCCTCCCAAGATCGTCCATGATGCCCTTGGCCGTACTCTCTCTCTCGATTGTAATTTTGATTGTTTGAATATCCTGGACGCCTTCCATCACTATTAGTCTCATTTTGATTATCATATTGCCGTCTTGCGTAATAATCTCCTTGCCATAAATTCGGGTTACTTTGCTCAGAATACCCTTGGCTATCAGTTCCCCATGTTCTTGAGCCCGTTGATCGCGTAGTATCCGAACTATAATTCTGCCAGCTTGAGTCATACGATCTCTGTCCTGAAGAGTCGTACGATTCTTGTCCTTTAGCATACGATCCGTCTTGTCTCGGCCATTGCCCCTGGTATGAACCACTTTGATAATAACTGTCCGATCTTGTATCTGTTGGTTGTCCAGTTCCTTGCTGCGATGTATAAGTCGCATACGATTGATCGTATGAACGATCCGACTGCCAATAATCAGTAGATTGTCTTTGATCTCTTGTTGTATTTGAGTCTGACGCACTGGATCCGAGCTCAGATTTCTGCCTGCTTTCAGTGCTTTGCTGTGTCGTCGCAGGCTGTTGGCGTGGGTCCCACGTTTTCTGCGATGTCGGGCTGGTTATATGACTACTTGCACTTGAAGGACTTGTCAGACTCGACTGTGACCGAGCTGATGGGCTCTGAGTAGTCGGAGTGCTCCCCATGACATGTCCGGGGAAAACAGCACCCCGTGGACTCGCGTTAGAGCGTGGATCAATTTGAGTGCTTGATGCTGAAAAACTGGCAGCTCTTCTGTCCGTAATTTTGTCCGGTAATTTAATGGGTGGTAGTTCAGGCATCTTGTTTTCGTGTTTCTTTGTTAATTCCAAAGGAAATGGTAGCTGAAAATTGTGACAATTGCAATTAAAAAGGAATCATGAAAGGGTCATGCGCTGTAAAAACCCAGGGGGGGGGGGGGTACTTAGCAAATTTTTCCGACGGGGATGGGCCGGTTGTTGGGCTTCGTTTTTCACCTAATTTTGCCAGGGGGGGTCCAGTAAATCCCCCCATTAAGAACCNGCTGATGGGCTCTGAGTAGTCGGAGTGCTCCCCATGACATGTCCGGGGAAAACAGCACCCCGTGGACTCGCGTTAGAGCGTGGATCAATTTGAGTGCTTGATGCTGAAAAACTGGCAGCTCTTCTGTCCGTAATTTTGTCCGGTAATTTAATAGGTGGTAGTTCAGGCATCTTGTTGTCGTGTTTCTTTGTTAGTTCCAAAGGAAATGGTAGCTGAAAATTGTGAGAATTGCAATAAAAAAGGAATCATGAAAGGGTCATGCGCTGTAAAAACCCAGGGGGGGGGACTTAGCAAATTTTTCTGACGGGGATGTGCCGTTTGTCTGGCTATCGTTTTCACCTAATTTTGCCAGAGCGGGGTACAGTAAATCCCCGCATATAAGAACCTACTTTTTTGAGAGCCAGGCTGAATTAGGTGCTTATGTCAAAGGTACTTAGATTTATATCAGGGTTCTTAATGCTTCTTATTTAAAGCCTCATTTTTCTAAATTCTTATCAAAAGATCATCAAAGGATTCATCACCAAGAGAATTTAAAACATTTTTATTTGTTTTGGCAATGTTATTATCAACCTTATATCTACTCTTAAGCTTACAAATAGCAAGGGATGAGGTCCAAATTTTAACAGCAAATCAAAAATTAACTTTATTGCCTTTGTGATAAGAACATATTGGTTTATCAAACTGAAACAGGTTCTTGATTAGAAGGTGCATAATTCAGTAAATACAGCCTGCAGGTTCTTATTTTTCTAGGTTCTTATATGCGGGCATTTACTGTATCAAACGAAGGCAATTTTCAGGAGCCGCTTATCAAAATATGTCAAAAGGGGAATTTTTTTTAGATGGGTTTTATGTATTCTAATGTCTGTGTTTTGGAGTATACTTTTGACCGATTTTTTTCAGCATCGGGTAGCTATCGTTTGGAGGGAAAAATTCTGGAGACGGGTAGAAAAATGTTGTCGTGGGCACACCACCATACAAATTTAGGTCAATTACCCCCTCCCCCGGGGTAAAAACCCGCTCCTCTCAAGATAGCAAAGCTTCAACAAAAGTAGAAAGAAAGAGTTTGGTTCAGAGTTGTCAGGTACGGAGTTTTTAAGAATCAGTTGCAATACTCAAATATTCTAAACCTTAAAATTCAATATTTTTGCATATCCGAACACACACGTTCTTTTTATAAGAAACCGCTCCAGAAATTAGAAAATTCTGGTAGAAGCAATCAGACGACGTCGATTCGACGTCAAGAAATCTTTTACAACTTTATTTGCGAGTTGCAAAGTGTTTTGACAAAACATTATTTCTAACCTTAACAAGAATAAAAAGTATGATTTTTGCTTATTATGACTTGGTTCTTTCTTGTTTCTCTCGGCTCAAATAGCAAATTCGCGGTCCTCAATGAATTATGATAAACTGCGAAATTCGATTTCTCGTACTGTAAGGATTAGGTCCAAAGTCAAGAAATTTTACTTCAAAGTTCAAATCCAAGCTTCTCAGGCAAAAATGAGTGTACTTTCTAAGTTTCTTAAATACACTCTTTTTTTATAAGAATATTGTTTATAAGAATATTCAGGCTCAGAATCATCCAAATTTTAAGAATATTATAAGAATATTGCTCAGCCTCAGCTCGCATATTTGTGTCTCATTTTCCAGCAGTTGCCTGTCTTGCGATGTTCATAAGATTCTTATTGTTACAATTGCTTAAGTTTTTCTTTCATTCGACCATTTCTTCAAAATGATATGACAATTCTTTGAACTATGTTCCCTTGAAACCATATCAGATTTGCAAAAATAAGAATACTTTAAGAATATGTTAAGGCTCAAAACGTAAAATGTCTTAAGAATATTGAGGCCGGAAAAAATTTATAGTATTCTTATAAAAAAAAAAAGAGTGTACGCTTTCAATTACTTTTTGAATACGTTTACCTATCTGAGAGTTTCCACTAAAGAATACGTGTAATTCCCCGAAACGAACTTTGTTTCAAAATCGTCTTGAGTTTTGGAAACAGTCGTTGCTCCCTATGGTTCCACACACAAGCACAAGCATTAATCCGGGTTTTATACGCCATGCTCGAATGTTTTACAATGTACGGGTATTTGCATTGTGAATCTAAACCACTCATCACCCCACAACAGACATGCTCCAGTGGCACAGTCGGTTAGCGCGTCGTACTTATAAGTCAGTATTGACGAAGAAATGCGAAGGTCGAGAGTTCGAGCCTCTCCTGGAGCAATTTTTGCACTTCCCACAAATAAAATACATTTCTTTTCTCTCAATAAATAACTCAAAATTTTTCAACGCTGTTATTGGTATCAAATTACTTTTTTCTCAAAACTCTGACAGTGATCTTCCTGTAGATTTTATACAGGAATTTTTGCGCGTTTTCTAAGAGGAAATAAAATTATGAATGGGTGAATAAAATATCACGGACAAATAAAATAAAATAAAATGGAAAAACTTTAAAAACCCTACAATATAAACATATCTTCAAATTTTGTTGGAAATTCCCAACTTCAAACTTCATGAAGGTTCTACGTTTCTATTATGGTCAACAAAATTATAGTTGCATTTTTTCAATATTTTCTATATTTTTTCAATGTTAAATCTAAGGCTTGACAATTTTGTCTCCAATGAGATAAAGAGTTTCGTGAAAAATCTGCAGAAATTTACAACGAGAGGTCGATAGCAAATGGAAGTGATAAAAAATTTGTGGTAAAAGCAAATCGAAAAAAATAAAGTTTAAAATATGTATCAAACAGAAAAAGTAACAACATAAAAATTTTGATAGAATTGATAATCTACACGTTCTTTTTATAGGAAACTGGTTTGTAAGAAACTAGTACTACGATGACCAAAAATTTAATAAACTCTAGTACTACGCTCAAGAACAGTTAAGAAACTCTGAAACTATATTTCATTATGTCTCTCTTATTTTATATCTCTCTAACAAAGGTACCTTCATCTTTTTTTAAATTTTAACTGCAAAAATTGGTAATTTTTTGCCTGAATGTGCATGGCTTATTCGTGATGAGAATGTCAATGCAAAATGGAAGACCTTTGTCGATAAGAAGGCTCAACTTCGAACAATACCGCTATTTTAGGCCCAAAAAAATAAGAAACTAATTAAAAGAAACTTTTACTACTAAAACACCGAAATTTTCATGCAAAATTAAGAAACTTTTAGTACTAAGTGCTGATCCAAGCTTCTTATAAAAGAAAAACGTGTACCGATAATGAATTATAACAACTTCACCAAAAATGTCCAGAAAAAATCTAGGAAAAAGTCATAAAACCTGAGCAAATTTAAGAAATAGTAAAATTTTTGGAGAAAAGTTCTTTGTTAATTGAAGAATCGAAGAATAAAAATAATTTGGTAAAATTCTAAGAAAATGCGGCGTTGGTAATACGAAAAAGGAAAGGCCATGATATCAGCGTCGATCGTCGGATCCGAAGATGCCTGCGGTGACAAATGAATGAATAAATTTGTAGGCAGAAATACCCCAACACGACGAAGAACATTAGCAAATGTGTGTGAATTAATACTATACCAATATTTCGTCCTATCCTGAAGAAGTCCTGCAAGGCAGGACGAAATATTGGTATGACATAAATTCACACACATTTGATAATGTTTTTCGTCGTGTGGGGTGTTTCTGCCTACAGATTTATTCATTCATTCGTCACCGCAAGCATCTTCGGAAAAGCTTTGCTGAACGTGCATGACTTAAACTTACCAAATATGATTTAAATTGCGAGAAATAACAAAAAATAATGCAACATTGGAGAAACTTACATTTGGCTTCTCAATCTTCTTCAGCGAGGATGGCATCGAAAGATCTTCAATCAAATCTAACACGAAATCGTCCTCCGGGTCATAAGGTTCATCTCCATCAACATTTTTCTTCGATTTCTCATTCTCTTTCTCCACACTTGTTTCCCCTTCTTTTTCATCTTTCCCCTCTCCTGTTAAGCCACTTCGAGCATCCCCTTCCTCCTTAGTTTGACTCTCTAGCTCTAGATCCAAGGCATCGGCTGGGTCATAAGGTACGTCCCCGTCTGCTATCGCCTCTGTTTTCCTCGTCAAGGTTTCCGCCGTCTCATTCGCAGGCTTAGCTAACGTTACAGCCTCTGCTGCAACTGCACCTTGGCCGATGACTGGCTGCCCAGCAATTGCTATTGGTACCACAGTCGAACTCATAACTGATTCGCCGGTATTCACTGTAGTGACGGCTGTCTGTGTTGCAATTAACGACTGATACAGAATTGAAACTGGCGTCGGGAGATTTGTTGTCATTCCTATTGGCTGGCTTGCGGCTGCAGCAGTGCTTGAGGCAATATTTAGGCCGCTGGCTGCCAAAGCTCCCACCGTTCCCATGCCAGCTGTCTGGGCTGTGCTAGAGACAGCGCCGATGATTTGTGCTTGGCTAATTGCAGTGGGTATGGTCGATGTGACATGCTGGCCGGTGCTCTCTGTGGCAGCCTGGACTGGCGGTATGTTTGCTCCTATTCTTTGCGCCATTGCTATGATACTCGCAGCTGAAGCAGGAACGTTCCCAACAACCGGAGCTAGGGAAGCTTGTGGGTAAACAACAGTGGGAACTGATGGTGCAAGCTGAGTGACTGTTGTCGTGGGGATGTTTTGTGTTGATGTGGTAGACGATAAATCAGATACGATGGGCGTGGAAATCGTCGAAGAAGCAATCAGAGATTGAACAGTAGTTGGTATTCCTAAAGCTTTGTTTTCTTGAATTTGTGCTTGTATCTAAACAAAAAATTCTCAAATTCAGATCTTGAAGTATTCAAGTATTCAATGTATATTCTCAGCAAATTTTAAACTAATACATTTCAACTGGTGTAGTGTATAACAGAAAGCTAAATTTTATAAAACAAATGACATTAATATGCATACATTTAACAACAGAATATTGATGAAGGACATATGAAAAGAACTCAAATGAGCTTTCGAGCCATATGCCCCTC
>REGL01000166.1:131780-147555 GCA_004194395.1 Aurelia aurita complex sp. Pacific
AAAATACTATTTGAAATTTTTTCAAAATATAATTGGAATTTCTTCCTGATCTACCTTGTGTAATCATCATATATCAATTTTAAATTGTTAACACCTTTTAAATAATCATTAAAAGTTGATTCATCGATTCTTTAATTGTTTCTCCAAAATTGAGAGAAAGTACTGAAAAAGAGCTAAAAATTTGAAAATTCTGTGACAATTTTTTGGGTACACTTCTGCACGAGATCTTTGGTCAATATGTACAAAATATTTTAAACTTAATGGCTAAACCAATATCTAAGACATCTTTTGACATCTATTTTTTATTTTCAGCTTTAAAGTTGAAAATCAACAACATTTAGGCCTAAATTTGTAAAAAATAGTACAGTCTGGATTTTGCAAAATTTTGCCTGGATGAAATTTATTAACAGATACGTTTTCAAGGAGAGCATAGATCGACTCTACTGGCTTTTAAATAAAAAAAAGATTTTGCAAATCGGAGTACTGAGTGTGATACAGCAGCGTTTTCAAGTTTGTTATGTTTTGTAAACAATGGTCAGTTTCTTCCTGAAATTGATTAGAAATGATGCAATAGGATTTGTTGACAGTTTGACAAATTGTTTCTCCGCAACCGATGGCTCAATTCGTTTCAAATTTTTTGCATCTTGGTGATAAATTCCTTGTGAACAACAGAAAAATAAAAAAAGAATCAAATTTTCAATTTGAATTTTGGGTATTTTTTCCACTTTTTGACAAATCTGGATCACTGTGCACTGAGCCTCTATGACCCTGATTTCTTTGGATAAAGCGAATTAACACCAACTTCTGGAATATACAATAGAGATCTTTATCGATTTTATTTTCATTCATCGAAGGGGACAGATTGTCTTTAACTATCGAGGAGCGTTTTGAAAATAATTACCCATTGAACAAAGCTAAACTTGACTGACAAAATGCATTTAATTTCCTTGGATACCCGATGCAGCATATAAACGCTACATCTACAAGTTACATAAGTGAGTATTAACTGATAAAGATAACTTACCCTGTTTTTGGGATCTTTCAAATTGAAAATCAGACTGCGATATTTAGTTTTGTATTTCTGACCAGTACCACCATATAATTTGACAATTTCTTCTTCTATCGTCGTACATAACTTTGTCAAATCGTCTAAATCGACTTCCATCTCAACTTCACGACATCTGAAAGATTAAAGCAAAGCAAAATCGTATGTAGAAAAAGATTGAATTTGAAGTTAGCCTGAAAGACCGAAATCATAATTACCCACCCTCAAAGCTTACACTATGAAATGTATGATAATGACTGAGAGATGCCAAGAAAATTCATACTCATTACAATATCGCCCTCACTAGCCGTCAATGAGCAAGGTGCCTGTTGTTTGGACAAGGGCAAATTGCCGCAAATAGTTCGTTAGGCCTACCGGGTGCGCCAAAATGAACTATGCACTTTTGACAGGCCATGATAAATCGAATACTAGACCGATTTTGAAGATTTATGACCTAATCTTCAGCTAAGATCCTCGATTAGATGCCAGTATTTTTTGTACATTTTTTAGTCTTCTATTTATGGAGCTATAAGCGAGTTTCTTGAAATTTTCAATTTCGAAAACATTGAAAACGGTCAAAAAACGTCGATCAAATTTTCTGAAGACTCAGCATGAATGGACAAAGAGAGAACGTTTTCGTGATGATTTGGGGATTTAGAAATTGATCAATCAAAATCCAATGCATGAGTGTTATTTCCAAGTTGGAGGGAATGTAAAATACTTTCAAACAAAAAAATGTATTTCCTTTTGAAGTTCCTTGAATTACTGCTTTGGTGCATGTTGCATTCCTGTGTCAAGATGGGGTTAAAAAGACAAACAGAGAAGCGTCGTGAGGCCAGCAAGCATGGAGTCTTGCTTAATTTTTGACTTTGTGACGGCTTGGGGCCGGCACTTTATTGCAACTGCTACAGAATTTTTACAACAGGCCAATCTTTTAAATAATTCTTGTGCAGAAGTTTACACTAATTAATTTCTAAATCCCAAAATCACCCGAAAACATTTTCTCTTTGTCTATTTATGTGGAGTCTTTGGAAATTTGATCGACATTTTTTTATCGTTTTCAGCGTTTTCGAAAACGTAAATTTTAGGAAAGTCGTTTCTAACTCTAAAAACTGACAAGAAAAAAATTTGCAAAAAATCCTAGAATCTAATTCAGGCTTTCTGCCAAAGATTAAGACATAAATCTTAAAAATCAGTCCAGTGTACGATTTATCGTGGCCTGCCAAAAGTGCATAGTCTATTTTGGCAAACCCAGTATAAACTAGGAATATTTTGGCAGGGCTACAATTTAAACAAGTCAGCCAGCGTCACTACCATACAAACTCAAATTCAGAAAAAATTCAACATACCTCGAGATAATCGTTTCCTTCAATGATTTCTTCACGTTATTTCGGATAACTTCAGTCAGATCTTTCTTTTCTTTCAAAGCACTGTTACCTTGGATTGCTACAATGAAAATATGAATTTAGGACAAGCAATCCAAATTGACCATTCCAATTGCAAATGGTTCTATTACTATGAATAAGGAGCAAGAGGAATCAGTTTAGAGTTTAGCATGCCATATTCTATCGGCTGCGCCAAAAAAACTATTCACTTCTGACAGGTCAAAATAACTCGCACACTGGATTGAGTTTGAAGACTTATGGCTAAAGAAAGACATTTCCTTCTATCGTCGAAAGGAATGCCACATTTGTCTCAATGCTGAACTAACGCTCGTGCGGCAGAATATAATTAATCGATTTCTAAATCCCCAAATCAGCACAAAAAATTCTTCTCATTGTCCATTCATGTCGAGTCTATAGTAAATTTTTTCTATCATTTTCANCAAACCCAGTATAAACTAGGAATATTTTGGCAGGGCTACAATTTAAACAAGTCAGCCAGCGTCACTACCATACAAACTCAAATTCAGAAAAAATTCAACATACCTCGAGATAATCGTTTCCTTTAATGATTTCTTCACGTTATTTCGGATAACTTCAGTCAGATCTTTCTTTTCTTTCAAAGCGTTGTTACCTTGGATTGCTACAATGAAAATATAAATTTAGGACCAGCATTCCAAGTTGACTATTCCAATTGCAAAGGGTTCTATTACTATGAATAAGGAGCAAGAGGAATCAGTTTAGAGTTTAGCGTGCCATATTCTATCGGCTGCGCCAAAAAAAAACTATTCACTTCTGACAGGTCACAATAACTCGCACACTGGATTGAGTTTGAAGACTTATGGCTAAAGAAAGACATTTCTTTCTATCGTTGAAAGGAATGCCACATTTGTCCCAATGCTGAACTAACGCTCGTGCGGCAGAATATAACTAATCGATTTCTAAATCCCCAAATCAGCACAAAAAATTCTTCTCATTGTCCATTCATGTCGAGTCTATAGTAAATTTGATAGACATTTTTTCTATCATTTTCAATGTTTTCGAGACCGCAAACTTTACGGAACTCGTTTATAGCTCAAGAAACAGAAGACTGAAAAATTTACAAAAAATACTAGGATCTAATTCGGGAATTTAGCTAAAGATTAAGTTATCAATCTTCAAAATAAGTCAATTATACAATTTATCGTGGCCTGTCAAAGGTGGATGGCTTTTTGGCGCACTTGGTAGCAGTTGCCATATTGAATGGATCCAATCTTCTGGACGCAAGTCTTCTGGACGAGACTTAAAGGACCATGAAAATTGAAGGAAAAAAGGGATAAAGCAAAATAAACATGAATCTTAAGGCAACAAATTTGTTTGAGGAATCTGTGGAAAGATGACACGGAATAGTACATCAATCTGTGTTGTCCTCATTATCAATTTTGCATACAGTTCCAGCACAATGATCTATGGGTTTAGATTACCATGAGGATATGCATGCGAGGCACTAGGGATGAATTTCGAAAAATTATAGACACAGGTCTGAACAGACAAAGCAGTTGGTGAGCCTAAAAATGGATTTTCTCTTTCAGTGTAGCTACGTATTTTGTCTGATAATTCTAAGCAGAACAATTTACCGCTTACCGTCAAAGCTCCATTAAGCCCCAGCAGGCTATCTAATTTCAGATACTCCAGAGGGGAGCTTTAAAATGAGGGGGCTTATCGAATAAGGGGCGTATTCACAAAGACGAATGACAGGGATATAAATGATAACGTTTCAGTTCTTTTACCCCATACTTTGTGGTATCAACATACAATTATACGAGTCAAATACACGAGTTTTTATCCCAAATCATATCAAAATTGACACGCAAATTTGTTCAGCTAAATAAATGGGAAATCTTTGGTAGCCTCTGGCATTTAATATAAAATGGGAGGGGGCTTACTAGAGACGGGGCTAAACAGAGCTTATAAGGTGCATTCTAAATAAAATTATCACAGGAAAGATAGCGTTACTGGTATCTTCCTAGAATTCTTCACATTTTTCAGCTGAATCAAATGATTCTACGAGAGAATATAAAAATTATAGGAAAGTGCCCCCAGTCTGTTTTCCCACACTTAACATGGCATCCTGCACCAATCTGCTACACAATAAGATCCACCACATTTACACGAAGATAGATACTATACGAGTCAGATGCAAAAAACGGAACCTTTTCTTGGCACACTAAACCTGTCAATGTTTTGCTATCATCAGAGTGTGACTGACTAAAACGATAATGAAACTGTATGTATATAAATTGCAGTATTTTTACACGAAAATGTGGCTCAAAGAAATAACTGGCATATTCAATGTTTCCATACCTGTTGACAAGATTATACGACAAAATCACTGTAAAAACACTGCGTTGACAGAGCAAAAGAAATAAAAAGGTGGACAGCCACAGGAAAACAAGGATGACAAGCAAGAAACTAAACACCACTAAAAACTAAAAAATCAAATTTCATTAAATTTATATAAGTAAACACAAGAATAAAAAGGAACCTGCATAAATCTTTGCTTGCAGCAGTGTTTGAGTAACTGAATTAAAAAATATAGTTTTACCCGGTGCATTTATTGGTTTTTTCTCGGTTTTCCCACTTGAGTAGAAAGAGGATGTCATTACACCTCCTGCCTTTCCAACAGCTAAGGCGAAAGAAATGGAGGTGAACGGAATTTTGAAACTTGCTTTTCCGATCTAAATCATTGTAGGAAACTCTCTAACTTCCCTTTTGATCTTTTCTCTATTCTCTGCACGTGAATGACTTAATTAGTATGGGATTTACTAATGACAGTGTATGCATTTACAATGTATCCTTTTGAAGTAGCTAGGAGCCCTATAATACTAAGTCCATATAATTCAACGTGCAGTTGAGGATAAGGTGCAATTTAGGTTAAATTGCAATGTTAAAATCATATTTTTGTTTTTACCACAGAGAATCTAATGAATAGGGACAAAGATAAACAAATGTAACTATACAGAGAGACGAATATATTGTACAAACAAGACAAGACAGTCCAGGAGACAGCTCTACCAATATCAGATTTAATTGCAGAATATTTCCAACATTTTCAAAATTTGACGACATGATTTTTATTTGTTCTTAAGAGACTTTGCAACCAGACAGTTGTCTTTAGAACTGATAAAATTTCAGTATTGAACGTAAACACCTATATTGAAGCCAGTGGCAGCAATTTTGCTGAAAAATAGGAGTTTATTGTTTGATGGATGGAAGGTTCCCTAAGAAAAAGGAGTTCTTCAATTTCATGAGATGCTTCATAAACAACTTCCAATCTACCTGTCTAAAATTCTTCTCCTTACATTTAAAACCAACTTTGCCTTCGTGCTGTTTCGAAGGAAATCCAAAATATTACTCAAAGATCCCACAACTTTCAGAAGAAAGCTTCAGCATTCTTACAAATCAAACTTGCCAATATCCCCCTCCTGGTATGGGCACATAGAAAAATTAAAAACATACACACACACGCCTTACCAGGTCTGAAAACCTCGAAGGTAGGATGTTCTTCAACCCATTTATAGATATTAGCTCTTGTGGGCGCCATTACTCCTGCGATAACTTTCTTTGTTGATCTTTCAAGGACTGTTATTCTCTCGTCTTTACTGTTTTCATCTGTTGCTGATGTTGAAGGGCTAGCCATCGTAGATTTAGAACTCTGGAAAGGAGAAAGAGAGATGTAGTTTTTAAAAAACTTCTCTAGAAATTCTTACGATTTCTTTACAATATGCAAGCATAGGGCTCAAATCTTCAAATCTTTAAAAAGTTGGGTGTAAAATTCTATGATATTTTGCTTTGAATAGAATGGCTTGAAAGGAACTTATGGTACTTTGCTGTAAATCTGCCATGGACAATTTTTGATATCTTGTTTTTTTTCAAAATGGCGGCAATTTTTGTTGTTTTTGAAAAAATCATGGAAAAGTTTTACAACATTTAAAATCATCGTAAATCCTAAACCAATACAGGAAAAATGATATAACCTTCAAGGAAACCATATTTTATGAAGGTCTACAATATGGTAGCAAGCAGAAATATGTAGATTTTCTGGTTTAGGATCTTAAAACTTGATGACGTCATAGCCTCAAATTTAATAAATGCCGCCATTTTGAAAATAATCAAGATATTAATAAATTTCCACGGCAGATTTAAAGCAAAAAACGCAAGTTACTTCCAAGCTATTTATTTCAAAGAAAACTGTTATAGGATTTTACACGGACCTTTTTAAAGATTTGAGCCCTATATTCAATCTGCATTACGCGTGATAGTGTTCGCACGATAGTGTTGATTAACCTAAACATAGTCACACATAAAAGATAACTACATAATTATCTTTTGACTGATTTTGCGACATGCTTGATTTCCAGATAACATTTCAAATACTGGTAAATTGGCTAATAATCTTCAAAATTACCTGGAAAAGGTTTTCAAGGGAAGGCTAAAAATAAAACTTGCTCTTGTTAAGACTTATAAAATATTCATCGATAACTACAGGGTCCAACATAGGACAGGGAAGAATTGTGACTAACAGCTGCACTACATTTTATGAATGTACTGTATATCCCATGAAACAAGCCCCTCGCGTAGTGGTAGAACAATTTCTCGTTCCATCGAAGCAAACTTCTCCGTTAAAAATCGTTGTTTTTTCGATGTTCGATTTCGTTGTTAGATACTTCTTGCAAGAAACAAATTGAATGACGGAGAAATTACCCACCGGCAAGCAAGTTAATGACAAATACCGTAAGTCCTCGAATAAGCCCTTCGGGGGCTTATATTGCAAAAAATATTTTGGGGCGGGGGCTTATTTGAGGGGGGGGGTTATTCGAGGGAGGGGGCTTATTTGTCAGCCAAAAGCATTACCAGGACTAACTTTCTTCTTTTACTTGAGGCTGGTCAGTAAGCTTAAAACAGCAGATGTATTGGGATGTATTGTTTTCGAGGCAATATCTAAGCCTGAGTATGCTGAAAAACACGAACAAAGTCAGTCAAAAGAGAATCAATGATAATTTTGATAATTGAGAAAAAAAGCGATATGAGTCTCTCTGGTAAAATCGATTAACCCCCCCCCCCCCTTGGGACATATTCGAGGGTGGGGGCTTATTTCGCAAAAAATATTTTTGGGTGGGGGCTTATTCGAAGTGAGGGCATATTCGAAGGTGGGGGTGTATTCGAGGACTTACGGTAAGCGAAGAACTACAAGAATTTACAAACCTCTTTTGTAGGACTCTTCACTTCTGGCGATTTAGGACCGAGTCGTTTTTGCTTGTCTACAGAAATGAGTCGAAGGGATTCTTTAGTGTAGCTACGATAGAAGAAAAAACATGGTAAATACAAGTGAATACTTTCTTCAAAGGCTAAAATTTCGTTTATCTTAGAAACTACTGAGTTAATCGTACCCTGCTCAAAATCTCCGTGAATTGTTTCAGATTTCGCTTTAGTGTAGAAAGTACTCAACACCAAATTAGCGAAGTCCTGCAATTTTCGTCTAGCATACCCTTAAACCAAAGAGAAATATCGATTTTCCGTTTGGATAACGAAGTATGCCGGATTAAGAGCTCTACTTTAGACTATACTTGAGAGAAAAACACATCCGAAAAAGGACCTTAACTTTTCCTTTTTTAATTTAAGTGACTGGTTAATCATCCCTGATAACATCACAGCAGTTCAAAGATAGTTTATTGGTAGGGCAACGTTTGAAAAGCTAAGCTTATCACAGCAGTGTACTTGTCCTTCCTCTAAATATGACCACATTTCTAATTGAAGTTTTTATCATTCAACAGTGCTATTCATTTGAATTGATAAAAATGTTCGCTTCCGATCACCTTTAATGCTAAAATACGATGCACATATGCACGCAGCTTACAAAAACAAACCACAAAAATATTTCATATCACACAAGCGCCAGTAAAGGATAATCCCTCTTCTAAAATCATCCAGATTTTGCTAATTTTTCTATTTAATTACGCATTAAATTGCAATTCGCCGTGAAATTTAAAACCATTTGATCTTGTAATCTTAAAAAGATTTTCCTAGCTTTAATGAAGGTTACGGAGATCAGAAATGCCTTTGATTATCATGATTTTAATGAGAGTGTAATCTAGGATAAGAAAGAACAGACTAGGAAGCTTTTCTAAAGAATTTCAGCATCACATACCAGGCGAATCTAAAATCCTTGACTTTTGCAAAATCATGGAAGTTGTTTCTGTTCCGACTCGGTATGCAAGCTTCAAACATTTCAATAAAGAGTCTGAATCGAGCGTTATTATTCTACATTTTTATATGCGAGGTTCGATCGAGTCGCGTTAGAGCTTCCATTCAAAAACTCTACAAATGTAGCAGAACATTGTTCGATTCTGATTCTTTTCAGAATAGCTAGGTCTATTGTCTAAAATTCTGTCAAAATCGGTGTTTTAGACCTCCTTCCCTCAAATCTTATTGCTCCATAATCTATTCGATTGGAAAATAACTGACCGTGTGAAGGCAGCCGCTAAAGCATCACGAAAAAGCTTAAATCAGGAACACAGAGAAGCTCAGCTTGTCAAACAAGTGCCCCAGTCCTTCTTCTCGATGTGACCACACCTGTGTTGTGGCGCAGTGGTGTCATCATCTGACTTTGCAGCCAGAACAGTCAGGTGGACAGGGTTCGATACCCGGTAGAGCCCCACCACTTAAGCGTCAAGACAAGGGGTTGCTGACTCAATTAGGTCTTCTCTACTTCTGCGATCCCAGCGCTTGGCGCTAAAAAACGCAACTTCACCTTCACCACCTTCACCTTCACCTCGTGATTCGTAAAACCTGGAATATACCTTTTAGGTATTCTACAAAAGAGCCTGGATCGAGAGTTATTTTCATACATTTTTATACGCGAAGTTCGATCGAGTGGCGTTAGTGCTTCTATCACTATTGTGCAAATTCGAAAATTTTGCAAAATGTAGCAAAACACTGTTCGATTCTGACTTTTTTAGAATAGCTCTTTAGCTATAGGTCTATTACAGAGAGTTGGCGACTCTCCTTATTCTTGGTAACAGGTTTGCCAATGTGAGGACTCGAACGATCAAAGTGCGCTACCACTGTGCCATCTTTGTATAAAAGATATATCACAGCATCATGATCTTTGTAAATGAGTATAGGCCTGCCACAAACAGGGAAGCAGCATTTGCTCTTTGCTTGGGAAGTCTAAATCTGAAATAATTAAGACAAAATCAGCAAAATACCTTGCAATACATTCTCGACTGCAGTAGACGGCATTTTTCATAGCAGGCTTATTACACACGATGCAGAATTTCAAAGGGGCTGGTGCTTTGATCGTCTTTGGTGTTGGGGTGATTCTGACCTAAAACGAAACATAAAAATTAATAAGAAAACTGTTCTAGCACTGATTATCGGTCTGACAAGGTTTTTGCATGCTTCTTCTGCATTTCAATGTGAAAGTCCATCAGCCGTAGTTTCAATGTCCATCAGTCTATCAGTAGCGATAACTACGAACTTGTAATCAGTCTAGGACATGGTACCTGAACTTTTTAGAACGTTTGCTCAAACGGATGTAAATTCCAGGCTGAATTTGGGTTCTAGGACTCTTGTCAATTATGTTGCAGAAACATTAGGTAGTTGAAGCCTTATTAGGACAAACCAAAATCCTTAGCAAAGTTCTACACGTTCATACTGAACGGTTTGAACGGAACATTATAAGCTCAAGTTGATGATAAGCACTTTAAACACTTCCAACTGAAGTGGAGACTGGTGATGATACTCTGGTTTGATAATAATTCTACATTGCATTGTAAACATTTACCTTTTTAGAAGAGGGACTTCTCCCATCATCCTTTTCCACCTTCGGAACCTTCCCTTTTGGTTCATCATGCGATGATCGCCTGAATCCTTCCACTGATCTCTTCCTCTCCACATCCCTAGCATGCGAATCACTTTTCCTTCTGTCCCTGACATCCTCAGGCTCCTTTCCTAGCAACCCTTTCTTGGAATCACTATGTTTTCTTTCTGCATGCTCATGCTTAATGGTCATGCTACTACTCCCTTCGTGCTTGATCTCTTTCCCATCTTTGATTTTAATAATCTTCTGTGCTCCGATCTTCTCAAATGTGATTTGTCCCTCTCCTGATTCTCGTCTCTTTGCAGCCATTTCAGCTTTCTGTGCCCTTGCTTTCATTTCTTTCAACTGTCTCTTCCATTCAAGTTCCTCCTCTCGTTTTTTCGCTTCCTTAAGCTCCTTTTCTTCCTTGCTGATTTTCGCTCTTTTCTTCTGCAATTTTCTCTCTCTTTTCTGTTCACGTTTAATTCGAACTTTCTCTCCTTCTTCTCCTTCCATTGGTTCATCCTTCAAGTCATCATCATCATCATCATCATCTTCAACCTTTAAAAGAAGAAAGGTTTAAATTGCTACAAATTTCAAGAGTTACCAGAGAATTAACATTCATTCTTTCATCTACTCTTCATGAACAAAGTTCATTCATATATCAGAGCGTTTCTTGTAGCACCAGCAAATACAAACCTAGGTAAATTAATCTTCCGTCTCATCCTTCTCTATTTATATTTTAACTTCTTATAACATAATATATGTATTGTAAATGTATCTATGTTACTAAAGATTATACCAAAATCTGTCAATTTTCAATTTCTGATTCAAGAAGTAATGTGGTCATATCTATAGTGGTTAGCATTTCTTCCGACATTTATGACCAACCTAGAAGCTTGATATACAAAAGAAATTTCTCAGGTAATTGTCAATGCTTTTTGCTGTGTGCTTCAAAACCAGGCAGCACTAAAAAGGGCTAAACTCACTAATTTAAAAGCAAATCAAAAGACTGGCTATGTCTGGAAAAATAATTTGGTCTTTGATTTACTTACCAAAAGAAGAACTTTTAAGATCAGCCTTTCAATAACAGTTTGGTGATTTTTCAAACGGGAGCACTTTTTCGGGACACCCGGTGGACATTCATTAACTACGCGTTTCTTGAAAATTATGTTGATGTTTCCTCAAAAAGGTTTAGAAATTATCATCGTCGTAATTTTCTTCAAAATTTTTCTTAATTTCGAAAACAAAGAAAAGCACAATAATTCCGAAAATATTGAAAATTGTAATTATAGTAAAGTTTCTTTCAAGCCATTCAGTTAAAAATTCAAAGAAATGGGACGTGGAATTTTGCATCAACCTTTCTAAAGCTTTGGAACCTATGCGACAGACATGTTGTGTAACTCTACAGGGTGTAATTATGGAACCAAAAAGGAGAAGATGAATTTTTCCGTGAAATCAAATTTTCAGACAAGCACCTCTTCACTATCATCTGATATATCATCATCCTCTTTCTTCAGGGTCAGCAGATGTTTGGGTTCTTTCTCCTCTGTCCATTCCTTTTCCAATGCTTTCAGAAGCTTCTTACGCACCTGTACTGTACTGCTCTCCTAAAAATATGACATTNATAATTTGGTCTTTGATCTACTTACCAAAAAAAGAAATTTTAAGATCAGCCTTTCAATAAAAGTTTGGTGATTTTTCAAACGGGAACACTTTTTGGGACACCCGGTAGACATTCATAAACTACGCTATTCTTGAAAATTATGTTGATGTTTCCTCAAAAAGGTTTAGAAATTACCATCGTCTTAACTTTCTTCAAAAATTTTCTTAATTTCGAAAACAAAGAAAAGCACAATAATTCCGAAAATATTGAAAATTGTTAAAAAGTCTAACAGTAGAATTATAGCAAAGTTTCTTTCAAGCCATTCAGTTAAAAATTCAAAGAAATGGGACGTGGAATTTTGCATCAACCTTTCTAAAGCTTTGGAACTTATGCGACAGACATGTTGTATAAGTCTACAGGTTGTAATTGTGGAACCAAAAGGAAGAAGATAATGTGTTGTTCAATTCCTACTCTGACCATCTCCCCCTCCGGGCAGCCCGGGGATCAACCAAAATTCCTTGCACAAATGCCCGGGGACCGGCAAATTTATGTGGCAATTGAATGGGGGCCTTGCACTGAGAAAATGCCATATTCCCAATTACTGTATAAGCAAAAGCTCCTGTTCTTGTCGAATGGTACTCCAATGCCCGGGGGCTGGGGAAAAATTGACGTTAAAATGCCCATAATTTTGAAACAAATGCCCAAGGGTTTCCCGGGGGGGGGGTGGTCAGGGTAGGAATTGAACAAGACATTATCTTCTTCTGTTTGGTTCCACAATTACACCCTGTAGGCTTGACGAGACATAAGTGAATGAGACTGTTTTCCGTGAAATCAAATTTTCAGACAAGCACCTCTTCACTATCATCTGAGATATCATCATCCTCTTTCTTCAGGGTCAGCAGATGTTTGGGTTCTTTCTCCTCTGTCCATTCCTTTTCCAATGCTTTCAGAAGCTTCTTACGCACCTGTACTGTACTGCTCTCCTAAAAATATGACATTTATAGACATTCACAACTGATGTCAATTTGAGGCGGATGAAGCAAATAACAGCACAACAAGAAATTCTCATCATGCCCATTTTGATGCGAACAAAATATTTCATGCGTAGCTCCACATCACATCATATCAAGGCGAAGGATGTATTTCAAAACAACAGACGCCATTGTGAATGGAGTGAATGAAATTAGATTATGTTGAAGGGGCGTTTTAAGTCAACATGCTTTGCGAGGGCATCTCATTTGTGGGCTCTACGTTGCCGCCATTTTCAAGCCAATAACAATGGCGATAACAAACAGATGCTTCGCGTGAAGCATGCCGGTTAAAAAGGCCTCTTGAAAATTGGTAGACTTTAAATTGAAGGAGACAAAATCTTTTGCAGTCGATACAAACTTTGCTTAGCAATCATGATGGATTATTCTATTCACAAAAAGTCCTTGCTATTCTACAAATGAGACATTGATGAAATTAGATTCATTTCCACCAGGTGGAATTTTGATGTTGAAAGACCAAAGACCTTCTTTTTTTGAAAGAATAATTTTCAAATGTGCAGCTTTTGTCCTCTAAAGATTTGTATTATTCTGCTTAAACTATTATCATTCCTTGGCATGTTCTACCTTTGCTCTTCCTTACTGATCGTTATAGAATATTAAAGTCGTCTTTTAATAAATTTTAACACGTGCAAAACATATATCTGAATGTCTTCTACAAACACTCAACACCTGTGCACAGAATATACACCATGCTATGGAATCAATATATTAGGAATCACCAAAACTTACATCTGAGCTTCCTTCATTCTTTACTCTGTTCTTTAATCGTTCCTGTCTCTCTTTTTCCTTCATTTCTTTTGCCAGTGCTTGCAGCTTTTCTGAAATACAATTTTATCGCCTCATTTATACAACTTTCATATTTTACAAAAATGTAAACAACATCTAAATTTCAACACTTAGTGCATGCTCAGTAACCATTTCTGAAACAAGGACGTTTTTGGCAAGTGCACAATTATTTGCAAAGGCTTCTGCAGGTTACATTACTGTATATAAATTGTAGAAAATTCCAAGACGAACAATTTCTAAAACGTCCCTGTTTTCATACAGTAAAAACCCAAGTATAAGAACCAATAATTTAGCAAGTCAGCCTGAAGAGGTTCTTATGTTTTGGGTATTTAGTGGGAAATGAGGCTTTTCAGGTTCTTAAATTGGTTCTTATTTTATTCAGGGCTTTAAGGAATTTATTTTCAAATTAAAACTTGAGGCATATTATTTACTGTCAGTTCACATCGCTTGAGCAACAGAATTTTTGGAAGAATCAAAAATGTTTATATGCAATCCAAAGAAAAGCCTTCATAAGCGATAAGCTGCTCGTCAGATAGCATAACAATTGATGATTCTTCCAAAAACTTCTGTTGTGAATAAAACACCATGATCACTACAAATAAGAACCTTTCAAATTTTAGCCTGATTGGGCTCTTATACAATGGAGATCTAATTGCCAAATTTGAGCCTGCAGGTTCTTAATCCACCAGGTTCTTATACGCCGGTTTTTACTGTATTTAATATTTCAATTTATTAAGGAGTTCAAAGGGATTCTCCAACTTTCAAGGAGCCCTTTTGAAATTCAGCTAAACCCTACAGTCTATTCGAACAGTGATCTAAGATGAAAAACTATTTGGGAAACCAAACACATCGTGGAAAAATAAATAAGAATTGACTGCGAGTAAAAATTGTATAAATAAACCAGAATAGATATATCATGGAATACTCAGAATATTTTCATTGTGATCACTCTAACAGATTGCAAGCAAAACATGATGAATGTTACTCTAGCAAACCCATAAACCCAAACGAAATATAAAGTTTCGTTTGGGATAACGAAGTTTGCAAAATGAATGTCAAAATTAAGGAACTCATTCAGGAAAAGTCAATGTGTAAAAAGCGACATTTTGCCGTACAGTGGAGCCTTCATATAACAGACACCTGTGGGACCAATGTTTTGGATCATTGTATAGAAGTATTCGCTGTGTCATCTTTTGTCATGTACTGTATTTTTGGGGCGAAAATATTTGTAGTTGCTTGGAGGCGTCCGCTAATGCAGGTTCCACTGTAAATGTAAATAGACAAAAACAAAACAAAGCATACCGGGTGTCCCAAAATGATGTATTATTGTTTGATTGCTTCCATGTCCATAACCAATGAACCGATTTTCAACAACTTCGTTTTATTTGATTGCCTAAAGGCTAAATTGTATTTTAAGATGTTGGTTGTGGTTTTACAACGGCGTTTTCATGTCGAAAAGAAGATCAATAAACCTGCTCAAATTCAAGCCTTAGATGGCATGAGAATGAAACGGCCTATTTTTCCAGTCAACATTTTAGATGAGATACAAAAGGCTGAACTCCGATCCGTATTCTCTGAACTCATTATTAACTGAATTCGTATTCCCTGAGCGACATATATTCTCTGAACGACATATAAGTTCAGCTGTTTGCATCACATCTAAAATATTGACTGGGAAAGTAGGCCGTTTCTTTTTCATGCCATATAAAGCTTGAAATTGAGCAGGCTTATCGATCTTCTTTTCAACATGAAGACATTGGCCTAAACCACAACCAACATCCTCGAATACAATTTAGCCTTTCGGCAATCGGATAAAACAAAGTTTTTGAAAATCGGTTCATCGGTTATGGACATATAAGCAATCAAACGATAATACATCATTTTGGGGCACCCGGTAGACCAAATGCTTCAAATGCAGCAGATACAAATATTTTAAAGTTTGGACTAAAGGCATCCATGGATACAATGAAATACAATGCGCTGGATCAGACTGATTGCCCAGACCCCCATTTTAAGTAACCTTGTATAAGAAGCTGTAACAAAACAATTGCCTAAGGTTTGGAAAAC
>REGL01000166.1:157116-168143 GCA_004194395.1 Aurelia aurita complex sp. Pacific
ATTTATTTCACTCACTACTATGAGTATGTCAAATCTCGCATGTGTTCCAACCTGGCCCAGTTTCCTTGGATGGGGTCAATAAGCACATTTTCAAACATTTTGTAAATACAATTTTGCACTTTGCAAACACTTGTAAAGACATTCAATCTTCAAAAGCATGCGCCTCAGAAAGTGTTAGATTGCAATATCCTGAACCAACCCTAGATATAATAGATTCATCTCTCGTTCATTCAGTTTTAGACCTTGCCCAAAGAGCTGTTATGACCAGTATCAGATGAACAAATTCAGCAAATGGTTCTTTTGCTCAAACATAAATTTCATGCCATGATGGCTCTTGATGAAAATTGAAGTACATATGGACATGGTTCCTCCTTCCAACAAACACATCCACAATAAAATTTGTCAAAAAGTTGCATGTGGGATGCAGATGTATTCATTGATTCAAATAACAACAACGTGGGCATTGAGAACCAGGCCTCACCTTCGCAGCTGACCAACCTCACCACTATCTTTTCGCTCCTCCTCTTTTTTTCGTATATTTGCTCCGGTTATTTCAAACAACCGAACAGTTTTGCGTGACGACCTACGAACTGGAGAATCCATCCTTTCCTTCATAGAACTTCCTTCCTGTGAATCCACACTACATTTCGAAGCTTCATCAAGCTCCGGCCCGAATCCTAGGCCATTATCGCCAATGAATTCAGTCACAACTGCTGGGCCTGTGTCCGGTTGTACAACTTTATCAGTCTTGTCTAGCTGTTGTTTGATCTTTTGCAAACCCGCAGTGATAATATTTCGTTTCTCTGGTTTCTCAGCTTTTGCATCTTCATTTGCACTTTGCATTATATCCTTCTTTTGTGGAGATGATGTCGTTATATTTGAGTCGAAGCTCGTGCCTTTGAGTCCGCCATGATTCGGCCTAATTGTTGAAGCATTGCCAACAGTGAGATACTGCGCATGCTCCACCTCGTGGTATGCATTCTGCGCAAGCGCACTACCAAACAAAGATGGCTGCTCCTGTTGTTGTTGATTTAGGCCCACGGTCCTCCCTGAATCGAAACCACTCATAAAACTATGAGTATCTTCAAGAGCTCTTCGCTGCTCTGGCGTTAAAATCTCGGTAATCTTGTTCACTGTTTCCTCAGTGAGTATTCCCTCACCTTGATCGCCTAATGAGTGCATGAATCCGTCAAAATTCGGGTTCAAATCGTTACTAAGGCCAAGGCTTGAGTTCGAAATAACGGAATTTCCTGCCGGGTCTTCGAGTTCCCAGTTCACTGAACTTGAATTTAACGCAGCCTGTTGATGAATATCATCTTCCATAGTTCCTGCTAATAATGATAAGCCACGAATTACTACGATTTCCAGGTTCGTACTTGTACAAATATGAATCCAGGAGTCTGGATAAATTCTTCCTCTTTTGTTTGTCTTTTGCGGTCGCTAATATTGATAACATGACAAAATTAAATTGACCACGATTTCAACGAATCGGTTATAACATGGCATTCTTCTTGATTATCAACATGATGTACAGCAATCTTCATAAAATCGGCGGACTTTTCAGCAAGACCAGTGCTCAAACACGTTTTCACTGCAACTCTTTTAAACTTTCGCCTTGTTGCGCCATTATTCCACGTGACCTCAATAACATGTGGCGCCAAATCCAATCGTTTGTCTTGGCTTTGGACACAAGGCTCCCAGCATGCAATTCGCTTTTGTTCCGCATTCAAAAGTGGAACAAGAAATATGTTCCAAAAATTCTAAGATTTCAAAATTTATTTGCGGCGGATTCGTAAAGAAGGACACACAGGTATCAACATTTTCAAGGATTCATGAATGTTGTTTATCTGTACTTCAGAGGGACTTCAGAACTAAAAATCTAAACAACTATTAGGAAAGTTGAAGTCACAGGCTTAATCTTCCAAGAAAATGACCGACAGTCTTTATATCAAAACGATATATGTGTATCCAAAAAGTCAATTAATTCATATCAAACAAATTCCAAAAGTTCAAAAGATCAACGTAACTTTGAAGGTCTTAGAGTAGAGGGTCGTGTAACAGAGACCCCAAATTGTTTTGTCTTCAAAGTCAATACAGTGTAGTGTCTATGGCCTCAGTAAATTTTACGAAGTAGTTGAATAGATTCGAAACAAAATTGATTTCGTTCGTTGACTAAGATATGACTCTAAGTGACTTCTAAGGCTTTCCTAGGCAGAATTAAGAAATTTTACAGTGACAAGGTCACTGACGGTGGTAAAGGGTTTCAGAAAGAAAGGAAATGCTTATGCCACACCCTAAATGTACCAAAGCCCTATTCAGAAATGAGGGAGGCCTTGTCAAGAACAGATTTTTGTCCGGAGGCAAGATTGTCTTCTTGGGATTGTTGTAGAAGCCACATTGAGAGACAATCCTATTTTTGTGGATAAATATAGTGATAAATATTGCAGGTACCCTCATGCTTTCAATAAGATACCTGTTTTAACTTGGATACCAACCGATACCAAAGGGTAGGATCAATGAGATTCATTAAAAACCATTAATGTAAAAAAAGCTCAGCACAATTGAAAGGAAATTGAAAATTTTGTTTGATTCTAGCCTATATTACTGCTCTAATGTATCTCTGATTGTAAGAAGTTATGGCAAGGTAACCCGAGGATCGGAAACGCTGGAAATTAAAAAATGATAAGACAAACCTGCAGAAGGTAGGTGGCAGTGCACCTGCACTCAAGATCTATTCAAATAGTTATTGCACAGCCTTTTCCTTGTCACGGATATTGACCAGGTTTTTAATAAGAAACAAAAAGCTTTTCAAAGAAGCTTTTCAAATCGGTTTGTTGAGTTTTTTCTTTGTGACGGATATCAACCAGGCTTTAAACATAAAAAACAGTGCTTTTATTTAACAGGCATTATTGGTTTCAGAAATAATGTGAAACAACTTAAACATGCATACGCTTGTTTGTTTTCTCCATGTTTTCCTCGAGGTGCATTTCACTCTCAGAATATCTTGTACACTTTTGGCAAAATCCTGTTGTTGTTTAAAAAGAATCCTTCCAAATCCTCGTTCTGAAAATATCTCGTACACTTTTCTGAAAGTAGGAATTGCCCCTTCAATTTCCTCGTGTCCGATACCTTTGGCGTGTCTTTTTGTTTACGCAATGGAGTGAGTCTTTTTGGAGGGTATCATCAAAGATTCACCGCGTAGCGGTTTTAAACAGGAGGGGCTGAACTGCAAGCGAAGAGAGTGAATTGGGGGTCCGGGGCTTGCCCTAGGAATACAATCCTGTTACCACGCCCTTTAGAACGTCGGAAAATGCCCTTTTATGACAATTAAAGGTCTTCATATCTAACATTTGCTGTTGAGAAGAAGTTGACGCTCATTTGATAGGCTGTTGTATATATTTGAAGTCAATGATCGTAACATTTACGTCAGCTCAGCAAACGAGAGCCCATGGATTGTCTTTTCGAGCTTCAGTAAGCCTTTAAATCAAGCAGTTACAAACTTTGCAGAAAGAAACTAACCAAAGAAATCTTAAACTATCGCAACTGTAATCATATTAAAAATTTCTTTATGACACCTAATCAAATTTTTCAAATAAATTCGCCATTCAATATTTTAGCTAATCAAATATATATAGCTTTGCTCTGTTTTTTAGCAATGACCTGATTTTGACGTAAATCTACCAAAAATGTTGATTCGAAACTCGTATTTTAGGGAGTACGGCTGCCTTCGTTGATTAACTGTGAATAATTTTATGAGACGCAAGAATGGAGGATCACAAAAGGAAGATCATGGTCATCGCAAAAATCTACCAACTCCTTTCATCCATAACTGAATTCGATTTGTGTGAGGCCGGGTGTATAAAGGCCGGGTGCATAAAGGCCGGGTGTATAAAGGCCGGGTGCAAAAAGGCCAGATGGCCTAAAGGATAAACATGTACCGGATAAATCACTGAATGAATGAATGAATGAATGAACGAATGAATGAATGAATGAATGAATGAATGAACGAATGAATGAACGAATGAATGAATGAATGAACGAATGAATGAACGAATGAATGAATGAATGAATGAATTAACGAATGAATGAATGAATGAACGAATGAATGAATGAATGAATGAATGAAAGAATGAATGAATCGACTTGACGCGGCACCAAAAGTAGCCTGCTTGCAGACTCAACTATCCTAAAGTTTAGTATAGTTGAGTCTGCACGCAGGCTACACCAAAGGCTCAGGCCAATTCAACACAACCCCCAATTCACTGCGGCTAAAACGCTTCAAATTTATGCTTCATTAAAGTTGTGAAGAAAACTAAACCTACCAGTGCCAAAATGAGTACTTCTTCTGTGTATTGCTTGAAGATTTCTTCAATTTAACGCTGAAAACCTGCGTTTAAAAGCCAAAATATTCTTCGGATTTCACCACAGCAATTGACAGCAATCCTCGCAGCTTTCTTTCCTTAAGACTGCAATCTGATTGGACACATCAGTTTCACGGTGAATTTTGGCAAGACTTTCAGGCAAGACTTTCAGGTAGTTTCCTTATCAGTCCCAGCTGTAGACTTGCCCAAGACTATTTCGTCAAAAAACTCTCAGATAGACAATAGACTTATTACAGTTGACGAAATAGACTTGGGGCAAATCTATCCCAGCTGAAGCGGAGTGCCGTCATCCAATTCAATAAACAAACAGGACTTACGTGAATCACTGCAGTGAACATCATGTTTTTTGCGTGATCGCAAAATCCGCCTGATAGCTATTTTTATCAGATTTATAATTGTTTTTATTGACTCTTTCTTATCTCTATTTTTGAAAGTATTTAAAAACCAATTTGACATCACAACTTTTATAAAATTATGTAAACTGACCAAACTATTACGTAGNGTAGACTTGCCCCAAGACTATTTCGTCAAAAACTTTCAGATAGACTTATTACAGTTGAAGAAATAGACTTGGGGCAAATCTATCCTAGCTGAACTGAGTGCCGTCATCCAATTCAATAAGCGAACAGAACTTACGTGAATTACTGCAGTGAACATCATGTTTTTTGCGTGATCGAAAAATCCGCCTGACATCTATTTTTATCAGATTTAGAATTGTTTTTGTTGACTCTTTCTTATCTCTATTTTTGAAAGTGTTTAAAAACCAATTTGACATCACAGCTTTCAGAAAATTAAGTAAACTGACAAAACTGTTACGTAGGCCACACAAAATAATGAACTTTCGGACGCCTTATTGCTTCTGTGACGCTTTTGCAATTGTTGTGGTTAAAGGCAACAATTCAACATGGCGTGTCCCGCTTCAAAACAGCTTTTTAACTAATTGTTTTTATCACCTGATCCATCTGAAAACAAGTTTGTGTTTTGTTTACGAGAGTAAAGTGGAGAGAGAAAACAGTTTTTTTAAGAGAGCAAACACACTTCATTTGCACAGTTTTTTGCAATCTGTTTCAATACACGGCAGATCTGAACTTGCAGATGTTGTGTTCGGGAATTTGCACTTGAAAAAGTTAGAAATCTTGAATTTTTTAAACGAAGCCTCGAACCTCAGAACTCTTGAAGTTTGGAAAACGGAGCTTTGAAATTTAAAACCTGATGCTTTTGTTCCAGGTAAGAGGAGAGGTAAGTGCTTCGAGTTTCTTTCACGCCATGGGAAATTCTATCTTTTCTCTTTCAATACTGGATGAAGTTGAAGGCAAAGTCATTGATGGAAGTCATTCCGTTATTCCAAAATTCCGCAGAGGCGTTCCATGTTTCAGCCATGATGTTATTTACAATAGATCTCTTAAAATTACATTAATAAAACATAGCAATTATTAAATTCTAACATGTTATAATAGAATGTCAGTTGAACACAAACGACACAAACACATGAGCAGTTAGAAGGAGGGAGGAGGAAAGGTTTGAAATTCCGAAAGTGGATCAGAGCAAATTAGATGTTTGAAAAGAAATCTACACTTGTTGGTTAGAGGAAAGAATTAAGCCGCATAGGGCATGCAAAGTTGCAGAATTTGGCTCTTTTTATGCTTCTAACCACAAAGGGGATAACGAGTAAGTATGAAATGGTTTAATAAACATTTTTGGTCTGATATGTCGAAGAAATGTGCGAGGATATGTGTAAATGCATACAAGATACTGCGGTGCGGATCAAGGACCTAAAAACTGATTGTTATCCAATTAAAGCACCTCATACATGAGTAAAAAAAAGAATCCCCGTTCGCAGCACCACTGCTCCCTGAATAGCAAAACAATAAGTTTGAAAACTGTCTTGTTTTATTTTCAATATGTTAAATTATGTTCAGTAGTTTACCCGGCTTTAATCGGCCATTCCTTCCCGTGGATATGAGAGATTTTCTGCAGAAAGCCTCTTCCAAAAACCTGTAGAAACGAGTGAAAACGACGAGCAAATTTTCCTGTCCTTTCCTTTCCTATGAGGATATGGATTGCTAGCAAATTTGATCTAGGATTTTGGGCTTGTTTCGAAGGAGTTTCTAAAATTGCTTGTTATTTAGGGTTATTTGAAAACGAAAAAGCCGATTTTCACAAACTAAATTTTCTCATTTAACTTGATATATTAGCTGCACAGATAACACCGGGTGTCTCAAAAAAATGTACTCGGATTTGGTTGACTCCAGCGATATCAATTTAACTTCAATCGATGTCTAATCACTCTAAAAATGTTCCTCGATAGTTAACTTGAACATAGGTACCTCGTTTGTTGGTATTGGTGCTTCTAGAGCAGACTTGTTAATCTTGAAAGCTCAAATTTGCCTCTTCCTATAAACCAAAGCTTTAGCCTTCTGGCCCAAGCAAATTCTTAAGGCACAGCGTATAAATCAACGATAGTCTTGATAAAATTTGAACAATACTAAATCTTGTGTTATTCTATTTTCCAGAAGTCACCCACCAGTCTCCCATTGGGCAGTTTCTTGATTTTTCATGAATTTCAGTTCTTAATTTCGATGTGCTTCAGGAACTTGCTTAGGCCAAAAGGCCAAAGCTCTAGTTTGCAGGTGGACGCAAATTTGAGCTTTTAGGATTGATATTTCTGTTCTCAAAGCACCAATACCAACAAACGAGGTATCTATGTTCAAGTTAACTATCGAGGAACATTTTGAGAGTGATTAGCTATTGATTAAAGCTAAATTCACATCGCTGGAGTCAACCAAATCTGTATACTTTTTTGGGACACCCGGTATCATAATGATACTATCATTTTATATGAAGCTGATACATGATTTGAGAGCTACAGGCTCTCAAACCTCCATACATTTTTCTACTCACCCGGCAGCTGAAAGAGGTGTAAACAATGTCGATCAAATTTGATTATTATGTAAGTTTGTAAGTGTGGAAAGATATCTCCCTAATGACCCTGAAACGCCTTTATATAACACTTCGACACAACACAGGTAATTCAAACAAGCTACATTATACACGTTTTATATTATAAACGTTATAAGAAACTGGTATAAGAAACTAGTACTAAGATTGCCACAATCGAGGGGCAAATCACTTCTCAAAACAGCGTACGTGATTTTTGTGATTTTAAAATCACACGATTTTTTTCTGTGATTTTAGTGATTTTTGTGTGATTTTTGTGATTTTTTTGTGATTTTTTCTTGTGATTTTTTATGATTTTGTGATTTTTGTGATTTTTGCATGGTGATTTTGTGATTTTTGTGATTTTTGTATGTGATTTTTTTGTGATTTTAAGGAAGGTGTACGAAAAAAAAATCAGTGGTTTGCCCCTCGGCCACAATTTCAAGAAAATGTACATGTCTGAGAAGCAGTGGGAAAGTTTTAAAAGTTAAATTAAAGTTAAAGGATATTACGGCAAATCTGTCATTGAATCCTTTGCACATTTTTATTGTATTTTCTCTCCAGCATTGTCAAAATCAAGTACTTTGAAAGAAAAGGCTTCTAGCGTCAAGTGTCAATTTTCTCTACATCTTAAAAGACTTTAAAAGTGTAGCAGTATTTTCTTGCAGATAAACAAAACTGTTAACCCTTAAAAGATGCAGAAGAATTTTGAAAGCAACAATGCTAGAACCCTTTCCTTGAAAATTTACTTAATTGCAACATTGCTAGAGGACAATGTGCTATTTGAAGCAACCACATACTTTGCCTTTTTCCTCGTTCATAAATCAGCAAACACGTGTCAGATTGACTCAAACAAGGTCTCAACTCTACACGTTGAAGCCTAGGACACACTGTATGATGGAACCTCGTTCCAAGGCCCACCATTGTCTTCCTTAGGTCATCGAAACCAGGCTGTGTAAGAAACATATCTTTCGTAGACCACCATACCACACAGTGTTAGAAACTACGCACTACTGTGTTTAGAATAATTCATAGTGTTTTCTTAGTGCGAGTGCGATAGACTAAAGAATAAAGACTAAAGAATAAAGACTAAAGAATAATCCATGCATTTAAAATAGGATACAAATTAAGAAACTTTTAGTGTGATAGCCTGACCCAAGTTCCTCATAAAAAAGGTGTAATGACTCATGGCTCCAAACCTCTGAAGTCTATTTTGCACCTCAAGGGGTTTCCTAACCTATGAAAAGAACAACAAAAGCTCTGCAACATTTCACTTAGTCATCTGTTTCTAAGAGCTTTCTCCTGTTTATATTTCAAAGGCGTAGGCCACTTTTGATTGTACGAAGCACACTTTGTGTTTCTTATCAACCAACTTCTATAAAATATTTTCAATCTTTTGTTTTCAAACATTTCTCAGCTGGCGGTAAAATGGAATATATGTTAAAGTTTAACAGAATAAATCGACCATATGACGTCGTTTTGAGAAGAAGCCGGCGTAAATCATAAGATCATCCTTGAGAGAATGAGAGTAAACACAGTTCTTTGATTTTAGAAAATCGGATTCGTTTGAATGAAGACAAATTTCACATCTGATCATTCACGTTTTGATTCAAGGAAGGAGTTGTCGATCGAGCGCGCTGGTTTGAGACACAAAGAACGAAAACCTAAGGTAAGTTTCTTACATAAATTCCAAAAAAGTATCTTGCTGGGTAGTACAAATTTTGATATTCACAGAAGCTTTTGTCGGGCAGAAGTTAACAGGTTTGTCTTCGATAGAATTCGATAGGGGATCTACACTTTTTTTCATAAGAAATCTTACAGTACAGTATGAGAAATTCAACTCTCGGATCATCAAAAAATGGAGAAAAATGGTAGGAAACTCGAGCAATGAGAAAACATTATTTGAGAAACATTTACAGTTATTTTCATCTTATTTATAGAATATGAAGTGCACTTCTGTTCGATAGTTGTGCTTCTTTCAGTATTCGAGTCNGGCACGTCCCCGTACTTTCGTAAATCAAGTACCCCCCCCCCCCGGGGCAGGTGGACGCAAATTTGAGCTTTTAAGATTGATATTTTTGCTTTCTAAGAACCAATACCAACAAATGAAGTACCTTTGTTCAAGTCAACTATCGAGGAGCATTTTGAGCGTGATTAGCTATTGATTAAAGCTAAACTCACATCGCTGGATTCAACCAAATCTGTATACTTTTTTTTTGGACGCCCGGTAGGCTATCAAACTATCTATACATTTGTTGACTCACCCGACAGCTGAAAGAGGTATAAACAATGTCGATCACATTTGATTATTATGTAATTTTGAAAGTGTGGAAAGATACCTCCCTAATGACCCTAAAACGCCTTCGTATAACACTTTGACACAATACAGGCGATTCAAACAAGCTACATTATATACGTTTTATATTATAAACGTTATAAGAAACTGGTATAACGGACTAGCACTCAGATTGCCACAATTTCAAGAAACTGTACATGTCTGAGAAGCAGTGGCAAAGTTTTAAAAGTTAAATTAATGTTAAAGGATATTACGGCAAATCTGTCGTTGAATTCTTTGAACATTATTATTTTTTTTTTCTCTCCAACATTGTCAAAATCGAGTACTTTGAAAGAAAAGGCTTCTAGCATCTCTCTACATTTTGAAAGACTTTAAAAGTTTAGCAGTGTTTTCTTACAGATAAACAAAACTGTTAACCCTTAAAAAATGCAGAATAATTTTAAAAATAACTTGTTTGGGAGACGAGATACGGTTTGTCCGAGGAAACGTATGTGTCCCCCCCCCCCGTGAAGTAGGTTAATGCTCATGCACAGTAGCGTTTTGGGTTAGAACTCTGACGGGCGCATGAGCATTAACCTGCTGCACGGGGGGACACATAAGTTTCCTCGGACAAACCGTATCTCATCTCCCTAACAACCAACGCTAGAACCCTACACTCATTTTTTTATAAGAAACCGCTTATAAGAAACGGCAGGCTCAATTTTTCGAAAGCTAAGGAACAACCCTACCTGAATTGAAAAAAGCTAAGAAACTTCTGCAATTTTCAGTTTTAATTTTCCTATCACACTCAAAAATATTGTGACATTGTGCAGTTAAAGCAACTGTTTGGACATTATTTTGAGTGCGAATCATGTTATTTACTCGTTTTGAGATTTTACTAAGTAATTTGGGAACCCTTTAGACAAGACAAAATCAACTCTAAACTTCCGGCAATGAAAATATAAGAAACACGTAAGAAACTTGTGGTAGCAAAATGTCCCAAAAATTTAAGAAACTGCCTACCAGCCCCGGACCTTAGTTTCTTATAAAAAAATGAGTGTATCCTTGAAAATTTACTTAATTGCAACATTGCTAGAGGACAATGGAAGTGCTATTTTGAAGCAACCACATATTTCGCCTTTCCTCATTCATCAGCCACGTGTCAGATTGACTCAAACAAGTTCTCAAACTCTACATGTTGAAGCCTGACCTTACATATATTTTATAGCACCGCCTTAAAAACAAAATAAACAATAATGTATTTACCAATGCAACTAAATGTATGGCATTCAGACATCAAGTCTAATAAGCAACACAACAAACAATTTCAACAAATACAACCCAATATATGAATTGCGATTGTGAGGGACAACATGCCGTTCCGAAACCACCACCATGCCAACAGTACCCAATCCATCAGCACCAGCATGATA
>REGL01000166.1:170157-182400 GCA_004194395.1 Aurelia aurita complex sp. Pacific
CCCCTTTAGGCCCACATAGAGTGGTTCCGTATTTACCCATCAAATTGCTAGAATTTAGTTTTCACCAATAAGGACAACTGTTGTAATTGCTATTTAGACAGCTGTTGTTGTTGCATCCAAAAAACAGTTGATACGGCCTAGAGTTCTCGTAGCTGCGATGGATCTATTTTGTTTCTACAGAGGAAGATTACTGCTTGAAAGGTATATTGTCTGTGATTGGTAGGTCAGGAAAACAATATTTTTTGTACTAAAAGTTTTCTCTTCAATGTTTAAGCTCCAAGCAATTTTGTTGTGTGTGCGAGAACTCCCGCTTGTTTACGCCGCTTTGAAACAGGGGACCCACTTTATAAGAGTAATGGTATGAGTCCCTATGGAGCAACGGATATCTGCAAATCAAAGAACACGACGAAACAAGGGACGATAAGTCATAAGTCTAGAAAGGGGCGCCATTTTGACCTATTGCCCCCCCTGCGATCTCATCCCCAGCACGCCACTGCACACAAATGAGGCACAATCTTTTCAGGACACACTGTATGATGCAACTATTGCAACCTCGTTCCAAGGCCCACCATTGTCTTCCTTAGGTCATCGAAACCAGGTTGAACATATCTGTTCCAGGTCAAGAAACATATCTCTCGTAGACTACCACAGTGTTAGGCACTACGCAATAATTTTAAGAAACTTTTAGTGCGATAGCCTGACCCAAGTTTCTTATAAACAAGGTGTAATGGCTCATGGCTCCAAACCTCTGAAGTCTATTTTGCACCATTTGCACCTCAAGGGGTTTCCTAACCTGTGAAAAGAACAACAAAAGCTCTGCAACAATTCACTTAGTCATCCGTTTCTAAGAGCTTTCTCCTGTTTAGATTTCAAAGGCGTAGGCCACTTTTGATTGTACGAAGCACACTTTGTGTTTCTTATCAACCAACTTCTATAAAACAATCTTTTGTTTTCAAACACTTCTCAGCTGGCGGTAAAGTGGAATATATGTTAAAGTTTAACAGAATAAATCGACCATAGGACATCGTTTTGAGAAGAAGCCGGCGTAAATCATAAGATCATCCTTGAGAGAATGAGAGTAAACACACAGTTCTTTGATTTTAGAAAATTGGATTCGTTTGAATGAAGACAAATTTCACATCTGATCATTCACGTTTGACTATGATTCAAGGCAGGAGTTGTCGATCGAACGCGCTGGTTTGATACACAAAGCACGAAAACCTAAGGTAAGTTTCTTACATAAATTCCAAAAAAGTATCTTGCTGGGTAGTACAAATTTTGATATTCACAGAAGCTTTTGTCGGGCAGAAGTTAACAGGTTTGTCTTCGATAGAATTCGATAGGGGATCTACACTTTTTTTCATAAGAAATCTTACAGTACAGTATGAGAAATTCAACTCTCGGATCATCAAAAAATGGAGAAAAATGGTAGGAAACTCGAGCAATGAGAAAACATTATTTGAGAAACATTTACAGTTATTTTCATCTTATTTATAGAATATGAAGTGCACTTCTGTTCGATAGTTGTGCTTCTTTCAGTATTCGAGTCTGTATTATTCGACAATATTTGAGTAATACAAAACTGAGGCACGGTTTCATAAAGTTAGCTTGAAATCTTCAAAAAAGGCCCCGCTAAGAAACTTCTAACTTTCACCATTCAAAATCTGATGACTTCTGCCATAAGAAACTCTCAGCACTGACATTATTTAGTCCATATTTAGTACCTTTTTATAACAAATACCTGATACGAAATTCGTGTAGAATTCATTTACGATTAGTTTCGTAACGTGATAAAACAAATCTTCATAGAGCAAGTGCCTTCTAACGTTCCAAAAGTTGCAAATTTGATGAATTGGCAGAGTCAACATAACATCGAGGGGCGTATCACTCTGTAAAAATCTCGTACACCTTTGGCAAAAGTCCTTTTGTTTTGAAGAAATATCCGTAAAAGATCCCTAAAAATCCTATAGTCTTAAAAAATCTCGTACGCCTTTTCGGAACCGAAGAGTGATACTCCTATCGGTCAAAATATGCATCCTTTCGAAAAGATGGCTGACAAATCAGAAGATAATTGTCAAGCTCAAAAGCAGTCTTCAACTTCATTAAAAGCAAAGCGTACAGCCTAGTATGTCCATGCGTCTGATTTTCGCTTTTTAGATGGGTCAACATCGGACCCTTTGCATCTTCAAAAGAGAAACAGAACACCAGTTTAGATGTCCTTATTAATCTTTTACGAACGTAAGCAAAATCTGAGAAACTCTTGATTAAAAATTACACCTGCTTTAAACCAAATTGTACTCCATCATCAATTGATGCTATTCTTACTAATCATAAAACTCAATTTAAACACAGTAAAGCAATTGAAACTAGCATAAGTGATTATCACAAAATGATTTTAACTGCCTGGAAATCCCATCTCCCAAAGCATCATGCTAAATTTATATATTATAGAGATTTCAAAAATTTTAGTGAAGACTCCTTCCTCCAGCATCTGCAACAAGCACCTTTCCAACTTTGTGATAACTCAAATAGTGCTGAGGACTCCTTTAAGGTCTTTGAAAAGATCTTCTGCTCTGTTGTTAATTCACATGCTCCTCTGAAAAAGAGGTTAGTCAGGGCAAACAACAAACCTCTATCAACTGTGCACCGGAAAGCAATTAAACTTAGAACAAAACTCAAGAACAAATACAACAAAAACAGTACACAAAGCAACTTTGAAAAATACAAAAAGCAAAGAAATCATTGTGCTAATTTAAGACAAAGATTTAAATCAGATTACTTCAGAAAAATTTGTCAAAATGGTACTTTAGACTCAAAATTATTTTGGAAAAAGATAAAACCATACTTGTTTGGGAAAAATCATGGTGATTCAGACATCTGTCTGTCAGAGAATGANGTACGCCTTTTCGGAAGAGTGATACTCCCATCGGTCAAAATATGCATCCTTAAGAAAAGATGGCTGACAAATCAGAAGATAATTGTCAAGCTCAAAATCAGTCTTCAACTTCATTAAAGCAAAGCGAACAGCCTAGCATGTCCATGCGTCTGATTTTCGCTTTTTAGATGGGTCAACATCGGACCCTTTGCATCTTCAAAAGAGAAACAGAACACCAGTTTAGATGTCCTTATTAATCTTTTACGAACGTAAGCAAAATCTGAGAAACCCTTGATTAAAAATTAAAGTCTGAACAAGCGTAGAAGGAATTAAATTTCGGTGGAGTGTGAAGAGAAGAGCAAATATGCATGTTCAGTAAGAAAAATAATTTATATCTCATCTTCAGATTTTTTCAAATAGAACATCATTCAATTCATCCCTGGAGCATCGTGCGTACTGCGTTGCATTTTATCACAGCATTTCATTGCATTTTAAGTGCAGTATTTCACACATGGCACTTCGTTGGATTTTTAGGTGTAGCATTTCATTGAATTTTGATGAGTAGCATTTTACCATAGCATTTCATTGAATTCTATGTGTAGCATTTCTCCATAGTATTACATCAGGTTTAAATTGTAGCATTTTAGTGCTCTATCCATTCCAGAACGCTACAAAATTTGAAGGAGATTTTAGGTATTCTGCTGATTTGACAGATTTCTGGAAGACTTCTTTGCCAAAGAAGCATCGATAAAAGTCTAAACGTTACGCTCGATTTTGACGGAGTAAAATCTCCAATCACAGTTGTATCGAAGAAGAATAGACTTTAATTTTAGCTAGGCCTTGGACAGCTCTTAAATATATGTCGATTCCTTATACGATCCCGTGTACCTTGCGAACAGAATATACTTTGTTGCAGAGGAAGAAGAGTTAGGCATCTTCCGTGACCAAGTAAAGTCTGTACGCAGGTTAGATCCCTTTGAGACATGGGCAACGTGGAAGATCAAATTTTGGCCTACAGGTCAACCTTAGTTTTTATCCTATATGGCCTAATGCCCAAAATCAACAACCTTCGTAACGTACCTCCAGTCCTTTGTTGACTAAAACATGCGTAGCATCAATTAAAGGCACACTGTCGTGGCACTGATTGGATGAAAAGGACAATATGAAAGAATAGAATTAGGAAGGCTTCAGTAATTTCGCTGTACACTGAATGAAATTTACGAAGATGATAACGATCAGACTCCCTTCATTCTCGAAACAAAGTATGATCTAAGAGCATAAAGGCTTTATAATGATCCAAGGCCAGGTCTTTCGTTAGGGATTTCAACATCACAGCCAGCCAATTACAGCCACGACAGTGTTTGTGACAGCGCCATGTTTAATCTTCCCTCCAAGGGGCACATTTTAAAATTAGGCCTAGCTTGGAGTGATGGCGGGTTAGCTGCATCGCTTGCAGTATGACTTGACAAAGAGCAAACATGGTGCTTTTAACATTTAACTTATGCTAAGCATCCTTTAGTCAACAAAGGACTGGAGGTATGTTGCGAAGGTTGTTGATTTTGGGCATTAGGCCATAACAGACAAAAACTAAGGTAGGCCTACAGGCCAACATTTGATCTTCACGCTGCACGTGTTTGAGATCGGGGTTATTTTCGTGACAACCGTTTAGACTAAATGGCAGTCTGCATTTTATAGTAGCATAGTGATATATAATGTGTTATGGATACTGTAAGTAAGACCTCGTTGTGACAAGACAAGTATAGCCAATTCAGGCAGATCACCTCGAAAATTGAGTATTGTTTAAATATTTATCAATCTGATAAACTGTTGACAATATCTTCAATTTTATTTATTTACGTTACCTGTCGGACAATAAATTAAGAATCTCAAGACATTTTTTTGAAACCATAGGAAAACGGACACTGTGTGAATGAGCTGAGCATGCATTGTCGGTTCTCTCTGCATCGTATTCCTCTGTGAAGGTGCAATTAATGTTATTGTTACGTGCCTGATTGATGTGAACACAAACAATTATGTCACTCAAACGAACGATGCTTCAAATAGGCCCCCTATTTAGGAATGCCATCGCCCAATAGACCTTTTTCTTTTGAGGTCTGGATCGAGCGGTTCAATCTATTAGATATAAGTCTTTGGGACGTACCATTTCGTTGTACCGGGTGAGTAAAAAAAAGATCCGGCGTTTGAAGGGCTACTGCTCTCTCAATATATAACCAATGAAATTTTGCAATATTTAGCTGAATAGCTAACATGTTCAATAACTTTTAGAATTTTTCCTGGCTGAAATCGGTCGCTCCGTTAAGATTTCGCAAGGGATTTTCTAAAAACTATCCCTTCGAGAAACCTTGAGAAACGTGCTAAAATCATGAGTAAGGTTCCCTAATGTGTTTACCTTACAGCAATGACTTGAGTACGCTTTAGCACGTGCTATCCTCTTGGGGAAATGAAAAAATCTTCCCCCTAGCATGAATAACTTATTCAGGGGGATTCCATTCTCCCAAGAGCACAAAATGCATGAATGCATGTGAGTGTCATTATTGCTAGGAAGGAAAACAAAGGGGGATTTTGTTTGACGTTTTCCTTCGTCTTTGCAGGTTTTGGAAAGGGGCTTTCGGTAAAAAATCTCTCATATCGACGGGAAGGAATGGCCGATTAAAGCCAGGTAAATTATTGAACCTAATTGGACATATCGGGAATAAAACAAGGCAATTTTCAATATTATTGCTTTGATATTGAGAGAGCAGCATTTTTTCAAACGCCAGGCCTTTTTATTGACTCACCCGGTATAGTTAAAGAAAGAATGGATGTTTGGGCGTTTTATGTTGCCTTTCATAGTGACCACCGGATAATTAACTATAATATAAGGATTTTTTTTGTTTATATATTCATAAAATGTTACATTACATGTTACCTACTATACTTTCTAATTACTATACAACAATACAACACTACAGGTACGATACC
Organism: Aurelia aurita complex sp. Pacific; assembly: GCA_004194395.1. Lineage (NCBI taxonomy): Eukaryota > Metazoa > Cnidaria > Scyphozoa > Semaeostomeae > Ulmaridae > Aurelia > Aurelia aurita complex sp. Pacific. Next base: position 176,015 of record REGL01000166.1, read on the forward strand.
ACGGGCAGCAAAAGACAATGACTACGCCCGTGGCCATTAACATAAAGACATGCAAATAAATGAGGTTGTAAAACAACTACAAAAAGCTACGCATACAATACAATTGATTACTGACAAATACTGGGAACTGTTTCACATTTGATGTAAGGCCAGCATAGGCGCACGATACCGAATGATAGGAACCCCGGACAACAGAACAGGGCTACTGGTTTTCAATGTAATCCTTTTGAAATACTCCGATTTTGTGTGGATGAACTTTGGTTCATACATCGTTTACCGAACATCAAGTGTGAAACAGACTTAACAAACGGGGAGCAAATAAAACACTTTGTGGCTGTGTGACGTACAATAAATATAAGGATTCAGCCCAAAGTTACGAAATCCTACTACAAAACCCAGAGCCAAGTCAAGTTTCTTATAAAAGTGAGTGTCGCGACAGATGCGTTTTTCCACGCTAAATTAAACTTTGAAACTCTTTCGCAAATATTGAGATAAGGATGAATTATCTTCACTTCACTTTTTAGAGATAACAGATCAAAAACCGAGTTAGTGGAATTGGTGAGGGCTGATGTCCTTCCAGGAAGCTTAAGTGGATTGGCTAACAGATGTTTTTGCAGCTAGCAGGCAGATGTTTTTCACTGCAACAGTGCAATTTATTGTTGTCAAGGGTCTCACCTTAGAACGACTTTGAACTTGACAAAAAAAGCACAGTTAAACAGAGAAGACAGTCACACTGCTTTGGAAGTACACTGAGATTTAATCTGTATGTTCTGACCTTCGAATATGATTAGAACTCACCCTCGAATTTAAAGTCGAGTTATATATGCAGTAGCCTGGAAGTTCATCGAATTTAAAGCCAGACTCCAGCTGAACTGGGAATAAAATCGAACGAGAACATATATCTACATATATCGAAATTTTGACCAACACTTTCTTCGGACATGACTAGAAAGATACATTCGAATTGAAGATAACTTTACACAAGAAGCAGCCTGAAAGTTCGTCAACATTTAATCTATACTCAAGTTCGAATTGTTCGAAAATAATTAGAACAGCACAGCCGAACCGAGAATAAATCCAAATAGAACATATATCCAATCTAATTACATCAAAATTTAATATACTCGCAAGTTCGAACACAGCTAGGAGAACACAGTCGAACAGAGTCACACAAAATCAAGTTTATAAGTACATCGAAATTAGATCGTTACTAAAAAGTTCGAACATGGTAAGAACAATAAGTTAATAGGTAGAATTACTAAACAAACAATTCGAAACGCATCAAAATTAGGTATATAATCAAATTTGAGGGTGCCTAGAAATCCACAGTCTTCTTGGGAATAAAGTTTAACAAGAAAACATTTCAAATGAGTTGAGGGTTTTCTTCACTCAAGTTTGAACACGACTAGAACAAGGGAATTGATGTGAGAAAGTAGAGTTACACAAGAACCAGTTTCGAAATACATCGAATTTTTGAGCCATTCTCAATTGCCACTCAAGTTTGCACATAACCGGAACAAGAAAGCCAACAAGAAAACAAAGTTACCCAATACTAGTTTCGAAAATACATCGAAATGTGATCCAAATACAAGTCTGAACAAGGTCAGAACAAAACAGTCGATCTGAGAAAGTTGAGATGCACAAGGAAAAGTTTCGTAATGCATAGAAATTTGATATTTACTCAAGCTCAAACATAGCTAAAAGAGCCGACCGACCTGAAAATAAAGTTACAAAAGAAACAGTTCCGAAACATATCGAAATTTCAACGAAACATCAGTTCGAAGAATTTTGACAGCCCCGGCCAGAGAATAAGTTGCCCAAGAACCTGTTTGAAGATACATCGAAATTTGATATATGCTCAAGCCAAATACGTTGGAATTACTTTGGAATTACATTCTACAAGCATATGTTGAACCGTATTAAGTGCAAGGATTAATTTAAGGAATATGAAATGCATGATTTATTCGTGTGTAATGATGGCTTACTGTTGGAAAGACTCGCATTAAAAGATTTCATGCAACTGCAATGGATTTTGAAGATTGCAAGCCTTTATAAGCGCTAGTTGCAGAAGTTTCGAGGATTTCGCAGTTCAGCTCGAATGCTATTGTTTACAAGACTGGAACGACGGCACTATGGAACATTTGGAGAACATTTATGAGAATTTCTACTGGAGAAAGGGTCATTCTAGTTGATTTTGTCCAGCAGAATTTTCACAATTTCGACAGTTCGTCAAATTTAGTTGCATGACCACTTTGCACTCCAGTTTGCGTGAATTTGTTCATAAACTTGCAAAGACGCAACGTACCGAACAAGAAAACTACTTTGCACTCTAGTTTGCATGAATTTGTTTATAAACTTGCAAAGACGCAACGTACCGAACAAGAAAACTACTTTGCACTCTAGTTTGCATGAATTTGTTCATAAACTTGCAAAGACGCAACGTACCGAACAAGAAAACTACTTTGCACTCTAGTTTGCATGAATTTGTTTATAAACGTGCAAAGACGCAATGTGCTGAACAAGAAAACAACGCTACGGTTGATCGAAGATATCGTTGGCTGAAAAAACGTTCGAGGATTCAAGATTAAAGCGAGTCAATTCGACGAAATTGCTGAAATACTGTGACATTGTTATTTTTGATGGCACCGAAAGTTTCGTTTCGGGCTTTGCTAAAAACAGCATTTGACATTGTCACTAGCAAAATTGACTCAAATGACAACAGTAACAAACTTTGAAAGAGAAGTGAAAAGTTGGCAGCTTGAGGCAGAACTTAAATGTTCAAGGATCAAGAGACTGAATCAAACAGCTGCATCCTTATTGCAGAACTTTATCGAACTTGAAGGTTTCTGGGAGCAATTTGACAGCCTTATTTCCAAACTATAGCGAAGGAATCATCAATAAAACAGAAAGAGAAAACGAGAGAAAAATTAGCTCAGTGGGAATTGAAGAAAGAAGAAATCTGGTTTAATCTGCGACAAAGAGATAGGAATGCGAATTTGATGCGAAATTAATATCTGGAAAGTTTATAAATAAAGAATCGTTTTCCCCCTGACATTTTGAGTGAAGTTCTATGGGATACTGTTCCAAGCATTAGTACCGTTAGACTGTGGAACGATCTTTATCAAGTCCAGGGCATGTTTTGCCAATGAAATTAGCTATCTGACCTGTTAAAATCTGTGCCAACAAAGAGTAAGAATTATCGGAGATCGTGTGGTTGAAATGACAAATAAATCTTTCATAAGACTTTGTAAAGAGATAAATCCACAGCTAACCGAAAGATGCTCTGAAAACAGTTGAAGGAGATATAGAATAACATTTCTCGCCGCCTTTTTAACAGTTTTGGAAGAGCTGTGGAGAGCATTGAGGAGAATTTGATTATGCAAAATACATTACTTTAAGGACACAGGACGCTGCATGTCATTTTGGAGAAATTGGACGAATCGTCGAGTTGATTTTGAGCAAATTTTGATTGTAAGAAATTGCGAGGAACATCTAACTTTAGAAGAAGATTGTATAACATTGAGCGAAAACAGTTGAGGTGTTTGGCCTTTTAATTTCCTTAACTGCATGAAATTAAATTAACTGCGTGAAATTCATTTAATTGACTGTGTGAAACTTTATCGAACAAACGGATTTTGATTAAATTTTGATCGCAAGAGGACAGTCGTACATAAGAAGCGGGCTGGAGAACATCGAGCAATAACTTTCGAAGTGTTTTAACTTCTAATTCAATTACCTGAGCTGTTGCATGTCAATTTACAGAAACTTGTCGGAATGTTGAGCGAATTTTCACGAATTTCGATTGCTTGAAGATCTGCAGAGAGTCCAACTTCAGAAGTGAGTTGGGAAGCATTCAAAGATAATTNAAGAAAGGAAAGTAACAATTTCAAACGGCATCCTTTCTACCAGCGAACAATAAACATAACAAGAAAATATTGGGCAATCGATTGTGAAATGCAAGCATCATCAAGGTAAAGCTACATGCAATCCCACGTTACAAGAAATGTTATTCCAGGACTGTGCGCCGATAAAATTCAGCTCATGATATTGCAAAGTGATCGATGAAAGCGGCAAGAAAAACAGAGAAAATACTGGGCAATGCAAGCATCTTCGACGTAAAGTTACATGCAATCTAACATTACACGGAATACCGGCCTATCTTGAAGGCAATAGTGCATCATGACATACAAAGGCACCAAAGCAAAGCAAAAATACTGTGCAATTTATTGTTAAATGCAAGTGTCTGCAACGTAAACTCTACGTGTGATCGAATATCATAAGAGAAACACACCTCACACATTTCAACGATCGAGAATAGCAAGAGAATATCGGACAATAGAGATTTGAAGTTCAAAATTATTGATGTAAAATTCCATGCAGTCCCACATTACACAAAATAACAATCTAGGATAATGTCCCGTCAAAGTTAACTTAGTACACGCAACAGAACAGACTAAAATACTGAGGTATACAGATTAGTTATCTTCGATGTAAAAATTACGTGCAATCCGATGTCACAAGGAATGTGAGTCCGGAAAAATACCCAGTTGAAATCGACCCCAGGAAGAGATCAATAACAAGAATTATGGTCAGGAAATAGAAATCACGTAAAATTCTGTGCAATCCAACACTACAAGAAAATGCTAGTCCAGAATAACACAACTTTAAAGATCAACATTGCACATGTGCAACCGCTATATGGCTGCGATGGAGAAGTCCAAGGACTAGCCCCTATGGGGGAATCTGTCGCCTACGCAGTGTTCCTATTGCTACAACTACTTTTATCGGTTTTCGGCAACTCACTTGTTTGCTTGGCGATAATTCGTTTCAACTCGTTACAAACGCTTACGAACTCATTCATATTCTCGCTAGCGATTACCGACCTAGTAACACCGTTTGTACGCGTATTATTCGCAGCAGTTGCGATGTTACGACTCGAATGGATTTTCGGCTGCTTCTGGTGTAAGTTATCGTCTGTGTTAGGCGTCTTTCTTTGCGCATCGTCGATAATGCATCTTTGCGCGATAAGCGTCGAGAGATTTATCGTAATTCGATGGCCGTTACAACATCATCATATAATTACGAAGAAACGAGTTATTGCTGTGCTTGTCAATATATGGATAACTGCTTTGGTGTTGTCGTTGTTCCCGTACTTTGGAATCGTCGAACTTGCGTTCAACCCTGAGTTATTAGACTGCGAAATTCATTGGAATGAAGATCCGAAAATGGCGATTATGTTGGCTTGTGCTTTCTTTCTTCTGCCGTTTCTACTGATGTTAGTCTCATATTATTACATATTCCAAGAAGTACAAACTCAAACACGAAAAATCTCGTCGCTACAAGTCTCAACGCCGGTAGGTGACCAACGAGGACGACACGGAACGATTGGTGTTCGGTTACGAGTCGGTCGGATTCTCAGACAAGAACTAAAAGCTGTTAAAATCATCATCGTTGTTGTCGGCCTATTCTTCGCATTTTGGCTGCCGTTTTTCGTTATCTTGTGCATTCGGGCATATTTACCGGAACTTGTGTCGGGAATATTTCAAAGACTCGCATTCGTTTTCGCCTACTCGAACTCATGTTGCAATTGGATTGTCTACAGTATCATGAACCGAGATTTGAGGCGAGCTTTCAAGCGAATGTTGTCAGCTTGTGGCTGTTGTTTTACTGTGGAACAAGAACATACTTGGATTCACAGCGAGCATGTCTTGAGAACAGCTGCCATAGCAAGTCCTGGAGCGGTGAGAAAGAAGTCGGAGAGCCCAAAGCCTAAACTATCCTCACGAAATGGTGTAGTCGTGAGGGAACACGACGTAGAGGCGATTGACGAGGTGCATTCCTCAGAGAAGAACGAAACAGTACGAACTTCGATAGAAACAGCCGAAGATGGATCAAGAGAAAACAAGAAAAAGACGACTGGAGAAAGATATTCGTCAGAAATGACTGGAAATGAAATACAGTCGATGGAAAATGGCGCAGTAGTACAGTGATCAACAGAAAGTATCTGAAATTATACCGGGCGAGTCCAAAAAGAATCCCCGTTTGGAAGGCCACTGCTCCCTGAATATCAAAGCAATAATATTGAAAATGTCTTGTTTTATTGCCAATATGGTAAATCAGTCTCAGTAATTTACTCGGCGTCAATCAGCCATTCCTTCCCGTGGATATAGGAGACTTTCTGCAGAAAGCTCTTTCCAATAACCTGCACATAGATACGCGTGAAAGCAATGAGCAAATTTTCATTGGTTTTCCTCCCTAAAAATGATGACACTAACATGTATTCATGTATTTTGTCCTCTTGGGAGAATGGAATAAAAAAAAAAAAAAAAAAAAAAAAAAAAAAAAAAAAAAAAAAAAAAAAAAAAAAAAAAAAAAAAAAAAAAAAA
>REGL01000166.1:201259-228483 GCA_004194395.1 Aurelia aurita complex sp. Pacific
GTTTTTCGCCAAAATTCATCAGAAAAGTTGGTATCAAAAGCAAGTTTCGGGAATTAGAAGAGGGTACCTTTCTGAAAACTGGGCGGCAGACCCCCGTCCATCCTCAAGTCATGTACCCCCCCCCCGGGCTACATAGGCATTAAAAGTTCTCAGTTTGATCTTAATTAGTGCAAAGTATACTCTAAAATTAAAAGCATGGCAATGTCTGCAACTTCACAGGATTACGGACAAGCACACAACTTGATTGTGAAACGATAGCAAAGGGATCCCTTGCTGATTCATGAGTTATCCAGTCTCGAGGGAGCTTTCAGTGTCAAAGAGTAATGCTTACTTCCCATCCGAGGGAGAAGGACCTCGGTCATACAATAGAAGTTCGAGATGAAATACCAACTCAATAGATTTGCATTCGTGAAATGATAAGACTTATAAAGATTTTTAGTCTTTAAGATAGCAATTGAGCAATTGAGACCATTCTGTTTCTTGGTATGAAATACCACATCATAAAAATGCTTGAACTATTGGATGCTTCATCGCTAATAGCAAGGTAATGTTTTTTGTGATAATTACATAGGAAGGTGCAAAATGAGGACATTTTTCAAAATGATAGGCAAAGAACTTGATATTTCAAAATTTCCGTGATTTCCCCCCTGTACGATATTACACGATTCCCTTTGTACATGATTTACTCAAACATGGTACTTGGTGGAAAGTGGGCGCTGGTAGACTTATTTTTACTCATGTTTTACATTTTCAACTATAGTTGTGAAATTTACATATCTTAAGTGGCTACTTTCTGGAGAACAAACAAGTCATAATAACTTCTTAAACATAAAACCACCTGTTATTTGTTCAAACGTTTCGATAAAAATCTTCTTCAGTGTAACTTTCTTAAAAATTAGTCATAAAAAAGTTTACTGTTCCTTTCAATTGAAAGTCAAAATTAAATTTTTTTTTAAGATTGAACGACGCCAGACGGAGATATTGCAAAATTTACTAACATCCTGTATGGACTTGTTACATAGTTGCAGATGTTGGCTTAGCGGCAGTTTATTTAGCACAACTTTGAAAGAGAATTTCTCTGGACTTTAAGTCTGATTGAGCTCAGATTTGTTTTGTTTGAACATTTGATGTATATTATATTGGAGAAATGGTAAAAAAAGAGGATTTCATATAATTTAATTTGTCTTGACATTTTCCATTTTTTTTTTACATTTGCTGACTCACAGTTGCGCACATTCAAAAATTCTGCACAATGTATTAAACTATCCTTTGATTCCGACTCTTTTTTAGAAAAGCCAAAAGGATTGTACAAGTCAAACAAAGCTATGTCTAGGAACAGTCCTTGATTCTTTGTGATTTATCAACAATTTCAAGAAATACAATTTCTCAGTTTGCTTGTAAATCTATGTAGAAATAATATGCGGATACTAACTGGTTTTGTGTTGTACATGGAAAATATAAAGCCCAAGGTCTTAAAAGTACAGACCGAGCTTTCCTGTACAATTACGAAACCGGTTAGTATGAGTCTTATTACCTGGTAGCTTCTAATTTTGACTTATATCATTCAGTCAAACTCTTTTTGTTACTGTTATGTCGCTTAAGTTTATTGTAAATCTCACAGGCCTAAATCAGTTCCTGTGGTGACAAAAATAGGTCCTTGTATCTTATTATACAGGGCTACAGGAAAAATTCAGGAAATGTGCGATTAACAAATGAGATGGGCGGGATTCTTGTATTGCCTCGTTTTTGAAACCTCAGTCAGGTAATAATTGTAGGTACAAGTACTGTTCATGTTGACTTATTGATTCAAGAAAGTTCCAAAAATTCTTTATGACCTAAACGTTGCAAGATGTCTAGCTTTCAAAATCAATGTATTATTAGAATGTTCATTTTTTCTGCTAATATCCAAAATAAGTGAAGGCAAAGTTAAAAAGAAAGCATTCTGCCAATTTTGATGTGGTCCAAATCCACAACAGCAGAAATCTAAAAACAAATTTAAGATTCCATACAGTAGTTTAAAATTTTTAAAAACTTCTTAGTGCAAGTATAAAATGGAAGCAGAACTAGCAAAAAGGGCCATGCTTCTTTCTAACATCAATTACACAATTTAAATTGCATTGCATTTCCTTCTCACATCAGCCAGCATCCTAACAAATGCTGATTTGCATTTTCTGAAATTACTGTTATGAAGCATAGGTTCAAAATCTTTAAATTGGCGTAAAGAGGTGGGTGTGAAATTCTATGACCTATTTCTTCTGATTGAATGGCTTGAAATAAACTTTAGCTGCTTACCTATAATTCGACCATTGGACTTTTAAGAAATTTCAAATATTTTGAAATTACAGCATATTCTATATTCTAACTCATTTGAGAATGTGATGTCATCCAGTTTCTAAATCATAAACCAGAAGAGTGATAGATTTTTGCTTGATACCATATTGTAGACATTGATAAACTATGGTTTTCTTCGAAATTATTTCATGGTGCATCAAACAGTTTAGAAACTAAGGTAGTGCTAGTTTTTTTGAAAACTTTTCTTGAATTCTTGAAAAGAAGGAAAACACTCTAAATCTGAAAATATTGAATATTTCTGAAAAATCGAAGGGTAGAATTATAGCAAAACAGCTGAAGTTCCTTTGAAGCCATTCAGTTCAAAGAAATCTTTCATTGAACTTTACACCAGCCTTTTTAAAGATTTGCAGCCTACGCTTTGTTATGATGAAGGTCTCAAGATTAGAATGTATATCACACAGTAATTACCATCTACATAAGCCGTCATACCTGTATGCTTCCTGAAGCACAATCCAAGCTGANATGACCTATTTCTTCTGATTGAATGGCTTGAAATAAACTTTAGCTGCTTACCTATAATTCGACCATTGGACTTTTAAGAAATTTCAAATATTTTGAAATTACAGCATATTCTATATTCTAACTCATTTGAGAATGTGATGTCATCCAGTTTCTAAATCATAAACCAGAAGAGTGATAGATTTTTGCTTGATACCATATTGTAGACATTGATAAACTATGGTTTTCTTCGAAATTATTTCATGGTGCATCAAACAGTTTAGAAACTAAGGTAGTGCTAGTTTTTTTGAAAACTTTTCTTGAATTCTTGAAAAGAAGGAAAACACTCTAAATCTGAAAATATTGAATATTTCTGAAAAATCGAAGGGTAGAATTATAGCAAAACAGCTGAAGTTCCTTTGAAGCCATTCAGTTCAAAGAAATCTTTCATTGAACTTTACACCAGCCTTTTTAAAGATTTGCAGCCTACACTTTGTTATGATGAAGGTCTCAAGATTAGAATGTATATCAGACAGTAATTACCATCTACATAAGCCGTCATACCTGTATGCTTTCTGAAGCACAATCCAAGCTGATCCAATTGCTCTTTCCCTGAGTAGAAAAAGAAAATTTGCAATGATGATCAAAGTTGCTGTTAAATTGGCAAACTTTCAAGGAGGGTTCAAGCAAACAGTAGCCTGCATGCATCCACTACTGATTCCGCTTTCAATTCAACGGAAAATTTCAACTCAAAGGATCAAAGGAATCAGTAGGGGATGCCCGCAGGCTAGCAAACAGGTTCTCAAATTGTAAAGAATTCAACAGTCTCCTTACACACGCTATAAAAACAAGCAACAATATAACAGAAAATAAATTGAAGTGCTCACCAATAGATATTTGAGTCACAGATGAAGAAGGAGTCTCATAAAAGAAGCTTGAGATGTCTGGGATATCCTGCAAAATAAATACTCTGATATTGTTGTCTCTGATATTGTGATATGGTGAAATGTTACAGAACTTATCAAATTTTCAACAATAGAAAGTGCATATTTTTGGTGGTCATATTGACCAAAATGTTAAAAAATATTTCCTGTCCATATTATGCGCTAAAATTCTGTAGAAGTAAAATTTTGTGCATCAGTATTTTTCTATATGGTTTGCAGCCAGAGGCATTACATTCTCTGGAAAAGGTGTAAAATGAAAGTTTTTCAGAACAGTTCAGAACAAGTTTTCAAGGATATTTGATGGATTTTTCTTTAAAAGGGATCTTTGTAAAAGGCGTATGAGATTTTTCAGGAGTGAACTACCCCTTGATTTGTAGAATCTTTGGAACAATTCTTTAGAATTTAGTTCTTGAGCATGACTATATCCTATTATTTCTAATAGCTGCTGTAAAATACAGTAGTCAATGATAATAACAGAACAAATATCTTGAAATCATTAAGTACTTACCTTTCTTGCAACATTTGTAAAACCAGCACTTGTGAGTTTACAATGCTTGATATGTTCTTCCATTCTGTCAGATCTAACGTTGTGATCTTCATTGTGAGGGCATTTTACAAGATTTCTTCCTTCCTGGAAGAATGGTAAAAGTTGTTCAATGTCTAAGGCCCCATTTATACTATACTGGTATAAAAGCTTTAAATTTACAAAAATGGATGTATACACACTGATTTTGAACGAGATCTATTGTTAACTACTTTAAAAACAAAGGATTCATAAGAAAAAAAAAAAAAAAAAAAAAAAAAAATGACCTATTTCTTCTGATTGAATGGCTTGAAATAAACTTTAGCTGCTTACCTATAATTCGACCATTGGACTTTTAAGAAATTTCAAATATTTTGAAATTACAGCATATTCTATATTCTAACTCATTTGAGAATGTGATGTCATCCAGTTTCTAAATCATAAACCAGAAGAGTGATAGATTTTTGCTTGATACCATATTGTAGACATTGATAAACTATGGTTTTCTTCGAAATTATTTCATGGTGCATCAAACAGTTTAGAAACTAAGGTAGTGCTACTGTAGTTTTTTTGAAAACTTTTCTTGAATTCTTGAAAAGAAGGAAAACACTCTAAATCTGAAAATATTGAATATTTCTGAAAAATCCAAGGGTAGAATTATAGCAAAACAGCTGAAGTTCCTTTGAAGCCATTCAGTTCAAAGAAATCTTTCATTGAACTTTACACCAGCCTTTTAAAAGATTTGCAGCCTACGCTTTGTTATGATGAAGGTCTCAAGATTAGAATGTATATCACACAGTAATTACCATCTACATAAGCCGTCATACCTGTATGCTTCCTGAAGCACAATCCAAGCTGATCCAATTGCTCTTTCCCTGAGTAGAAAAAAGAAAATTCGAAATGATGATCAAAGTTGATGTTAAATTGGCAAACTTTCAAGGAGGCTTCAAGCAAACAGTAGCCTGCATGCATCCCCTACTGATTCCGCTTTCAATTGAATGAAAAATTTCAACTCAGCGTCATCAGTAGGGGATGCACGCAGGCTAGCAAACAGGCTCTCAAATTGTAAAGAATTCAACAGTCTCTTTACACACGCTACAAAAACAAGCAACAATATAACAGAAAATAAATTGAAGTGCTCACCAATAGATATTTGAGTCACTGATGAAGAAGGAGTCTCATAAAAGAAGCTTGAGATGTCTGGGATATCCTGCAAAATAAATACTCTGATATTGTTGTCTCTGATATTGTGATATGGTGAAATGTTACAGAATTTATCAAATTTTCAACATAGAAAGTGCATATTTTTGGTGGTCATATTGACCAAAATGTCAAAAAATATTTCCTGTCCATATTATGCGCTAAAATTCTGGAGAAGTAAAATTTTGTGCATCAGTATTTTTCTATATGGTTTGCAGCCAGAGGCATTACCTTCTCTGGAAAAGGTGTAAAATGAAAGTTTTTCAGAACAATTCAGAACAAGTTTTCAAGGATATTTGATGGATTTTTCTTTAAAAGGGATCTTTGTCAAAGGCGTATGAGATTTTTCAGGAGTGAACTACCCCTTGATTTGTAGAATCTTTGGAACAATTCTTTAGAATTTAGTTCTTGAGCATGACTATATCCTATTATTTCTAATAGCTGCTGTAAAATACAGTAGTCAATGATAACAACAGAACAAATATCTTGAAATCATTAAGTACTTACCTTTCTTGCAACATTTGTAAAACCAGCACTTGTGAGTTTACAATGCTTGATATGTTCTTCCATTCTGTCAGATCTAACGTTGTGATCTTCATTGTGAGGGCATTTTACAAGATTTCTTCCTTCCTGGAAGAATTGTAAAAGTTGTTCAATGTCTAAGGCCCCATTTACACTATACTGGTACAAAAGCTTTAAATTTACAAAAATGTATGTATACACACTGATTTTGAACGAGATCTATTGTTCACTACTTTAAAAACAAAGGATTCATAAGACCTTGCAAGTAAGCATGCTACTGCTTCATTGGCATGTACGCGAGAGATCTTGTCAAGAACTGCCATACTCTGCAGACTGGATCCTGAGTACTATTTGAATGAAGGAGGAATTAAGGATTGGAAGGACCATAGCTTGGGAAGGACAGCTTGTGGATATTTCGTTGAATCCAAGTCTAAAAAGGACCACTCAAAATCCGCACTTCAACGTATGAGAAATTGTATTAGTACCAGAAAGAGACTACACATATCTTTTCTTATAAGAAATTGCTTATAAGAAACTCAACTCTCAGATCGCCAAAAAATTAAGAAACTCCAGTACTGGGAAAATATAAGCTAAGAAACTATTTATTTTGATAAAGGAAATCCTTGACATGTTTTTACTTTACTTTCACTTGTTTCCTGTATTATATTTCTCGTAAGGTACTTGAGTAATGTCTAAACATTGGAAAGGCTTAAAAAACCTTGTTTTTAAATGTTCACGAGGGCACAGGTAGTGAACATGAAGATTGTTATGGAACCTCTAAGAAACTCGTAAGAAACTCTGAGTACTCAAAATCTGATAATTTTAAGAAACTTCCAATACTGGCCCGAATTCTTAGTTTCTTATAAAAAAAATACGTGCGATACAATTTCTCTAAAAGGGGGAATTTCGAGGAAGGCCACCAGGGGGAATTTTCTCAAGAAAATCATTCCTTCTTTCAATACCACTTTGTTCATAAATAAAAACTTCTTTCTATCTTAATTATTACATTTTGGATCAATATCTTCTGTTATTCGTCTAGGATATTAAGCAAAATATCTTTATGCAGATTTTAGCCTCATCTTAAAAACATCCAACTGTTTGTCTGGGTTTGTAAATAATATACTGAAAATGCTGACAAAGATTTTATATCAAAACATTTGTTTACACATAACAGTTCTGTTTTTATAATTTTTATGTTTCATCCTGACTGATGGTGGTGACAGGAACAAAAGTAGTAGTAAAGTGCGCCTAAACTAAACGAGCTCTGAAATCAGCCAGTATGGAAAGTAGGGCAATTTTCACCGAGACCTCGGGTGTGCAAGGAGGGTGCTCTATTGTTTATCTATTGTCTGTTTTGAATACCCTACTGCTTTTCTTGAGTGTGTAAGTGCCACTTTCCACACAGGGAAATCAGCCGCGGTTTGAGTTTGAGTAGCTACTCAAACCAGAGCAGCAACTACGTACGTAGCGTAGTTTAATACGATTCATCTTATTATTCCTTGACCGCTACCCTACCAGTAACGACTAGTGCATCCTTTACTTTTGTAGCTTATAGTAATTTGCTGTGGAGAATGCCAAAAAACGTGGTGCTAACTTTTGTTAAGTTTCTGTTTGTTTGTACTCTACCTTCTTATTTTCTCTGTCCCAGCCTAACTTTTGAACAAGATCATTCACTCGCGCAACAGAATCACCGATTGTTGATGAAATACTCTCAATCAACTCGAGTCTTTCTTTTCCAACCACGTCCATGGTCACGACTTTCCCATCATTTGTTCACATTCTCTCCGTACTCGCCATTTTATTTTTCTGAAACATTTGTTAACAGCCTCATTCCCAAAATGAGGGACACTGTTGTTGTTGTTGTATTGTTGAAAGGTCAGTGCTGTTGAAGGACCAAGCAAACTTGTTATGTGAAATTTCTTGGTGTTCTTCTGGATGAAAATCTTTCATGGAAGTATCACTTAACAGAACTATCCAAAAAACTGGCTAGAACTTGTGGTATGTTTTTCAAAGTAAGACACTTCTTACCCATCAATATTTTAGTCTGTCTTTATAACTCTTTATTTTCACCGTTTCTACAATATGGCATTTTAGTTTGGGGTCTTACCCATGAAACTCATATCAATCCAATATTTTTGTTGCAGAAAAGGGTCATAAGGGCTATTGTGTTTGAACACTTTACTTCTCCCACTACACCTCTCTTTTCTGATTTAAAGATTTTAAAGCTGCGTGATCTATTTCAAGTGAAACTGCTTTCTTTCGTATACGATTGTGTAAATAAGATCTCTCCTTCTTGTTTTCATTCTTTTTTTGATTTAGTTCAATCTGTTCATCAACATGGTACACGGCAAGCCTCTAAAAACGATATTTTTCTAACTCAGAAAAATACTGCTCAATATGGTCTTCGATCAGTTCGTTACTTTGGAGCTAAGTGCTGGAATGACATTCCCATGGATATAAAAAAATCACCCTCTGCTATTAGTTTTCGTTGTAAACTCAAAGCTTTCCTCTTTGAAAATAATTATCAAAATTGATCTTTGAATAGTAGGCACAAGAAGGTCACCATCCGCCCTAGTCATTTAATCTCGCTGAAAGTATATAATCTCGATCAAATGTAAATGAAATTCTATTAAAACAGGGGGTGCTCTCTCCTCGATTAGTCTGACTACTGAGAGAGCTCCTCCTTTAAGTAATTCCCTCCATACAATTTATCTTTTCTCTTTGTTTTGTTGAATATATAGTTTTTTAATTTTGCTTACTGATGTATCAATTTTCTGTATCTTATATTCTTGTAGTTTAGTTATTTGACTGTTTAGTTATTTCAAAACATTGTATGAAGTGGAATTTAAAATATATGAAACTGAAACTGAAACTGAAACCAAGGACCACTAAGGACAGGTCAGGAAACCTGTTGGAAAAAACACCGGAACAGAGAGAACGAGAGCGCAGGAGTGGGTTGACTTGAGTCTCAGTCCCGTCCGATCGTTGACTGAACGATCGGACAGGACTGAGAGTTTAACAAGTCAAAGGAGTTGGTTGAAAGCGTTGTCCCTAATTCATGATGTATTTTCAGGAACAATGTCTATTTGAATTATTCCACATTACATTTCTAACAAAAGTAGCACAAAAATTTACTGGGTCTGTACTTTTAAGACCTTGGGCTTTATATTATCCTGTACAACACAAAACCGGTTAGTATGCGCATATTACCAAATTCCTCTAATATCCAGACTTTATCGAGATTGATCTGCAAACTGATGCCGTAGAAAGTCATGAACTTGGTACCAAGAGACTGGAACACAAAAAGGGCCACATATAACATAATACTTTCCACACTTTATTGCCACAAATCCACCCTTCCACCCATAAATTCAGTAAAAAAACTTAACACCTTAACAAATGCCCCCAATAACCCTATTTTCCATCAAAAAATTGTTTGCTTCATTTAATAATACATTTAATGTTATAAGCTACAGAATACATGTTTGAAAGTTAAAAAATGTTCTACGGTATATATTAAGGATATTCCTTACTGATACAGTTTGACGATATTTCTCAATATTTTCAACAGCAATAAATACATATCTTTTAAGCTGGTAAGCTAATGGAGGAAAGAATACGAATGTAGCATTTTGATGCAACACCACAGTCGCCTCTGTTTCCAGATAACCAAGAAAAACAAGTGGTCAGTTTCCGTCAGGTAACTGAAGTTAAGCTCGGTGGTGAGAGGTCAAACTCCAGATGGGTGACTTTTCGGAGGCCTCACTTTGCAAAACATAGGGCTCAAATCTTTAAAAAGGTCGGTGTAAAATTATATTGCAGTTTTCTTTGAAATAAATAGCTCCGATGGGTTGACTCTTTTGGCCTAAGCAAATCCTTAAGGCACATCGTATAAATCAACGGTAGCCTTGATAAATTTGAACGATATTAGTTCTTGTGTTATTCTGCTTTTCAGAAGTCACCCTCCAGTCGCCCATTGGGCAGTTTTTCAATTTTTCATTAATTTAAGTTCTTAATTTCGAATTGCCTCAGGAACTTGTTTAGGCCAAAAGGCCAAAGCTCTGGTTTGCAGGTTGACACAAATTTGAGCTTTCAAGCTTGATATTTCTGCTCTCAATGCACCAACACCTATAAACGAGGTATCTATGTTCAAGTTAACTATCGAGGAACATTTTTGAGAGTGATTAGCCATTGATTAACGCTAAATTCACATCGTTGGAGTCAACCAAGTCTGTATACTTTTTTGGGACACCCGGTAGTTTATAAGAAACTCAGACCCTGCATTTTTGTGAGAACAATGGGAAAACAATAGTGGATTTCTTAAAGGCGGGACATTACTATATCGAATGTTATTAAAGAGACACAATCGCAAAATTTTTGAGGTCACCCTGAAAATGTATTCAGGAGTTTCGTACGACTTCTAGAAGTATCATAAAACAGTAAAACGAAAGGAAAAACAACGTATTTGTACCCACACGTTTCGGCGGCACGTGCGCATAAACAATGGAAAGACAATAGACAAATTCTCGCCTTGCAACTTTCTTTTCATAAATCTCGGTCAATTAAATTTTCGGTTTTGTGTATTAGATATATTTTCAGAATGTACAAGGTCTCTACTTTATGCATGAGGAATCTCGTTTATATTTTCAGACACGAAAAATTTGCGATTGCGTCTCTTTAACTACATCGTTAAATTAAACGAGAGTCAAGAGTTAAAATCTATTCATTATATTAAACCTTGTAGATTCTGTCAGCTATAATGCATTACTTTATAATGTTTTCAATACTCATCTGTTGGATATGGATGTAATGTAATAAGTTGTCTGTGTATGTATGTCTGCTTGACCGTTAGCAAGGCGTGAACGCTCAGCATCTGTGGAAATGAAAATAAACTTCAATAAACTTCAATAAACTCCAAAGTGAAACTGATTCAAGGTCCGGGATATCATGTACGTCCATAAAAACTGTGGCATTCCATGGGTCTCTCGTTCTATCTCTAAAAATGGTATTGTATTTGTCGGATTTCGTTGGTAGCTAAAACAGCATTGTTAAAAATGAATCGAACTGACTAGAATCTAACAAACATACGGCTAGCAAATTTGTCTTCGACAAGAATTCAAGAATCGAAAATTTCTTAGGCGTAGCACTTGAGTTTAAAAAAGTTGTGGTGGCGAGTAACAAAGAGAGATCAGTCTACTTGGGTTTCAGAGAAACTTTTGAGACTTCGTTTGTTTTATGGTTGAGAGAATTTCCTTTCTCTGCAGCCTCTAATCGCTTTGAATTCAGGTGTCAACAAAAGCATCTCATTCTATTGTGTTACAAAATCTGTCCTTGTTGGTTAACACTGCAAATTTTAAAGCAATACTTACAATGATATCTTGAATTTGACTGGCGGATCTCCTTGTTTACCATTTAATTTCCACTGCATATATGCATTCAATGCTTCTCTTTCTTTCCTTGAACCTTTTCTAACAAATTGTTGACTTTCTGCATCTAATAGAACTTTCTTTCTATGATCTATACTCCTATTTGCATCTTTGTTTCTTTCAGGACTAGAATTTGAACCAGAGAATGAGGTTCCTCGTTCATGTTGTGGCGTAATGCTCGAGTTCGTGCTAAGGAAGGAAACTTCTCGCTCGTGCTGTGGTGTAATGCTGCCATCACTTAGGCCATCTTCTTCAGAATGTTGCTCACTTGGTGAAGCATTCCCGTCGCTGTGGTTTGCTACGAGTGATTGCTCTCGTTTTTCCATGCGTGTTGCTTTAGGTGAATGATTTGTCTCTACATTCTGTTCAAAATCTGATACATTTTTCTCCTTTTCGTTTAATTTTGCCTCAGGCAACTGATCTCTCTCCTCATTTGTATCTAATTTGGATGCCAGATATTTTTCATCGATGATGGGTTTTCCGTCCAATGGCTGGTGTTTCTCGTCGTTCTGTTTTGATTTTGGTGAATGAGGTATGCTTGACGTTTCCTCATCTGATTGCCTTGATTCGTAAATAGTTTGACCTGAAATATAGATTCAAAATGGTAAGATAATTTTGAAGTCTTTATCCACATTTCGGAAGAATTCTAAATTAAATCACTTGCCTTGATTTTTCCAATAATCGTGGAACAAATTTGTGAGCNTCTTCGTTTAGTTTTGCCTCAGGCAACTGATCTCTCTCTTCATTTGTATCTAATTTGGATGTCAGATATTTTTCATCGATGATAGGTTTTCCGTCCAATGGCTGGTTTTTCTCGTCGTTGTGTTTTAATTTTGGTGAATGAGGTATGCTTGACGTTTCGTCATCTGATTGCCTTGATTCGTAAATAGTTTGACCTGAAATATAGATTCAAAATGGTAAGACAATTTTGAAGTCTTTCTCCACATTTCGGAAGAATTCTAAATTAAATCACTTGCCTTGATCTTTCCAACAATCGTGGAACAAATTTGTGAGCTAGGACAACAAGCTTTTCTGGTTTAGGATTTAGAAATTTGATGACGTCACAGCCTCTAAACAATAAATGCCGCCATTTTGAAACTAATCAAGATATCAAAAAATTCCACAGTAAGTTTACAGCAAAGTACCTTAAGTTCCTTTCACGCACTTTAACTGAAACAAAAATGTGATAAAATTTTACACCCACTATTTTAAAGATTTGAGCCCTATGTTGCTTTTAAAGGGGCTGTACAAGATTTTTGTAAACAAAGATAAAGATCAGCTGGCCAATATCATCAAATTCAATGAGAAAGTCCTTTCTAATTGGCGCGTGGCTTACAATTTATTTAGCCTGCCTGTTCCCTTCCGTGTGTTCAGGCTAAACACATCTGAAACTCGTCGCTTAGAATCCAGCTGTATCTTTATAATCGTTGATGGCATGAAAAATCTGATAGCACTGGCGAATTCTACGGGGTTCAAACATGTAGAAAACATCTTCATTTGCAATGTATCTGCTGCTACTTGCCTGCATTAGGGAGTGAAAGTTTAGGATTTTTGGAAGTTTAGCTTGTACAGCCCCTTTAAAGGGGCTCCGTCTCCAAATTTCGGTCGAAACAGTGATTTTGAAGTTTTTTGATGTGCAATATTACACAGACGTTTACGCGTTTCTTCAAAAATAAAAGCGTGATTTTTAAGCGTCATTTTGTACTTTACAGAGGACAAAATCAAACATTCATATCTTTTGCGATTGCTTGGATATAAGTGGATTTTTAATGAGCACTTTTTGGTTGCTTAGGTGAAGCCACCAAACAAACTGCAGAAACCAATAGGGAACAATTGGCAAGTGTGGTGTTTTCAGATTAGTTGACAGTTTGGCAACGGAGCCCCTTTAACTAGATTTTGAATTATTCGAATCTGTCAGGTACTTTTAGTGCTACAGTAAGAACCCGCAAAATAGAAACCAGTCTTTTCAAAACAGCCTGTTTAGTTTCCAATCAAAAGGTCATTATCTTGAAGCAGGCTGAAAGATTTCTTATCAAATGGTCAGAAACCTTCAGTTATTTCAACTTACAGCTTTAAAGAAAACCCAGAGGAAACACTATCGAAAATTATTTATTGTTACCTAGCATCCGCTCAAAATTTACTCAACCTTATCATATATGCTAGGTATATAGGTAGATTGAGATGCTTTTGATGAAGTCTTTAAAAATGCTTGGCACCTGATTTTAACAAAGATTGCTAGATATGAGTTTACTTGGGATCCTCCTATAAGAAGCCCTCCTAAATCAGGCTGAGAAGTTTCTTATACGAGGGCACCATTTCTCAAAAACTCAACCTGAGGTTTCTTCTAAAAGTGGTTTTTATTTTGCGGGTTCTTACTGTATGAATTTTCCAAAGTGGAAAACTTTTCTGGCTCACGCGGTATATGAAGAAAATACTACGTCTTACCCGTACTGACATCAACAATGCTGTCAGGTTGAAAATCAAACAAATTCTCTCTTGATGCTTGGTTTACAATCACCTTGACGGGTTCTTTGCTTACTTCGTCAAAAGAAAATGATTCCTCATCAAACGAAAATTCTTTTGGGACCGATTTGCTTTCAGAAATTGCAACCTCTTCTGCGAATGGCCGAAATTCTTGATACTCTTCGGTTCCGTTATAAAATATGTCTCTTCCGATTGGGCTTAAAGTTCCTGACCGTTGACTCCCGATCGGGCTTAAAACTCCTGATCTCTGGCTACCAATCGGGCTTAATGTTCCTGAACGTTGAGCCCCTTCATTCTCAGAGGTAAAGTAATCTCTGTGTAAGCTCGCATCAATCTTAGATGGGGTTGAAGCTACTTCAAAGGGGGCTAGCGGATTTTTAGAGATCGTATCTTCATCCTCAGCGTTTGACGAGTAGAAAGGATATCTATTGCAATCACTGTTCTTCTCCCAAAAAAGATTTCGTGAGAATTTTTTCGGTTTCTCTTCGGGTTTTGGTGAAGGAAGCGGCGAAATCCATGGATCCTCACTCGCTGGTATTGGTGTCGTAGAAAGTCCTAATTCGGGAGATTTCGCTGGCGACTCGTCAACGCTTGAATCTGGAATCGATTCCACAATTTGCATAAATAATGATTTTTTTGCATCTTTTGAAAATGGAGTCAATTCAGCNGCGAATGGCCGAAATTCTTGATACTCTTCGGTTCCGTTATAAAATATGTCTCTTCCGATTGGGCTTAAAGTTCCTGACCGTTGACTCCCGATCGGGCTTAAAACGCCTGATCTCTGGCTACCAATCGGGCTTAATGTTCCTGAACGTTGAGCCCCTTCATTCTCAGAGGTAAAGTAATCTCTGTGTAAGCTAGCATCAATCTTGGATGGGGTTGAAGCTATTTCAAAGGGGGCTAGAGGATTTCTAGAGACTGTATCTTCTTCCTCAGCGTTTGACGAGTAGAAAGGATATCTATTGCAATCACTGTTCTTCTCCCAAAAAAGATTTCGTGAGAATTTTTTCGGTTTCTCTTCGGGTTTTGGTGAAGGAAGCGGCGAAATCCATGGATCCTCACTCGCTGGTATTGGTGTCGTAGAAAGTCCTAATTCGGGAGATTTCGCTGGCGACTCGTCAACGCTTGAATCTGGAATCGATTCCACAATTTGCATAAATAATGATTTTTTTGCATCTTTTGAAAATGGAGTCAATTCAGCTTGATTTGAAGTCTCCTCGAAATTTGAAACTGGTTTCTCGTTATCTGGCTTTTTCCGTAAAGATGCAAATTCGGCAGCACCATCAGAGCGATCAAATTTTTCCCAGCTCATGTCGCTGGGCGCTAGTGACTTAACAGATAACTCTTCATCGACGTTTTGCCCTTCATCAAAAGTTTTCTCATTGTTGATAACTTGCTCTTCACTGGCAGAATTTCCACTAGCGAAGCCTTGTTTTTCGTCGTCGAGAACTTCATAATCCACAGCTTCCTTGCTACCGATAACCAACTCTTCATCGATAGATTTATCGCCATCAAAAACTTGATTTTGGTCGATAGATTTCTCGTCAGTTGGCCCTTCACCCATGATATTGTCATTGACGAGAACTTCTTCATCATCGACAGTTTCCTCGTTACCAAGTACCTGCTCTTCACCGATAGATTTCTCGTCATCAAGAACTTGATTTTCGTTAAAAACTTGCTTCATACAAACAGTGTTAGCGCTGCTCGAAGCTTGCTCTTCGTCACTAGAAATTTCGTTCAGAAAGACTCCTCCACGAACAGTTTTACCGTCACTGAAAATTTTATCTTCATCGACACTTGCCTCTTCATCGAAAACTTGTCTTTCAACGACCATTTCCTCGGTATCGATAATTTCCTCGGTTGTGACACTTTCCTCGCTACCGACATCTTCCTCGTTAAGACTATCATCAACATTATCGAGCTCTTCTTTTATTGTTCTATCCACCGTTTCAGTTTCACCAACCCAAATCTGTCCTGCCTTTGGCTCCTCGAACGACTCAACACAATTCCCGTTGTTATCAAAAGTCGTTGGCAACTCCTTCTTATTTTTAATCGTAGCATCTGTTGACAAACACAGAGAAGAATCCTCTAAAATACTTGGCGGCTGAATCTGAAAATCGGCAGACTCGTCAAGCGCGTTTATGTTACTGAAATTCGCAGCCCTCTTCAAAGAACCGTAATTCTCTGTTTCGTCATCGTCACTTTCTAGATACGAATCCTGGCTGTTTAGTCTCGTAACCGTATCGCTACTCCCCATCATTTCGTCTTCGTAACTATCACGACTTATTGTTTCCATTTGCTGCTTCGCAGACGCGTGACGGCGTAAATCCTCAGCATATTCAAACTCCTCGAGTCGTAAGGCCATTTCATCAACTTCAACAGCTAAACGATTCCGGTCTGCATTTAATACCGTGATAGTTGCCTCGGAGTCCTTTATTTTCCATTCCATTGAAGAAATCACACCGTCTTTTTCCATTAGTTTGAGATCCAATTCATCTACCTACGAAACATTTGGTAAGAAGGTATACTAAAAATTTGTAAGAGAGTGGAGGCAATAAAACACGACGTATATTTCAGCACACTTAGGCCTTTCGAACTTACATTCTTAAAGCCGGACATAGCTTACTTAACAGCTGAAAGATATTGACTTTGCTAATCGCCGAACAGAAAACAATTAAATAACTTATAACATACATAAATCGTTGCGATTGATTCCACTTTTAAATGTTAGCCACACTCTGAAGAGAACGTAAGTTCGAAAGGCCTAAGTGTGCTGAAATATACGTCGTGTTTTTTTGCCTCCATTCTCTTCCAAATTTTTACCTACGCAATAAGGAAGTTAATTTGTTTTAACTGTACTTNACACGACGTATATTTCAGCACACTTAGGCCTTTCGAACTTACATTCTTAAAGCCGGACATAGCTTACTTAACAGCTGAAAGATATTGACTTTGCTAATCGCCGAACAGAAAACAATTAAATAACTTATAACATACATAAATCGTTGCGATTGATTCCACTTTTAAATGTTAGCCACACTCTGAAGAGAACGTAAGTTCGAAAGGCCTAAGTGTGCTGAAATATACGTCGTGTTTTTTTGCCTCCATTCTCTTACAAATTTTTACCTACGAAATAAGGAAGTTAATTTGTTTTAACTGTACTTCCAGAAACAAGAAACATAAAGATTTGAAAATAGCCTTAAATAACGTACTCATCATATTAAACCCATAAACACAACAAAACACCGTAATCTGTAGAAAGAAGACTGTTTACTTCTGTAAAATAACAACAACCAAAATAAACCTGTAACTGGAGAGAAAACTATTGAATCCTGCAAGAGAATGTTACAATCCTTCCTATGTTTTCAGATCAAATATGTCTGGTTCTCTTTTCAACAAAAAATGTTGTCGGGAAGCTAACAAGCTTGAAAAATTTCATAATTTATAATACGAAACGGGCATGGAGGACAAATTATTTCTAACAATTTTTGTAATTTTACATTTTAGAAAACTTGATTTGAACAGAAGTATAACGAGTCACCGACTCCTAGACTTGCCTAAGTCCCGCTCGTCAAACAGAGCAGCGAACGAACTGCGTTCCAAACTCGTCCCTCAAGCTGACTCCGCTTGCTATTCGGCATGACGAGCAGGACTTGGGGCAAGTCTACAGCTCCAATCAAATCATAGGGATGCTATTTGTACAAGAAATTAAATTGCTTTCACTTTATCTACATCCTGTTACTTCCATTCGCAAGAGTTTTTAACCTGTCAATTCATCAGGACAATTATTTTCTCTTTTGATACTTTAGTTTCTCTTCTAAAACCTTAAAAACTGATCTCCTTATTTTCATATATTGTCTGAAAAAGGACAGACATAAAATTTCGATTTTTGGTGTTGGTCAAAGTCTGATCTTTCTAAAATCTGTTATATATTGATTTTGTTGGTTTTGAGATTTATCTACGTACCTTTTATGTGTGACGTTACCCTGGGTACCAGAGCCAAAAAATAACAAAACAAATAAATGAAAAANTACTCCCCATCATTTCGTCTTCGTAACTATCACGACTTATTGTTTCCATTTGCTGCTTCGCAGACGCGTGACGGCGTAAATCCTCAGCATATTCAAACTCCTCGAGTCGTAAGGCCATTTCATCAACTTCAACAGCTAAACGATTCCGGTCTGCATTTAATACCGTGATAGTTGCCTCGGAGTCCTTTATTTTCCATTCCATTGAAGAAATCACACCGTCTTTTTCCATTAGTTTGAGATCCAATTCATCTACCTACGAAACATTTGGTAAGAAGGTATACTAAAAATTTGTAAGAGAGTGGAGGCAAAAAAAACACGACGTATATTTCAGCACACTTAGGCCTTTCGAACTTACATTCTTAAAGCCGGACATAGCTTACTTAACAGCTGAAAGATATTGACTTTGCTAATCGCCGAACAGAAAACAATTAAATAACTTATAACATACATAAATCGTTACGATTGATTCCACTTTTAAATGTTAGCCACACTCTGAAGAGAACGTAAGTTCGAAAGGCCTAAGTGTGCTGAAATATAAGTCGTGTTTTTTTGCCTCCATTCTCTTACAGATTTTCACCTACGAAATAAGGGAGTTAATTTGTTTTTAACTGTACTTCTAGAAACAAGAAACATAAAGATTTGAAAATAGCCTTGAATAACGTACTCATCATATTAAACCCATAAACGCAACAAAACACCGTAATCTGTAGAAAGAAGACTGTTTACTTCTGTAAAATAACAACAGCCAAAATAAACCCGTAACAAAAGAGAAAACTGTTGAATCGTGCAAGAGAATGTTACAACTCTTCCTTTGTTTTCAGATCAAATATGTCTACTTCTCTTTTCAACAAAAGATGTTGCCGGGAAGCTAACAAGCTTGAAAAATCTCATAATCTGTAATACGAAACGGGCCTGGAGGACAAATTATTTCTAACAATTTTTGTAATTTTACATTTTAGAAAACTTGATTTGGACAGAAGTTAACGAGTCACAGACTCCTAGACTTGCCCAAGTCCCACTCGTCACACAGAGCAGCGAACGAACTGAGTTCAAAACTCGTCCCTCCGGCTAACTCCGCTTGCTGTTTGGCATGACGAGCAGGACTTGGGGCAAGTCT
Organism: Aurelia aurita complex sp. Pacific; assembly: GCA_004194395.1. Lineage (NCBI taxonomy): Eukaryota > Metazoa > Cnidaria > Scyphozoa > Semaeostomeae > Ulmaridae > Aurelia > Aurelia aurita complex sp. Pacific. The sequence continues at coordinate 220,297 of REGL01000166.1, forward strand.
ACAGACTCCAATCAAGTCAGCAATGCTGCCGGGTGCGTCAAAATAAACTATACACGTTTGGCAGGCCACAATAAATCGTACACTGCACCGATTTGAAGATTTATGACTTAATCTTTAGCAAAAGGCCTAAATTATATTCTAGGATTTTTTGCAAATTTTTCTGCTTTCAGTTTTTAGAGCTAGAGAAGAGTTTCTTAAAAGTTTCTTTTTCAAAAACACTGAAAACGATCAAAAAACGTCGATCAAATTTTTTAAAGAATCGATATGAATGCACAGATTTGGGATTTAGAAATCGATTAATTGTATCGATTAAATATATCAATTAATTAATCAATTTCTAAATCCCAAATCACCACGAACAAGTTTTCTCTTTGTCCATTCATGTCGATTCTTTAGAAAATTTGATCGACGTTTTTTTATCTTTTTCAGTATTTTTGAAAACGAAACTTTTAGGAAACGCGCATCTAGCTCTAAAAATTGAAAGCAGAAAAATTTGCAAAAATTCTAGAATCTAATTCAGGCTTTTTGCTAAAGATTAAGTCATGAATCTTCAAAATCAGTTCAGTGTACGATTTATTGTGGCCTGTCAAACGTGCATAGTTTATTTTGGCGCACCCGGTATTTGTACAAGAAATTAAATTACTTTTACTTTATCTACAGCCTTTTACTTCCATTTGCAAGGGTTTTTAACCTGTCAATTCATCAGGACAATTATTTTCTCTTTTGATACTTTAGTTTCTCTTCTTAAAACCTGAAAAATTGATCTCCTTATTTTCATATATTGTCTGAAAAAGGACAGACATAAAATTTCGATTTTTGGTGTTGGTCAAAGTCTGATCTTTCTAAAATCTGTTATATATTGATTTTGTTGGTTTTGAGATTTATCTACGTACCTTTTATGTGTGACGTTACCCTGGGTACCAGAGCAAAACAATAACAAAACAAATAAATGAAANAAATTAAATTACTTTTTCTTTATCTACAGCCTTTTACTTCCATTTGCAAGGGTTTTTAACCTGTCAATTCATCAGGACAATTATTTTCTCTTTTGATACTTTAGTTTCTCTTCTTAAAACCTGAAAAATTGATCTCCTTATTTTCATATATTGTCTGAAAAAGGACAGACATAAAATTTCGATTTTTGGTGTTGGTCAAAGTCTGATCTTTCTAAAATCTGTTATATATTGATTTTGTTGGTTTTGAGATTTATCTACGTACCTTTTATGTGTGACGTTACCCTGGGTACCAGAGCCAAACAATAACAAAACAAATAAATGAAAAAATAAAGAAGGAAAGAAAGTTGGCTCTGGTCAAATGGTGAAATCGATTGTAGGAATTGACCAATGAGAAGCCTTTATACCCAAACGGGTATATAGATTTGGTTAGACTTGATTTTCCTTGATTTTCCTCCATTCTTCCTTCTCTCTTACTTTTCCAACTTTTCAATTTCCTTCTAATTTTGAGGCTCTGGTACCCAAGGTAGTGTGACGTCAGCTATCAAGTTAGTTATATATGTACCTTATGTGTGAGGTCAGCTATCATCTTTTCTTGGTTAACTGTTCTTGTCAATGCATTGAACCATCTTGGAGTTACAGAGCATTCTGGAGAATTGAAGAAAATAAATTCAAAACTCTAACTGATTGGAATATAAAGATTAAGGTAGATACATGTTTTTAATTGTATAAAGTGTACCGTTGAAGAGGGCCTAACCACTTGTATGTTTTTAATTGTATCTTCTGCTCGAATGACTGAAAGGAGTAGACTTATGACCAGAGACGTAGGAACCGGGGGGCACTGGGGGCACGTGCACCCCCCCCAAGATTTTGCAGCAAACAAAGAAGTGGCCTTTTATTTTCAGGAAGTGCACCTTTAGCTCAATGAAAAAAGTGCCCTTGAAGTGTCGTGCCCCTCCAAGTTTGAGATGTTTCCTACGTCCCTGCTTATGACGATGAGTCCCTTGTATCCCTGCGGTAAACCTTGCTGTTGACCGAAGCGACATCTTGAAGTAAAAAAGCACAGGGATACAAGGGACTCATCGTCATAAGTCTACGAAAGGAGACCATTGCCTCCTAAGCCAAGAAGACCATTTCTACTGACGCCTCATCCTAATGAGGACTTTAAGAATTTCTCCGAGAAAAAAAGACCACGGAACTTTTAGGATGAGTGGTGGCATGTCTCTAGACTTATTACAACTCATGATCTAATTGTTCGCTGAGGCGACCAGCCGTTTTGTCGCAATATACCCTAGCGACTTCACCTCCATCTATAAAAGATTTGCGTGACAGATTAAGTTGAAGCAATATTTTCAGTACTAATAAACTTTTCGCTTTCGAGTCCTGTAAGCCTAAATTTAGAGAGTTCGCTGCAAATGTATTTTCCTCTCGATAACTCAGGACAAAAATCGTTTCAAAGTAATGTTGAATACTAAGACAAGTACTTCCTCAGGCGGTAGCTGCCAAGAGCTCGAACCAGGGAGCGCCGGCTCAAACCTAGCCTAACATAACAACTGAATGTTTATGGCTTTGCCAAGCAACATCATAATACGAATATATTTTTGTAAGAGTCTTTGTAAGCTGCTTAACACGGTTGCAAAAGCGAATCCAATAAAGCTTGTCTTAATCAAACCTGTTTTTTGCATGAAGATAGTGGGGAAGTTTTGCAGACTCAACAACAGAAAACACTTCCGTTCTCAAAGATGATGTTCATCGCACATCTTGGCAAGCGAAGAAGAGGGGGTACTTTCTGGAACACCAACAATCATTTACAGAAACTTTCCGTTCCAAACTAAACCGTTACTTTCGAAATATACCGGGTGAACCAGAAAAAAGTTCCCACTTTTGAAAATCCATAGCATCAAGATTATTGGATGGATTGGAATGAATCAACATTTTCTTGATAGCCAAAAGATCGAAGTATTTTTGTGATTTTTCTCGCTTTGTTACAAGCATTGGAAAAATTGGTAAATTCAAATTTAGAAACACTTTGTGGTTGCAAAATGACCGAAAAGGCCTAAAATACTTTATCAAATCATAAAGGACTCCTCGCTCAGAACAACAGAGAAAAAGGAATTTCTCACAGGTGAGAGATATCATCTGCACATCTACTACCATGGGATTGAAAATCTTTAGTGTCTGTTTGAAAATCTATGTCTTATTATAACTCTTGTGAGAGGTGAAACGCCTGTGCGTATTGTTCTGTGTGAGACGCGTCCAAATGATTTGATCAAGTGTTTTAGGCCCTTTTCAGTCATTTTGCAACCATGAAATTTTTGCAAGGTTGAATTGACCTATATTTTCAGTGCTCGTAAGAAGACGAGAAAAATCACAAAAATACTTCGATCTTTTGGCTTTTAACTAAAATTTGAATCATTCAAATCCATGAAGTACTTGTGGTCCTACGAATTTTCGAAAGTGGGAACTTTTTTTCTGGCTCACCCCGTAGACTTACCTTTCATTACATTTTCCCTCACAATATGAACTTTAACACTTCGTAATTTCGCCATATCTTCGTTCAGTTTCCTTACAGCTTGTTTGTACTCTCTTTCTTTCATTAACATAACATGTTGTAATTCTTGATTTTTCTTTGCAAATTCTTCACAATAAACTTGAAGCTCTTCTATTTTATATTGTAAATCCTCCAGGGATTCCATAACTTCTTCTGGGCATTGAAATACATCAACATCGACCTCTCTTGGGCCTTCCATGTCAAAATTTGTGGAATTTCAACCTGGAAAGGGAAAAGTCAAATTTCAAAAGTTATTCACCCCCCTGTGGCTTTAATAAAGTACCCCAACGCTTGAAAGACAAGCGTTACTAGCCCGGGGGTTAGGTGCAAGATTATACTTATTGCTTAGTCGACTTATACTTGTTCACGCTAAGGAAAGTTTAACATGAAATATCAACATCTTGCCTCCCAACAGAATATGATAAAATAAGTAATGAAGTAAAAAGATTTTCTACGGCAAAATGACGCGCCACGGGGGTTGATGACACAAACAATTTACATTCATTAACTTGCAATATTTCTTTGTTTTGCATCAAGTCAGTCTCGAACTTATAGCGCAAACCCAGTGCAAATAAACAACACACAAACAAATAAACAAACATAACCAAATAGTGCATAACTAAACTAAACATTGCAGGTATCCTGGTTGTTGGAATTTGCGAAATATTTTCAAGCTCTTGTTGTGCTCTTGTTGACGGAACGGCAAAATAGAGAAAGATCTGAATAGCAAACACGTTCAGAAATGTTTGCGGACGATATTTACTCATTTGAAAATTGCATTATCGAAATGTGGTGAAAAAGCCTGCGAAATTTCACAAAATTTGTATTCTGAAGGCCGGTTGACATGATTATATTCACGTAAAATGTGCTTCACTTCACAAGTTGCGTGAAGCAGCGAAAATTAATCCCCTACTCTACTGCGTTTCCATTTCACATTGGTCACAGCAACCATCAATCCGACACAGGTTTCTTCTAGATAAGAAACTTGTTTGTAAGAAATTGATGCTGGGATGGCTACAAATTCAAGAAACTCTAGTACAATTGTCTGAGAAGCACAGAGAAACTTTCAAAAGCTAAATTCAAGATTCATGGCAAAACTTGTCGCTAAACCTTCACCCTTGATTATTACCTGACTGACGTTTCAAAAACGCGGCAATACAAGAATCCCGCCAATCCCATTGGTTAATCGCACATTTCCCACGGTTGTCCCGTAGCCTTGTATAATACACGATACAAGGACGCATTTTTTCACCACAGCAACTGATTTAGGCCTGTGAGATTTAATACAAACCTAAGTGACATAACAGTAACAAAGTGCGTTTGAAATTATACAAATTATAATCAGAAGCTATCAGGTAATTAAACTCATACTAACCGGTTTTGTAGTTGTACGGAAAAATATAAAGCCCTCGGTCTTAATTGCACAGACCTCGCAAGCTCGTTCTGTACTTTTAAGACCTCGGGCTTTATATTTTCCTGTACAAAACAAAACCGGTTAATATGCGCATAGGGAAGATCGACAGCTCTTTTAGACTCACCCGGTGTACACATTCTTTGCTCACTTGACCATCATTCAACTTTGTTCATTTCAAGCTTAATTTGCCGCATTTTAGTTCAAAATCATTCTTTGACAGTTCACAGTTTAATCAGTCGAAAGTATAAAGGCAAATTTTCACCAAAATTATTGAATCAACAATTTAAAATCAATCATCTTTCATCTTGCAGCTTACGACTTCCTAAACTTCCTTCTGAGCAACTTGCAGTCTGATCAGCAGGTAGGTGAAGTCTATTTTGGAAAGCTGTTTGAAACTCATAATAAAGTGTGAAGAATTGTTCAGTGAATTTATTTAAATTGAGATAGGATTGAAATATCTCAATCATCTGTTCAAATCATACAAATTAATCACCTGTAGATTTATTAAGACAACCTGCAAATTGATTTTATGAAAGGTGTCTTTACCTGCAGGAGGCAAACAGATTCTGCTGACTCAAGATAAATGAGTTCAACACTTTATAACATGTACATATGTACACCTCAAGCCATATGACACCGTTTTTATGAATAAGAATTCTTTGAAAATTCTTAAAAAGTCTTCTTCAAAATCCGTGCAGTCTTTTATATTGCATCAAGAATCCTTATCTGCATTTGGAGAATTGTTAATAATTCCTTGAGAATCTCTGACTTAATGTACCAAAGGCAAGAATTCTTTCTTTGCAGAAAACGGATTCCTAATTCTCTCAAAGCAAATTATGGCCATACTTCTTGACTTATTAGCAGTTGTCCAACAGTAGGATAACCTGACCTTGACAGTAATTTTTACCAAGAAATGTTAATTAGCTCCAATTCACACTACTTTAGCAGTACACTAAACAGAACTTAAGCGGTACAAGATTCAGGTAAAGCAAAGAATCATGTACTGTCGTCGTTGAGTTACTTTTCCCTTAGAGGTAGTATGGTTAAAATATCGCCATATTACTGCTAGGCTTAACAGTACTGTTTCGTACAGGAAGGGAGGAAGCATCATTCCTCAATAATCTCATTTAATAATAGCTGCAGGCCTAACAGCAGGTTGTAGTTCCAGTGAGCAGGGCTCATTCAAGTCCATTGCTAGTCCAAATGATATTGAGCGATAAATGATCCTTGGGGTAAGTCTACACTTTTATATTGGGATTGGGATGTGGTAAATTACTGCATATAAATGTATAGAAATTTGTTTCGTAAACCAGAGGCTAATTTTGTATGAAAGAGGCCTTGTGCAGATTAACATGTCTTCCTGTGCAATAATTTTTGACTAGAATGTACTTGGGAGAAAATTAAGACTAACTTTGAATGAATACTGGCACATTCACAAAAACACAATGATCTGGTTGATCCTGGACTTGCCTAAGTATCTCTGATTGTAAAACCTCTTTTTACAATTTCCCAAAGCCCTCCTTGCCAAACAAAAATTCTGCATTTCTATGCAGCAGAGGTCGGGAATTGTGAGTTTGCAAAACATGGATTTTGCAAAACGATCATGATGGTTGATTAACACAAGAAAGACTTGGGCAGGCCCAGGTTTACCTCAAAACTGCAAATAAAGGTAATTAAATTATGTGCAAACTTACAGCTGCAGATTTTCGTCACATTTTGCATTAATAAATCTTCTCTTTCATCTAAAAAAAAGAGTAAGATGCATTAATTATCATTCAAAGTTTAACATTTGAAGTTTAACAAGGTAGTGAGGAACTTTTGCCAGTCTGCTTTTTGTTGCTTTCAAAGAGCAAGTGTTCTGAAGGATTAAGGCGTGCAGACTTACACTGCAGACGTTTCTCATGTTTCGCATCAGAATTTCTTATTTTTCACCTAAGATTGAAGTTATTCACACAGTTTATTATGATTTAATTTCAACAAAGTATAACATTTGAACAACCTCTGCCAAGCTGATTTTTGCTGCTTTCAAAGAGCAAGTGTCTCCAAGGATTAAAAGCTTTCAACCATTTGATCTATGCACCTGCTATTTCACAACTAAATAACAAAGAAGGAGAACAAATGTAGTCAAAATAGCACCTGGCACATCTCATAAGAGAGATATTAACATATTATGCAAATTCATCTGAAAAATTAAATCCTTTGTTATGAACAAAATTAGGAACTTTTACTTTGCTTTTTGCAAACATGATTGACCTTGAATTTTATGACATGAGTAATGAATTTATTGCGGCGAAGCTGCATCATATTTCAAATTGAATTGTGATGTCCAGATCCAAACCCAGCCTTCATCATGTCTCAAAACGATAGCCTGAATTTCTGCTGGTGGTAAAACTTATATGTAATTGCTGCCTGGTAACATAGACATTGGTGAAATTAGACCAAGGCCCAAAAACCCACTTTTCAGATTCTAATACTGTACTTTCTATCTAAGATTTTACAAAGAAAGCAGCCTCCTCTGCGTAGGAGACAAGATTCTTTTTACTTAATATTTTAATAGTCTTGAGAAATTCAACGAATCATATGACTTCATTCTCATCAAATAATAACTTCCATATTTTTAAAAATTCTGCAGCATATCTTTGACAGGTAAGGTAAGAGTTTCTCTCGCTTCATCTGCTAGAACTACTCAAAATACCAGGGATGAATCTCTATGCTGCTCTCCACCAAATATTTCTGAGTGTTATAATTTTGTGCACCAGTGTGCACCAAACAATAATTAATATCAATTATTTAAGACAATGACATATTGAATTGCCAATTGTTTAATAGGTCACTTATTCTGCAGCAAAAATGTGCACCAAAAACCACATGAGTTCTTTCCTTGTGCCAAAGATCTTCCAGATATAAGCACTCAGATCCACCCTGGTCAAAACAGATTCAGGGGAAATTTCCACGACTGCTGCAGGTAAAAATAACAATTCAAGTATTTCATGTAACATCAACTTGAGACAGACTTTTGGCTTCTTTGGAGCACGTCAGGTGGCATCAAATATTAAAGAAATCGTAAAAATTGCTTACTCGTGTTGTATTCCTTGTTGTATTTCTGCTGTATTCTTTCCCTGTCCCTTACCATCGACCATGCTCGAACTTTGTTTTGAAAAATAGGCCCAATTATTGGTTTTCGGGGACTGGGACCATTGGGCCTATTTTTCAAAACAAAGTTCGAGCATGGTCGATGGTCAGGGACAGGGGAAGAATCAAGCAGAAAT
>REGL01000166.1:244339-254765 GCA_004194395.1 Aurelia aurita complex sp. Pacific
CTATTGTTGAGGTGGAGGCAAAAAACATAACATTATCGAGTTGCCTCCACACCTGACATCACAAATATACTCTATTACTTTATAATGGAAATAAACTTTGCACTACTAAGAAAAAATTAACTAAAGCCAAATTTACATTTCAGGCGATCTTTCAATGAGCGCAAGCAGCAAAGCCAAATAATCCAACTTCAGCGCATTGCCACGCTTTATGTAGCCTGATGTTACTCGGGCTATGCTTTATGGAATCCAAAATGTTTCAAGGACGGCACCTCAAGCGCAAATTCAGCTTAGGGCAACTCTACCCTCCGCTCCACCCAGAGACTAACCTCGAAACATGGAAGCTTGTTGCCTACCATAGAGGTGATTTATTTCTGATTCATTTTCATTTATTCTGATTTCGCTTTGTAGGTGATTTGAATGAAACATTTATTGGTCAGAAGCTATTTGTTCAATGTAAAGGCAAAGGAAAACCAACAGGTAAGGGATGGCAGTTTTAGAATATCTCTACGGGCTGACGGAATCATTACCAATCTTTTTGGAGTTGCAAATTTTTGATAGATTTTCAAGGGGATAATGCATTTTGATTGTGTCATTTTCAACATTTTAAGTTAAATCATTTCAAAAAATTTATTTTAAATTAATCTATTTCTTCCATAGTGATCTTGGACTCGCCAAGTGGTCTAAATTCAGATATCTGGAATCATATTTTTGATGAAGTAGCAGAGCAAACAAGGGTGAATTTAAAAATTGATTTATTTTTATTAGATACCAGGTGACCCAAGAAAAACTTGAGAAGCTTGATCATAAATAGCTCTCTGAAATCGAAAGCTATATTGTCAAATACTTTATATCACAATTTACTTGAAAGGCTTCATCGGCGTAGGGGGAGATAATATTTGGGGGGGCTGCCCGATAAAAAATCCATTGTTTATGAAAATTTTTCCCGACTTGAGGTGGATTTCTGCCCGATTATGGCTGATTTTTGCAAAATTTTCCGACGTTGGGAGGGCTGCAGCCCCCCCTGTCCCCCTGTCTCCTACGCCTATGAAGGCTTAGCTATCTTTTGAAATGCTGCATGGTCATTTTAAGCTATGATTACTATCTGAAAAACCAGATTCAAAGAAAATTTCAAATCTCTGATTCCTCATTTTGAGTGAAGTAATTGCCATCATTTCCTGTCAACATTTTGTGAAAACTCAACGTAGCGATGGATTTGAAGTCGTCTGGTGAAATTTTTTGTTTGCAAAATGATTGGCTCTGTTCCACATTCAAATATCGTACTCTAAAGCAAATTTAGAATTTGGCTTATTTCACATCTTCCAAAACATGGACTGAAAAAGGAGGGAACTATCTGAGAAATGAAAGGAATTTCCCTATTTTTTTAAAAACTGCTTTTTCAGACAGAAGGCAACAATATAAACTAACCAAGCAACATTTCAAAAGATAGCAGAGCTTTTCAGCTACATGCTAATACCTTGTTTGTGTTCATAACATTTGCTTTGAGGAAACTATGTCCGATCTGCTGTAGCTCATGAAGTTCCTTTGGGTCACCTGTTATATAACTAAAAGAGTACATCTTGTTTGTCTATGTTTCCTAGTTTCAGGATACTGAGATGAGAAGCTAGGAAATGAAATTGCATTCTGTATGATTTGTATATTCATTAATAACAGCTTGGTTCAATCAAATTGAACTTTCTATGTTTTGTTTTTTATCAAGAAGGAATTTTTGTCACAAGTGCTCACAAATGCATCAAACGAATGAATAAGCGTGTGTTGTTCTCAATTCTTTAGCTGAGGATGGCGCAAGTCTCAGTGCCGAAACGTGCTTATTACTTGTTCATGTCTTAATCATTTAAGTCTAATATTTGAAATGTCACAATTTACTGGATTTGTCAAACATGGACTTGCCACTATAATTATTTTAGCTTTGTCGTCGATCAATTACTATTTACACTGGTTTAGCCCAAGTCTTTCCAATTTGTCGTCTTGCTCAACAAATATGAAACTAGTCGTTGTTACACGGATAATAAAATGTATATCAAACAATAATGTACAGTAGGAGGCCTCGCACAGATTAACATGGTTATCCTACCTAAGAACTCTCTTTCGTTTCTTAAGAATTCTTTCAAAAATACAGTCTTTCAAATGGCTCAAGAATTCTTATCTTATGTGCAGAATTCTTGAAAATCCTTATAAGTATTCCTGGCATGTTACTATGCATGAGGGTTGTAGAACTTGAAAACTAAACTTTGGGCCTTTCTTTTTAACAGGTTTGTGTTTATGATAGAGCTGGTATTGGTTTCAGTGAAAGACCAAAGGTATTGACACAAGTTCGTATAGTTTGGGCTCCTAAGTTTCTAAAATTTAAATATAGAACGGTTTTGTGTGACTGAAAATTCTTTGAGTGATAGAGAATTTGAAAATTACATGGTTGACCAAGAGATCTATGGTTGGCTGTTTGTTTGGCTAACTTAAACTGAATAAACTCTTTATATCGTTCTTTCTTTTCTGTTGGCTCTTTGATGATTCTATTGGACAATTTGACGTAACTACAATCCTCGCCAAAACCCTTGTCACAAAATGGGAAATAGTAGATCTGAAGAGCAAATACCCCCAAGGCAATGTTGCTGATTTCTCTAACTCGGAAATGTCAAGACAAACAACATTGACTTCGGGGGGAAGGAGTGTTTACAAATTATTTCAACTGAAGTAGTAGGCACTGTGATTTTTGTCAACAAATGTTGAATAAGCTTAGTTTGTGATAAGAGGTTTTGTTGAGGATTGTATGTAGTGTCAAAAAACTACTATTTCAGTAAACACTTGCGTTACTCAGTTTTTTTGTTTTAATAATATACGTTGTTACCACGCACTTTATAATTTCTGTAATTATGATTTCAGATTATCAACTCAACGGTAAAGCATGGTACATTTCACACCACTGAAAGGTATTTTATTTTTTGTTTATCTTGTAAACAATTAATTCGCCAAAAAGCAAAACATTTGGAAACTCTTGTGACTGACTCTGGCCACTGGAAGCTACCTCATCACCTAGTAACTCTTGAAACTATGTGAGACATTTCAAAGTTACAAAATATTACATCACAAACAGAAGTGTTTTCTAAGTACGAATTAATCAGTTATCTTTGTGTACAGGAGAATATATGAAGGTGAAGGTGAAGTTGCGGTTTTTAGCGCCAAGTGCTAGGGTCACAGAAGTAGAATGGGCCTAATCGAGTCCGTGATTCCCCTGTCATGACGCTGAAGTGGCGGGGCTCTACCTGGGATCGAACCCTGTCCACCTAACTGTTCTGGCTGCAATGTCAGAGGATTACACTACTGTGCCATAACACCTTCATTATATACATATACTGTACACCGACAAATAGATTTTACCACCAAGATATACCATGCCGTTGTTGGCATTTCTTGGGATGGATGTGAATGTTGGTTCATTTATGTTCAGTCGATTCCAATTCTGGTTCTTCGTATTGAATATGGACTATCTTGCATCGTTCTTGTTTTTCGGTCACTTTTGTGAGACAAAATTATCATTTATTAAATGTTTGCCGGAAAGATTATCAATGAACTGATAGCAAAAATTGCATTCTAACGAGCAATAACAAAGAAACCTTGTTGTAAAAATACGAAGGGATTTTGCTGCATTTGCCTTGGAAACTTTTACATTGCACTCATTTTTTGTTCCTTTCAGGATGGTTGACGATCTTCGATTTCTGTTTTCAAATAAAACACAACATGAAAAGCCATTCCTATTTGTTGGGGCAGAGCTCGGGGCAAATAATGCAAGGTTTTATGCACAGATGTACCAAGAGTAAGTCGTTTGGAAGATTTCAACCTCTTTCCTGTATTACTTGTCTCAAAGAACAGATCCATGAAATTATAAACGTTTTTCAGCAAATGTTCGAAGAAATAAATGATGGCTATATATATTTGATCAATGACATTTTCTCATCATTCGCGAAGGCGTTTGATTTTTCTAAAGTAGAAAGGATGGAATAATTAACCTACTGGGCGTGTCAAAAAATAGTCCCTGTTTTGAAGGCCACTGCTCCCTGAATATCAAAACAATAATATTGAAAACTGTCTTGTTTTATTTCCAATATGTTCAATTTTACTCAGTGGGTATGGGAGATTTTCTGCGGAAACCCACTTTCAAAAGACGGCAAAAACAATGAGCACATTTTCCTTGGTTTTCCTTCCCAAAAATGATGACATTCACATGTATCCATGTATTTTGTCCTCTTGGGAGAATGGAATCCCCCTGAATAAATTATTCATACCAGGGGGAAGACTTATTCATCCTCCCAAGAGGGTAGCACGTGCTAAAGCCTGCAGAAGTCATTGCTGTAAGGCCCCTTGTTAGGCAGAAATGTTGGGAACATTTGTTTGTGATTTGGGCACGTTTTGAAGGTTTCTTGAAGAGGCTTTCTCGAGAAAATCTCTCATAATTTCAGAAAGGAGTGGGCGATATGAGTCAGGTAAATTTTTTAATGGATTTGAACATGTCTTCCATCAAACTACAGGGTGTCCCAAAAAAATTGTGCCCCATTTGTCTGAAGATTGCGACAAAACGGCAAAAGATTCTCGCCAAACTTTTGCATGATGGTGCTGTTCAGATGTTCAATTAAAGTTTGCCACCATCCCCGTAAAACTATGACATTGGAGGCTGCTGTTTCATTTCCAATCCATGAAGCTATTTATCGCTGCAAAATAGTAAGACCAAATGGCCGACCACTGGTTTCAGTGATCGGGCAGATTTGGTCTTCTGAAGGTCATAGCTCCATCATTTTTCAACGGATTTTAACGGGGATGGCAGCAAACTTCAATTGAATATCTGAAGAGCAACATCATGCAAAAGTTTTGCGAGAATCTTCTGCCGTTTTTTTGCAATCTTCAAACAAACGGGGCACAATTTTTTTGGGACACCCTGTACATGTTTGTCTTTTTGACTCACCCGATAGAGTGTTTCAGTAAGATGGTAATGAGTTTAGATATTGATAATAATAGATTACATTGCTTCCTATAAGCAATTTTAAGCAGCAGACTCTTGAGCAAATCCTCATTTAGATCTGAATAGCCATTTCTACACGCTGTGATTTACTATAATTTTTTTTTGAACAAGATGGCAGAAATAACAAAAATAGATGATCAACAAAATCGCCAAGAATCAAAGCTCATATTTAGTGCACACCTCATCCTTGCAAACGGAATATTCTTTCCTTTTTGAGACATGGCGTTGCAAAATGAAGCATAGGGCTCAAATCTTTCAAATCGTTAAAAAGTTGGGTGTAAAATTCTATGACATTTTTCTTTCAATCGAATGGCTTGAAAGGAACTTATGGTACTTTGCTGTAAATTTTCCATGGACATTTTTTGGTATCTTGATTTTTTTCAAATGGCGGCAATTTGATTATTTTGAAAAAGTTCATGGAAAATTTTGAAAAAATTTAAATCATCGTAGATCCTAAACCAATAGAGGAAAAATGGTATAACCTTCAAGAAAATCATAGTTTATGAAGGTCTACAATATGGTGGCAAGCAGAAATCTGTAGCTTTTATAGTTAAGGATTTAGAAATGTGATGACGTCATAGCCTCAAAATCAATAAATGCTGCCATTTTGAAACTAATCAAGATATCATTAAATTTCCACGGCAGTTTTATGGCGAAAAACCCCAAGTTCCTTTCAAGACATTCATTTCAAAGAAAACTGTAATAGAATTTTACACCGACCTCTTTAAAGATTTGAGCCCTTTGTTGCAAAATGATAAAACTTTGATGGAAGAGAAACTGCAAATGATTCTATGACGCTGCCGTCAATCATTTTTATTTCTTCATTTGCAGCGATGTGACGTCACTGGTTTTGATAAACCCACTCTTCGAGGGACTGTTTGTTATTGAGCAAGGCCAATGGGAGAAATTCTGGTAAGTGGCATTAGTGCTCAATCTGATTCCTTGTTTTCACGTCTTTTGTACGTTTGTCAGCGTGCTTAATTCTGTTGGCAATCTCTCTTTCCTAGTTTCCATGTCATGTAATAGACCTTTTAGCTATTCTAAGAAGCATAGGTTCCAAATCTTTAAAAAGGCTGGTGTAAAATTCAATGACCTATTTCTTTGAACTGAATGACTTCAAAGAAACTTCAGCTATTTCTCTATAATTCTACCGTTGGACTTTTCTGAAATCTTCAATATTTTCAGAATTAGAGTGTTTTTGTTCTTTTTCAAGAATTCAAGAAAAATTTTCAAAAATACTTAAAACCATCGTAATTTCTAAGCTGTTTGACGCAACATGAAGTAATTTCGAAAAAAAACTATAGTTTATGAATGCCTACAATATGGTATCAAGCAAAGGTCTGTCATTTTTCTGGTTTATGATTTAGAAATTTGATGACGTCACATCCTCAAATGAGTTGAAATGTAATATATGCTTTAATTTCGAAAAAGGGTCAAAATTTCTGGAAAGTCCAACGGTAGAATTATAGATAAGTATCTAAAGTTTCTTTCCAGCCATTCAATCCGAAGAAATAGGTCATAGAATTTTACACCCACTTTTTTTGCCGAGTTAAAGATTTGGAACCTATGCTATTCTAAGAAAGAATCTGAATCGAACGATGTTTGATGCATTTTGAAGAATCTTTAGTTACCCTGTAGAATACTTCTGCTGACCTCTTTAGGCTCTAGCAAGAAGGACCATGATATTTGATTTCTGTACATTGTAGGCTTGGGCCTTTTATTGGTGCATGGCAACACCTCCATCTTCTTGCAATATTCGGTATCACCAGAATAGGCCTACACCTTGGTGCATTGAAAGGGATTATCAATGGTGAAAATCTCCCAGAAATTCTTGAAAGTAGACAGGTGAAATGCTGCGTCAATTATTTTTATCGAGACAACTTTTCAACGAATTTTTACACCCTTTCAATTAACGGTCAATTAACAATTAAATTCAATCTAGGCTGAGTAGCCTAGTGGCTCATACAGTTTCCATCAGGTGAATGGGTAACCTCTCAGAGGCCTGACCTCGCAACTCACCTCGCCGTCCTTCGGAAGGGACGTTAAACTAGGGGTCTCATGCCTGGATTCGGCATGCATAGTGGGCCTAAATTAGCTTTACATAGCTAGAGATCTTTTCAGCCTACTTGAAATGAATTACTGAAAGAAAAACGGTCTCCTGTTGGAAATTTTTGAAAATTCGTTCACATTGAAATGTTCCACTAAATCCATTTTGTGACTTTTTACGATAAAAAATGTCTTGATTTTGTCGTTACGGCATGCTGCATTTGAAATTGGCCATACTTACTGTAATAATTTCAACAATTTATCCAATCTGGATAACATTGGAAAGTGGAAAGCTTGTACTTTAACAGGGTCTGAATTTCCTCTTTTTAAAGCTGCTGAAAATGTTCAATTATACTTGGTGTACCAAAATAAACTATGCACGTTTGGCAGGCCACAATAAATCGTACACTGGGCCGATTTTGAAGATTCATGACTTAGTCTTTAGCAAAAGCCTGAATTGGATTCTAAAATTTTTTGCAAATTTTTTGTTTTCAGTTTTTAGAGCTACAGGCGAGTTTCTAAAAATTTTCGTTTTCGAAAACACTGAAAACGATCAAAAACATTGATATAATTTTCTAAAGACTCAGACATGAATGGACAAAGAGAAGACTTTTTCGTGGTGAAGAGGGATTTAGAAATCGATTAATTAACAGCTTCATTGGTGAAGCTGTCTTAAGAAGGTCTGAATTTCCTCTGTTTAAATTTATCATAAGCTGAAAATGTTCAATTATAGTTGGGCTGCGTTTTTTTCTGAAACACACTGTATAACAAATACAGTAAAAACCCGCGTATAAGAGCCTACAATTTTGCAAGTCAGCCTACAATTTTGCAAGTCAGCCTAACTAGGTTCTTATGTTTTGGGTATTTAGTGGGAAATGAGGCTGTTCAGGTTCTTAAATTGGTTCTTATTTCATTCATGGCTTTGAGGAATTTCTTTTCTTCAAATTCAAACTTCAGGCCTATTATTTACTGTCAGTTCACATCAGTTGAGTTTATGAGATATTCCCCAACAGAAATTTGTGAAAGAATCCGAAATGTTTATATAATCCAGAGAAAATCTTTCAAAAGCTTCTCATCAGGTAATATAAACATTTTTTATTCTTCCACAAACTTCTGCTGTGAATAAGACCCCATGCTCTCTAAAAATAAGAACCTATTTCAAATTCCAGGCTGAACGGGTTCTTATATAATTAGGGTTTAATTGCAAAATTTCAGCCTGTAGGTTCTTAATCCACTAGGTTCTTATATGCGGGTTTTTACTGTATAACGAATAACAAGATCAACATTTTCTCTCCAAGTAACACAAAGTTGATGCAGTGATCAACGCATTTTCTCCTCATTCTTATCGTCTTGGCTGTAAATTCCATTACATTTTTATGTGCAATTTTTTTGTTGCAGAAGCATCTCATGTGCAAGCCAAGTCACTTGTTTTCAGCTGTGGAGGAGCATTATTTCTTAAACGAGAGCTTGGCACAAATAAGGTAACTGATTTTATGCGAGATATTCTCGTTGTTATTGGTATAAATTTATTCAAAGTATGCGTAGATATGATAAATTATATACTATGGAGGAGGTGGACGCAAAGAAACAGACAAATTTTTAGCTCACTGAGGCCTTTCGAACCTACGTTCTCATCAGAGTGTGACTTCTACGATTTAAAGTTAGCGTTAAAGTTAGTCAACGATTTAAAGAGTAATTTTTTCTGTTTTATGCCTTGTATAGAAAGGAATACTTGGCAAGCAAGGAGAGCTAGAAGGTGAGTCAAGGTTAAGTCGTGCAATAAATAACGTTTACTCAGAAATGTGTGGAACTGAACTAAGTTGTGAGCTCTGTTCCACACATTTGTTGAATAAGCGTTATTTTTGCACGACTTAACCTTGACTCACCTTCCCAGCCCTACTTTTTTGTTATCCTCAGGATTGCTCATAGAATTTTACACCGAAATTTTTAAAGATTTGGAACCTGTCAAATAAGATTTCTGTAACAGTGTTAGCATGTTTGCTAGCCTATGGAAATTTCTTTTGGTTTGAATATTCTGTTAAGCAACTATTTACAGCACGTATTAACAGTTACTCCCATCTTAAACCTTCGTTGCTTTATTCTCTCTCAGATTGCTTGATATACTAAGACCACTGTCAAATACAATTCCTGTCACATTTTTTAACAAGTCTAATCAAATGCTACTTTTGGTTTAAATGTCCTTCTCTATTGTGCAATTTTTATTTACAGCATGAATTAACCTGGCTTCGCCTTTCTAAACTGTTTCAATGTATTCTCATTTAGATATCTTAATAGACGAAGACCATTGTCAAATATATTTCCTGTCACAGTTTTAACAAGTCTGCTTGCCTTTTAAATGTTTCTTTTGGTTTAAATGTCCTTCTCTACTGTGCAACTATTATTTACAGCACGAATTAACCTGGCTTCACCTTTCTAAACTGTTACAATGTATTCTAATTTAGATATCTTAATAAACGAAGGCCATTGTCAAATATAATTCCTGTCACAGTTTTAGCAAGTCTGCTTGCCTTTTAAACGTTTCTTTTCGTTTAAATGTCCTTCTCTATTGTGTAACTATTATTTACAGCACGAATTAACCTGGCTTCACCTTTCTAAACTGTTTCAATGTTTTCTCATTTAGATATCTTAATAAACGAAGACCATTGTCAAATATAATTCCTGTCACAGTTTTAGCAAGTCTGCTAGCCTATTAAATGTTTCTTTTGGTTTAAATATCCTTCTCTATTGTGGAACTATCATTTACAGCACGAATTAACCTGGCTTCACCTTTCTAGACTGTTACAATGTAGTCTAATTTAGATATCTTAATAAACGAAGGCCATTGTCAAATACAATTCATGTCACAGTTTTAGCAAGTCTGCTTGCCTTTTAAATGTTTCTTTTGGTTTAAAATCCTTCTCTATTGTGGAACTATCATTTACAGCACGAATTAACCTGACTTCACCTTCCTGACTTTTTTCAATATATTCTCATTTAGATTGCTCAATAAACTGAGACCCCTGTCAAATACAATTCCTGTCACAGTTTTAGCAAGTCTGCTTGCCTTTTAAATGTTTCTTTTGGTTTAAATATCCTTCTTTATTGTGCAATTATTATTTACAGCACGAATTAACCTGGCTTCACCTTCCTGACTTTTTTCAATGTATTCTCTTTTAGATTGCTTAATAAACTGAGACCTCTGTCAAATACAATTCCTGTCACAGTTTTAGCAAGTTCAAAGTTCAGCAATTCAGTTTCTGATAGTGTCAACAAGGTGAGTGGATTGATTTGTAGCATGCGATAGTTCTCTTTGCTCAATATTCAATTGTGGCCCTCCCCCTTTGGCCCCTC
>REGL01000166.1:281440-292699 GCA_004194395.1 Aurelia aurita complex sp. Pacific
TTCCAATCAATTGTAACATATTTCTTTCGAAGAAAAGGATCCCCCTGCTGCTCATTTGTTATTGACATATTTCATAGTACTAGCTGCATTGCTAGCTACTTGGCAAAGCATCCCTCCACCTTGCTATCTGCAGCTCCGACCATCGTGGCCTTGAATGTGAATGTAGGTGACTCAAAATGAAGTCGTATTTTAACATCACTAAACTTCTCAAAAGATTGGAAATTGGGAGTTCTTTAATACAATGAGTTGCAAAGCAGGCAGAAGACACACATTGGAGGCCTTGTGCATGATGACATCAAGGAATTCTAAAGAACTTTTCATTTGCAGATAAGAATTTTCAAAGAGATTTTTTAAAACTGCAAGAATTTTTACAAGAAGTCTTATGAACTTCCTATCAGAAGTTTTACGTAAGAAAACAATGCAATTGTATCTAATATCAAGGACAAACATCTAATTTCAGGTATAGAAAGTAGCTAAACTTTGACTGCTTACAGATATCTGGAATCTTTATAGCACATGTGACTAGGTTTTATTGACATTTTCAGGAGATTTTCCATAACATAAAAACTTATTGTATAGATCCTTAAATAGCACAAAATTTGGCCAAAGTTTTTGCAGTGTATTATTTTAAGAATGGAAAGTTATCTGTTGCCAAGAAATTACTTGTATTTAAGAGTGTATGCTCATTGAATTATACAGTTATGCACATTATTGTTTTACATTTTTGACTGAAAACAAATGATATATGTAATTCTTTCTTCCAGTATAAATATTTCTTGGTTTTTGTCCTCCTCATTGAAATTATTGGTGGTATCTTGGCCTTTTCTTTTTGGCCTGAGGTAGGTGTAATATTGATATATTTGTTTAGATTTTGACAACTTTTATAAAGATTAAGAGATAGGAAAACTGAAGGACACAAAGTTTCCTGCAAAGAAATTGTTAGTTTTTGTCTGGAAGTCACCCATTGTGCAGTTTTACTTTGCTTTAATTTCAGTTTTTTATGTGATTCATGAATTTGCTTGGGCCAAATTTGCCAAAGCTCTGTACTGGTTTGGAGGTGGACACAAATTCTAACTTTCAAGATTAATATTTCTGCACTCCCAGCACCAATACCAACAACCGAGGTATTCATTTTTGAGTTAACTATCAAGGAACATTTTGAAATGGATTAGCCATTGATTAAAGCTATCTTCACATTCCTGGACCCAATGAAATCTGTATACTTTTTTGGGGCCCCCAGTACATTTTGTGGACTATCTACTCAGAAAAGCACATTTCATGGGATTAACATTTGCCCAAAGTAATTGATTTTGTGCAGGATCTGTTGATGCTTCTGCACCTTTTATTTGTCTCCCACTGATCAGCAGCATATATGTTTGTAGCCTGCGTGCAGTCTTTACCTTTCTACTGCGAAGGAGAGCCATTGAGGAACTTGTAAAGTCTGCGCATTAGCGTTCATTATTGTGTTCTTCCATTTTGCGCAATAAATTTCCCCTTGGTGAAGCTATTGTCTTTTAGCCAATCAGCATCTGGTTTGAGATTCTAAGGACCCAATCAAAAGCCGATATAATCATCACGTGTTTCACAACCCTTTATGGTGATTGTTTGCGACGCAACAAGAAACCGTTTTCGTAAATTCCAGATGAAGAATTTGGAATGGTAAACAAATTCGCTGATGAAGTGTGCCCAGTTTGCCTGTCTTTGGGACTTGATAACTTGGGATGAAACTTTGTTTTGGAAGGAATTATAAACAGTCAAGCATATTCTTAAGGTGAAGGAAGTCTACAACGATCTAGAGGCAATTCTTTGAAAGTTTTTCCGCTCCGAGGACAGAATGTTTACTTCAGGCTAGGCCTAAACTTTCTTTTGATAACCTGATCATCAAATGGGGAATGATGTGTTGGTAGTAGCCTTCGGTACTCTTAGCTTAGATATGTGTCAGCAAGTGGGGTTCTTGAATCACTGGTGAGTCTTTTATGCCTATTGCCTCTACAGTTTGCAGGCTCTGAAGTTATGTGGGAGGGATTTTTTCTGAGATTCTAAGGCAAGATAGACGGAAGCTACGGTGCTCTACGAAGGTGATTGTTAAAAACAGCTGGTACAAGTCATACAGATATTTATTCATTCAATTTAGCTATTTGCATGAACATGTCTATCTTTTTAAGCTTTAATGAATCTAAAGATCAATTTAAATGGAATGGCAATCAAGAACAACTTGAATCCTTCTGCGAGTCTAGCTTAGGCCTAGGCCTAAATCACGATGATGGTTCAAGTTCCACCCCCACATATCAGTGGACACAAAAGCAAAAGGCAATTTCGTGCAAATTCAGCNAACTTGGGATGAAACTTTGTGTTGGAAGGAATTATAAACAGTCAAGCATATTCTTAAGGTGAAGGAAGTCTACAACGATCAAGAGGCAATTCTTTGAAAGTTTTTCCGCTCCGAGGACAGAATGTTTACTTCAGGCTAGGCCTAAACTTTCTTTTGATAACCTGATCATCAAATGGGGAATGATGTGTTGGTAGTAGCCTTCGGTACTCTTAGCTTAGATATGTGTCAGCAAGTGGGGTTCTTGAATCACTGGTGAGTCTTTTATGCCTATTGCCTCTACAGTTTGCAGGCTCTGAAGTTATGTGGGAGGGATGGGATTCTCTTCGCATGGTAGGGATTATTTCTTCCTGTTTGCGGTGTCAATTTATTGCTCAAGATTGAGCTCCTCTTCGCAGGAGAAACTTTTCTTTCAGAGCACAATAGTGGACCCTAATTCGCAGACTTTACAAGATAATCATAGGCTCTCCTTCGCAGTGGAAAGTAAAGTCTGAACGCAGGCTAATATGTTTGGTTATTACTGTTGAGCTAATTTTCAATTTATTTTTCAGACAAAAAGGCTGATCAACAACAAAGTTCAAACTGCAATTCAAAAGTACACCAGTAACCCTGACTTGAGAAATCTCATTGACAGAATTCAATATGAGGTGTGCAGTTTATTCATTGATTTTCTTGTGTGCTTTCTGCCCACCCCTCCCAATTGTCTTGATCATACTTCTGTAAGCACCTTGCATTGATCAGCTTGATCATAATTCTGTAAATGCCTTGAATTTTTGTACCCTTTTACCCTAGCAAGAGAAAGCCATCTTAAAATGCTTTTACAGTGTGGTAAAGTAGCTGATTGCTATGTATAAATAATGTCAATCAAAAAGATCTGACATGACCATCTATTATACCCTATTATACAAACAAGAACGTTGAAGCATTTTGATCACCTCCCAAAAACATGATCTGTCAAATGCCAATCAATAGTGCATATAGCACAGCCCTCATCCATATGACGGTGGTTTTGCCGGCCTAAGAATTCCTAAACATATTTTTAGTTGCTTAACAATTCTTGTTTAAAAAATGTATAATCTTTCATGGCTCAGGAATTCGAAAATTCTTAAGAATTCTGAGAAACCTGCTCATGTTAATGTGCACAAGGCCTTAACTGTATCTATGCAGTTAACATCATTTTACAAGGGTGTACTTGCTGGCGAGAGTGTATATTTTAGAGGTACAAGCAGCAATGAAGATCATTATTGACAATTGTTTGTATATTGTTTTTTCTCTGATTAATCATCAACTCACTTTCATAAACCATACAAAGGAATCACAGAAATATTAGTGAAATATTAACATTTGTTTCGTATATAACAGTTTTATGAAAGGGTTTGAGAAAGTTTTATTCTCATGTCTCACATTGTTTATTTTCAGTTCAAATGCTGTGGAAGTACAAACACTGATGATTGGGATTGGAATCCCTATTACAGTTGTGGCGCAACAACAATACAGCAATGTGGTGTTCCATGGTCTTGTTGCCTCAGAAAGGTAAGCGTACAAATCTCAGATTATTTATGCAGGGTGTTTCAGAAAAAAGCAACCCAGCTATAATTGACAATCTCAAAAATGATAAGATTCTAATGGATATGGTGTATGCCATCGGAAAGTACAATCTTTCTTCTTTCTAATGCTCTGCATGCATGGAACTTCATAGAGAATCGAAGCAACAGCAGCTGAAATACAGGAAACTAATATTCATTCAACATCATCATTTTTAGGTATGCAGGGAAAAATGGTAAATCAGGTCTCTCAAATTGTAGAAGTTTTCAACCAGTATTTCGCAAACATCAGAGATAGTTTAGGGATCTCTGTAAATGACTCACTTTGCTACCAACAAGTAACACTCTAGATCCAATTGACAAATCTGTTAATAAATCCGAAGCTCATCCAAGTATTTGCAAAATTGAAAATACTATTAAGTTTTCAGACAAAGTTGAATTCAGAAAGGTCACCACCAAAAAGGTTGCTGTAAAGATCAGACAACTTTATCCGAGAAAAGCCTCTCCGGTTGACTGCATACCTGCAAAGATTCTAAAGGAAAATTCTGACGTATTCTCTTTTGCCATACATAATTTGTTCCAACTCTGGTTTATCCAAGGGTACTTTTTCCAAAGAATTGAAAGCTGGAGATATAAGCTTGCTCTTCAAAGAGGAGGATGTCTATACGAAAAAGAGCTACCGACCGATAACTGTTTTACCATCGGTATCAAAAATTTATGAAAGATTGGTGCAAGATCAAATGCTACCTTTTGTCCAATATTTCCTGTCCTAGCTCCTTTGTGGGTTTCGAGAGGGCTATGGTACACAGCATGCACTTCTACGTGTTTTGGAAGCCTGCAAGAAGACGATGGACAACGGGGGCGTCGCAGGGGCTGTCTTGGCAGACCTTTCGAAGGCTTTTGGTTGTCTAAATCATGAACTATTAATTGCAAAATTGAATGCATATGGCTTCAGTAGATCTGCCTTGCTGTTTATTCATAGCTATCTCACCGACAGGAAGCAGAGGGTAAAAGTCAAAGGTTCATTCAGCACATGAACAGGAACCGTCCTAGGAGTACCGCAAGGTTCGGTCTTGCGACCCCTTTTGTTTAACATATACCTGAATGACTTTTTTATATTCCAGGAGGAGACCGAAATCTGTAATTATGCGGACGATGCAACTATTTATGCGTGTGGTCCTAACACTGAAAATGTCAATATGCATTTAGAGAATGATGCCCTTAAGATAACTGAATGGTTTCCAAACAATTGCATCAAGCTAAATTAAGACAAATGCCACTTAATGATTTTTGGTGGTAAAGGGAGTAATGAAACAACAATGAAAATAGGCGAGGCCTTTGTGAAAGAAAGCTCAGAGGAAAATCTTCTCGGTATAACCTTAGATCAATCACTTTCTTTCAAGCAGGACGCCAAGGCTGTTTGTAAAAAGGCCAGCCAAAAACTCCATGCTCTTGCTCGAATATCACGATACATGGACACTGAAAAACTGCAGCAATTAATGAGGGCGTTCGTTTTGTCTCATTTCAGCTACTGTCCGCTTGTTTGGATATTCTATAATAGAGCTTTTGAATCATAGAATAAATCATATTCAGGAAAGGAAAGGGCATTACGCATTGCATACAAAGATTACGAGAATGATTTTGGTTTGCTCTTGGAACAATCTAAATCGGTGCCAATCCATGCAAGAAACCTACAGTTGCTCATGACTGAAATTTATAAAACAAAAGGCAGTCTGAATCCACCATTCATGAAGGATATTTTCATGCAACGAAATATTACGTACTGTCTAAGGCATGGTGATGACGCTCAACTGCCAAGAGTACGAACTGGACGTCCTTTGGAGTTAAGTCTATTACTTACCTTGGAAATAAAACTGTGGCAGCACTTACCACAAGAAATAAAACAATAAAACAGCCTTCCTATCTTCCAAAAATGAATTAGATGTTGGAATGATGGAAAATGCAACTGTAGGCTTTGCAAATTATATATCCCGAAAGCTCGATTTCTAACAGGATAGATAGTTAACTCTGATTTGTCCCGTAATATATATTAATAGTTTAGTGTAAATTATGTATATTGTAAATAGTAGGCCTTTATTAGCTCTAATTTAGCTATTCATTTTCTAGCGTACTTTAAATAGATATCTAATGATAATGATAATAATAACAATAAAAATGCAGTTTGGATACATAAATTGAATTATTTATCATTTGATTGACATTTTAGTACATATGGCCGGTTTCAAATACAGCATGCTGTAAGAGTAAAATTCAGCACGTCTTTCACTGTAAAAATCAGGAAACAGATTTTGTGACAAAATTTCAGGGCTAGAAGTAATTCAGGTTTATTGCGATGAGTCTGTTATCTCTTTCCAATCTATCTAGCAGTTGTTGCAATGGCCAGTATTTGATGCAAGCGATATCATCATGCAATTCTGTTTTCAAGTTCTATGTAGGTAAATCTAGTAACTTGTTTTCAGGGCTTGCTTTTTACTCCTGTTCGAACCCATTATTCATACTTTCTTTCTAGTTCCAAAGAAATAAGCAATGTGGCTATCAAAGGAGGCGCAACAGACTTGTAAGTTGAAACTTTGCATTACAGCGGTTATGATTTAAAGTCTCAAGAGTAAAATCACAGAAATTAAATGAACTGAAGAGGGTGTTGCACATTTCTTCATTTGCGTATTCGTTTCATGATTTTCGTAACTGTTTTAAAGGGGTCTTAAATGAATGTCAAGCTACAAATTTTCAATTGGTGGGGATGGCTCAGTGTTAGCACTCTTTGCCAGCAATCCGAAGGTTTGTGGTTCGAGTCCTCGCCCTGCCGAACCTGCTACAAAGTGTGAGGAGAGTTGCCAACTCTCTGTATTTCCAGGCTAAAGGAATCACGAGGTTTGGTCACATCGAGAGGAAGGACCAGGACCCTGCTTCGATAAGCTTAGCTTCTCAGCGTCCTAAAAACTACCTTCGGATGCAAGGTAGAAATAGAAACAAAACAAAAACTTTCACTGATGTTGATTTAAAATATGTAACGTGCTGGGTTTGCCAAA
Source organism: Aurelia aurita complex sp. Pacific (assembly GCA_004194395.1). Taxonomy (NCBI): domain Eukaryota; kingdom Metazoa; phylum Cnidaria; class Scyphozoa; order Semaeostomeae; family Ulmaridae; genus Aurelia; species Aurelia aurita complex sp. Pacific. Next base: position 288,364 of record REGL01000166.1, read on the forward strand.
GTGAACTTCACAGTGATGACAGTCATCTGCAAGAACAGTTTTTTAGTCATTTGCATTTTTTAAGTTTCAAAAGACCTAATTAAGCATAGAAATATTGCTGAGATGTTCATTTTACCTCTAAAACTTTGAAAACTATTTTGAACGTTGTTTGAGCTCTTCAGCAAACTGTTGCATTGATGTCCAATAGGTGGAGTTTGTGGAGTTCATTTTGTAAGACCCAGTATGCAATTAATGAAAGTTTTACATTTGTCCCCAAAAATGTGATAGTTTGTATTGCTTTTCCTTGGGGCATGCAGACATTCCAGAGATGAAAAGATTAAAAATGATCTTTTAACGTTTTAGCGATTGAAGATGGGAGAACAGCTTCAACTAGATACTTGCATGGATGTACTTCTTCAATTCTTCAAAAACAATTTGATGGCCGTTGCAGGAGTTGCCGTTGCTTTTTCATTACCTTTGGTATGTATTAACCCGATTTGAATATGTTTACCTTGTTGGTTGCTTTCTCTGACCTTAGATTGGAAAATTTGCGAAACGGACTGAAACCATGAAAGAGTTTGCCTGCTCACCATCAGCATGCTAGAAAGACGGTGTACTTCATAGGCAGTGTTTAGATGATCCAGGGTGTGCAATAAATGCATAAAAATGAAAGTATCGGAATTGTACCAAGCTAACTTTTCTATTATTTACCGTACCCTGAGGTACATTGAAACTCCAAAAAGATTTCAAATTGGACAATTTAATGCCGAGAAAGACGGTGCTCTTCGTACGCAGTGTTTAGGTGATCCAGGGTGTGCAATAAATGCATAAAAATGAAAGTATCGGAATTGTACCAAGCTAACTTTTCTATTATTTACCGTACCCTGAGGTACATTGAAACTCCAAAAAGATTTCAAATTGGACAATTTAATGCCGAGAAAGACGGTGCTCTTCGTACGCAGTGTTTAGGTGATCCAGGGTGTGCAATAAATGCATAAAAATGAAAGTATCGGAATTGTACCAAGCTAACTTTTCTATTATTTACCGTACCCTGAGGTACATTGAAACTCCAAAAAGATTTCAAATTGGACAATTTAATGCCGAGAAAGACGGTGCTCTTCGTACGCAGTGTTTAGGTGATCCAGGGTGTGCAATAAATGCATAAAAATGAAAGTATCGGAATTGTACCAAGCTGATTTTCCTATTGTTGATCGCAGCCTGAGGTACATGTAAATTTTAATGCATCAATTAAAAATAATTGAATCGATTGAGAAAGAAAAATTTTTTGTTTACAAATTTCAACATTTAACACTTTAATACTACATGGATGCACATCTTTGCACATCTTTCGACCAGATTAGAAACTGCATCAAAGCTAAGCCATTGGCCAGCTTACACGGGGGCAATTGTGACTCAGGGGCGGATCCAGCCCTGAATTCTGACCGGTTTATAGGGGGTAAGAAAGGGGGTTGCCACCAGGAAAATTTTTCATGACCACGCCCTTCAGACTCTCGGAGAACAAGGGCAACGCCCTTTTAGATAAATAATGATGGGCTGCAGGTCTAGAGCTTTTCCGTGTAATTTCCACCCCCATCCTCTGCATAATAACTCTATCGATGAATGTCTGTGCACATCGATGTTCGTCACCCCTCAGACCCTTAAATTTTCTACGCCTTCCTTCAACTGCAAAACTTCCTAAATACACTCGTATTTTTGTTTTGTGTGCTGTATCTCTCCTTCATTCTTCTCTTCGATGGCACTGTGAAGTCGATAAAGATCTTCCTTTTCTGGGTCAGCCATTGCCGTCTGCTGGCCCTTCTCGTTCTTGTTCTATTCGATGAAAATCTACTTCCGTTGTAAACATATTTTACTTCCTTCAGAAACGGTTTACTTTCTAATCGACACAGGTTCACTGATTTAAACAATTGCCGACCGGTTCACGGAAGTCGCTGGACAGGTTCACTCAACTCTTATTGGCTCATTAGATTACAAGGACTTGATATCAAAACAATTGGGAAACGTCACAGCCATTCAAAGCGAATCAAATGTGCAAATCTGTTGCGCAACTTGAAACTGATAACGCAGGTTTCGAATCACATACCTCCTTTAGAACCATAGCAAATAAAGCAAAATAACTGACATATGTAGGTTGCTTATTGTTTATGAGAAATTTTGTGTATAAGTACCCTATGTCATGTCTATGAAGACTATCACCTTTTGACTTGAAACTGGTTTGCGGAGTGAAAATAGGTTCAAGTTATTTTACTTTCCTGTAAAGTTAGGCAGATACCCGGCAGATAGTACAAATTTATCTTAGGTTTGGAAATCTGACCGATGCACGGAAACCGGTGAAACCGGTCTGGATCCGCCCCTGACTTTAAACAACAACACCATATCTTTGCAAGGGACGCAAGGTTTACAATAATCGAACGAATTGAGAAAGAAGACGCCGACAATATAACAAAATTATTGGAAACTCACGAAGATAACTGGATTATGCGACTGCAGACTCTTACACCAAAAGGTCTAAATAACAAACTTAACCACCCAGACAAATATTAGCAAAANTGTTTTGTGTGCTGTATCTCTCCTTCATTCTTCTCTTCGATGGCACTGTGAAGTCGATAAAGATCTTCCTTTTCGGGGTCAGCCATTGCCGTCTGCTGGCCCTTCTCGTTCTTGTTCTATTCGATGAAAATCTACTTCCGTTGTAAACATATTTTACTTCCTTCAGAAACGGTTTACTTTCTAATCGACACAGGTTCACTGATTTAAACAATTGCCGACCGGTTCACGGAAGTCGCTGGACAGGTTCACTCAACTCTTATTGGCTCATTAGATTACAAGGACTTGATATCAAAACAATTGGGAAACGTCACAGCCATTCAAAGCGAATCAAATGTGCAAATCTGTTGCGCAACTTGAAACTGATAACGCAGTTTTCGAATCACATACCTCCTGGAGAACCATAGGAAATAAAGCCAAATACTGCCATATATAAGTTGCTGATCGTTTATGAGAAATTTTGTGTAGAAGTACCCTATGTCATGTCTATGAAGACTATCAGATACCCGACAGATAATACAAATTTATCTTAGGTTTGGAAATCTGACCGATGCACGGAAGCCGTTGAAACCGGTCTGGATCCGCCCCTGGTTACTAACAGTGTGTTACAATTGCCCCTAACTGACCAGGTCAGCTATTGTCATTTCCCATTTTAACATCTCATTAGCTGTGGAGCTCAAAACTTTTAACCTAGTTTTGATCTTAAACAGATGCCATGTCTGTGATTTGAAAATGATGTAGAGGGTTAGAATGGGCATGTTCGGTGCAAAAAAAGATTTTTTCACTTTTCTGCAAGGTGAGTGCCAATTTTACGATTGCCCCGTGTTACAATCCCCGGTGGTCTCCCCTACTTCATAGTAGGCCTAAAATGTGTACTCCAGGTGTATACCTTTCTATGCAAAGCAAGGTCACTACTAAATAGCACTATCTTTCAAAATAAATTTCTTGGATTGCACGCACCGGAAATTTATTATCTTTGTTTTGCTTGGCAGATTTTTTCTATCCACCACTACTACTGCATTATACCTTGAAGAATATTTCGTCAAAAGTTTTCTGGAAGATTTTATCTGAGGATGTGTAAATTTTGCAATTTCTCGATGGTAACCTAAAATTTACAAACTAAATCACGAAACCCTTCTTTGACATCAAAAACAAAAAATCTATGTTTCAGAGTTCTTGTAGAGTCTATTGCAAAATCAAGTTTAACCACAGGAGGCCCAGATTATTGTGGTGGGGGGCTTTTCCATGTTCTAATGCATGATGTATCAAGATCTTATCTTACCAAATATTTATTCGTAATTTTTTTTTTAATTAGCATTTCAGTCTGTATTAGTTGTGGCGTGGTATGTATGGTATCCATTAATTTTAGATGTTCGTAGTGTGACTGTATACAGTTTAACGTTTCGTGTTGTTATATATTGGCCATAGGGCAGTCATTGTCTTTCGCTCCCCATGGTATCGTACCTGTAGTGTCGTATAGTCATTGGAATTAGATATAGTAGAATTTAAAATATATTGTAAAATTCTATATTTTGAATATATGAAAAAAAATCTTATCTTACCTCAGAATCTCTTGTGAATTTAGAAGGACTTACATGTGCAGTTTTCTTGCCTACCGGGTGCGCCAAAATTAACTATGCACTTTTGGCAGGCTACGATAAATCGTACACAAGACCGATTTTGAAGATTTATGACTTGATCTTTAGCAGAAGGCCTGAATTAGATTCTAGGATTTTTTGCAAATTTTTCTGTTTTCAGTTTTTAGAGCTACAGGCGAGTTTCTTAAAATTTT
>REGL01000166.1:299909-313615 GCA_004194395.1 Aurelia aurita complex sp. Pacific
GATCAATGAGGGGGGCTTAGGGGGGGGGTACTATAAAACCCGCAAACCCGGACCAAAATTAGCAAAAACGTGAAAACCCGAAAGCAAAACATTCTAAACCTGAAATTGCACTTCGGAACACAAAATCTCAATTTTCGTTAGTAATCTTCGATCATTATTCCTACATTTTCACTGCCACTCTGTGCATCGTTTCAAGCATTCGGAAGCTGGTTTTTCGATCTTTACGGGGGCTGTATTATTAGTTAAAGAAATCCCGAAGCCCAAGCATAAACATTGGCCAAACCCGCAACCCATGACATATCTCAAAACCTGTACGATACGTAAAACCCGAGGGCTAAAATTGGCCAAACTCGCAACCCACCCGTGAAATTCAAAAGCGGTGGCATTTCTGTCAGTGGCGTGGCCATGGGGGGTATGGGGGGCAATTGCCCACCCCACCATTTTTGTGGAACGATGGTCCTCGAGATTCTTCTAAAACCGAAGAGAAAATAGCTGGGTATAGGTTGGGTAAGAATTTTCCGAGAAATGTCAAATCTTCCATTTTAGCACTGGCAAGCATGATATTGGGAGATGCATTGTAAGCCAAAGAAAAGGATCTTTCTTCAAAAATGGTCATTGTGCTCTGATTCATAGGATAACTGTCACAAAACGATCAAGGTTTCTTTGTTGCGAAGCATTCTAAGCCAAAGTAAAGGATCTTTCTTCTAAAATTGTCCTCATGCTCTGATTCATACGAAAACTGTCACAAAACGATCATGGTTTCCTTGTCGCTAAAGTCAAGCATGATATTGGGAGATGCATTCTGAGCTAAAATAAAGGGCGTGGCCCCAAAGATTGTCAGACCCCCAGACGCCCTCGTTCTAATCCCCTGACCCTCTGGGAATAACAAACTCGTCCGTGATTGGTACATGAAGTACTCGGAATAGTATGAGAGCTGTGATGTGAGAGGAAATGCGAGGGAAGAGAGGTGGCCTAAGTCGCCACTGAAAGAAATCCCAAAGTATTCATTGCAATTATAACAGTTTTGTAATGGCCGATACGTTCTTCGGCTTCGATACTTCATTGCCTGTGAGTATAGCTTTTATTTGTTTCATTAATGCGCACTGTTTCTTTATTTTGTTTCTTTATCCTGCATCGCGTGTCACTTCTTTTTTTAGGCCGAATCTATGAGCTGCAAGAAGGTGCAAAACAAAAAGCAAACGAAGGCCAACTGTTTGTATGGGTTGGGCAAGATTTAACAATCTATCGATTTTTAATGTAGGTTATAAGATAAGCCTTATTTCTTCTTAATAATGTTCTATGAAGATTACATAACACGTCCATCCAGAAATCTGGCTGAATGATATGATATTACGTAGGCCTAGGGCTAGAGCGGGTATTTTTAAAATCATGAAGACATGGTAATAATGATACTACACACTAACTAATCCAAGCCAACTGCTATTTACTTACACAATCCAATAAATATACATACATGATTAAATAAATAAGATTTCAGGACAAATGCACTTTGCCTTTGGCGGACACAGTTTCCAAGGAAAACAGAGGTTGAATTGTATTGTTAGAACTAACAGCTGATTGGCTTTCTAAACAATAGTGCTGTAAATCCTATCATGTGATTGGATAATGCAAGATTCGAACGTACTTCGACTAATTCGCACTTGCTGGAGAACGTCAACATGACCTAAACTGCAGCAGGAACTGGCAATCAAAATGATTTCGTTTCGCTACAAATTTTTGGGAGCTGCCGCCCCCAAGCCCTCGCTGATTCAATAGGTATACTTTAATCTTAGCACTGATGTATTTTCCATCCAAAATCGGTACAAAATTCACACACGGAGAAATGTTAAAAGTGTGTCCGCTAAAGTGCAAACTAGCCAAGATTTCAAATACACATGGTATAAAATTTCAAAATAGATTTAAAGCGTAGTAATATAAAAATCCCAGCTGTTTAAACTTGAAAGTCTGGTTATGGTATCAAAACGTGGTATCACAAAAATCCAAGTTGTGGTTGCATTATGTGGTTTTGTGTGGAAACCGTTTCCCGATTGGGCAACAGAATGTTTCCATTTTGGGCAACATATCCCAATTATTGGGCAACATTTCCCATTTGGGAAAGTGTATTGAACTGTGTATGGACAGAAGGACTTCTGTGATCTACTTTATGTTCTTTCTTGTTTACCCTCAATCCAGGGACACTGGACAGCACATTTTTAGAGGGGTGAAACTGCAAATTAAGGGCAAAACAATCGGAAAATAACAAATATGGACCATTTTCAAGGAGGCAGGAGGGGCGGTTGCCCCCCCTCTCCGGTGTTCATGCCTCGGGTGCCAGTATGGAGGAGGAGGCAGTTAATATATTTATTAATGCAGAGCTGTGCCTACCAACCTTTTCCATCTGGGTACATAATTATTTCCTTCCAAACGATAGCACACTATGTAGAAAATATTACAAAATGTACAAAAAACGTACATTTAAACCAATTAACATGAACAAATAGTTTCCTCTAACATATATTCCCATTTAGAAACATATGACTCTGTGCAGAATCACAATAAATTTTTATCTTAATGGTGATCTCTTGCTAAACTAAGGTTACTATTCACGCATTTATCCTGCTTTGGTTACTAAGTTGGCTCTGTGATATATTTTCTCAAAACAATGGGTTTTAAACGAGAATTCAAATTTTCAAATGATAATATCCTCTTCCAAAATGCATTTTCTGTAAGAATCTACCCTCCCTACCAATTTTGGTTTGTAAAACGATGCTACTGTAATGTGCTTCTCTTCAACCACCCATATGTCAAATGCATTGCATTTAAAGAAAACACCAGGGCTAATTAACTGCATGCCATCCATAGTGGGAAAGGACTTGCTGTCAGCGAGTTTCTACTATGTAATGACATTTATAATTCAAGGTAAACTATTCCAATGATAGTGGTAAGAGAGGGACAGCCCGGAAGCAAACTATTTGCAATTGTGTTCAGCGCTATAGGTTTAACTAAATACTGAAGTCTGTCTCACATTAGATGTGGGATGACTGCAATTGGATAAACTGAATGTAGATCTTGCATTTACTTCCACGTTTGTGGATAACTGCACCAGATATCTACTGTGAGACCGACCTTCAATCATTCACAGAAGATATTGAGACCAACATATCAAATCCCAAACATTTAGTACTCCATTGTCTCTACTACAGAAAATACATATTTTCTTGCCCCTGTGACTTCCCTCCCCCTCAGTCAATATTGTGGTTCTAAGCAGTGTTATTGATGCAAATTGATATTCAGTCACATTAAGTTAACACCCTGTACAAAAATACAAGGCTAAACTTGGCCTTGTACAGGCCAAGTTTTAGCCTTGTAGAGGGGATTATGACCTTGTTATGACCTTGTACTAACCTTGGAAGAAAATTACAAGGCTATCAGTAAGATTCCAAGCTGCAACCAGTCTAACACAAGGTTTCCACAAGGCTTCTACAAGGCTAATTAGCATTTTTTAAGCCATTTACAAGGTTACAGCAAGGCTATTCCAGGCTATAACAAGGTTACAAGGCCATAACTACAAGGCTTTTACATGGCTATTACATGGCCTTGTATTTTTGTACAGGACCAATCAACATTGACTGAGGGGGAAGGGATGCAGTCTCGCAATTTTTGTGAAGGATCCTTAATTCAAATGAACAATTGAAGGGCCCTTGGGGGACTCACAGACTTTTAGCAAACATTATTTTATAGACGAAGTGAATATGAAAGTTTGCAATAACAAAGCAAATCTTTTGAAAATATGCTAATTTTCCATAATCATATAATGGCATTTTTTTTAATTGCAAAATTTTCAAAATCGTATTGACAATAAACCAAAGAAAGTGTTCGTGAATGTTTTCAGCAATATTCACCTCCATAACATAGCATACATATTAGTTATGTATTCAATGACTGAACATAAGAGGACCCTTTCCTTGCCACAACCCTAAACTCAAAAGCTTTCTACATTCCCAATTCCCTGGAATCTTTTCAATCATAGAAGTGTAACTTATAAAGCTAATTTTTGAGAGGGAAAGTGTCCTTTTGTCATCAATAAGCCCGAGATGTGTGCATCACACTTCCAAAAAGCAAACGAGATTTTTAAACATTGGGATTTTAAGAATTTTTTAAAAAATGGCCAATTTACAAAAAAACCATTTTATAAGAATGGCTTTCACCTCCTGAGTCGGAAACTTCAACATAAAATCTGTCCGTTGTGAGTTGTTGCAGTTGTTGAAGTCAAATAACAACTTGTTTATTCAAAACTTTTATCATCATGCCCCACGACAAAGGTTCTACTACTTAAAAGATAAGCTCATTGTCTATCACATTACATGAAACAAAGGCATACTGGAAAATACCTAACTTGAATTCAGCATAGAAAACTCATTTCACCAGTCATCAGTCTGGCTTTAAATGTTATGCACCCTCTGATGTATGACGTTGTTTCACAATGGCACCTCCTTGCATTTTTTGAAGGCTCATACCAACCGTTGTACCGGGTGCGCGAAAATAAACTACAGTATGCACTTTTGGCAGGCCACAATAAAATGTACACTGGACCGATTTTGAAGATTTATGACTTAATCTTTAGCAGAAAGCCTGAATTAGATACTGGAATTTTGTGCAAATTTTTCCATTTTCAAGTTACATTGATCAAGATACTAAAGACCCGAAATTTTACGTATTATCACATTATAGGATCGGTTCTTGGTTCCCTGTTCTTTAACATATATATAAATGATTTGTTGCTCTCCATACACGATACTGATATCTGCAATTACACAGATGATACAACGATATATGCATGCGGTAAGAATCTTGATAACGTAATTGCAAGGTTGGAGAATGATTCAAGTACAATTATTCAACGGTTTGCTGATAACTTTATGAAATTGAATACAGATAAATGTAATTTACTCATACTTGGTAGAAATTCTAACCAGCTCGTCACAGTTAATGTAGGAGATTCTGTCATAGCAAATACGGAAAAAGAAAAGCTACTAGGCATTGTGATCGACAAAAAACTCAATATTGAGACGCATATCCATAAGTTGTGTAAGAAGGCTGGTAGCAAACTCTTCGCCCTCGCTCGCATATCTGGTTACATGGTTATATGATTCTAGCAAACTAAGAATCTTAATGAGAGCCTTTGTAATTAGCCAGTTTCAATACTGTCCAGTAGTCTGGATGTTTCACAGTAGGCAAATGAATAATAAGATTAATAGAATACACAAAAGAGCCTTGAGAATCACATAGAAGGATTACGAATCTAGCTTCGACACCCTGCTTGGAAAAGATGACTCGTTTAATATTCATGCAAGGAACCTGCAAATTCTGCAAATTCTTATGATCGAAATGTTTAAAACTAAGGAGAACATCAACCCCCCTTTTATGAGGGAGGTTTTCTGTGAGCGTTGTGTTAATTGTAATCTAAGAAACAATAATAACTTTGTGCTACCAAGGGTAAGAACAACAAGTTACGGATCCGAGACTATCAAATATAGAGGGCAACGTCTTTGGCATCTCTTCCTCCATAAGGAATAAGGAATGCTCATAAGGAATGCTCAATCTATCAACGAGTTTAAGAAAAAAATTAAAAGATGGAATTGCGCTGACTGCTATGCAGATTATGTGGAACGTTCATACCACAACTTGGATTTTTGTGATACTTTGTTTTGATACAGTTTTCATATCATATTTTGGACATTCGGATTTTTAACATCGCAGATTTTTATATTACTACCGGGTGTCCCAAAAAAAAAAACGCAACGGATTTGATCGGGACTAGCAACAAGAACTTAGGTCCAATAAATCCATAATAATTTTTTATGCAATCCTTGATAGCTAACTTGAAGATAGATACCTTGTTTGGTGACACTTGTGCATGGAAAGTTGGAATAATAATCTTGAAAGTCCAAATTTGCCTGAACCTCCAAACCAGAGCTTTTGGGTTTCGGCCTAAACTGCAAACACGCTAATTTGGGGAATCTCCTGAATTACTGTGAAATAACAGAATAAAGCCTCATGCTGAGGAAAATATTTGAATACAAATTCAATCAAATTCATCAATTTTGTCCTGGAAACACATCTGTTTTTATGCTTCAATATTTTCAAAAAGTTAGCATTGCATCTGTCTCATAAAAGAAAGTAATCAGCGAAATAGTTTGCTTGGGTGTGAAAAATGAATTAATTCTTGCAATCTTCATGACTTTAATGAAATGCGTTTTGTATAATCTTTCTTCGAATTATTACGAAACAAGAAACCAAATATACCCAAGTGAATATTATCCATGGATAAGATCCTTAAAAATGCTCATTCGTGCTTGGCTCTTTTGCAGGAGCACTATGATTTAAGAACTAAATTCCTTTGTGAATTTTCCCTTCGGCATTGTTATGTTTGTCAATTTTTAGCTTTCAAATTTAAATTAAAATGTGTGCCTAAACATGTGTGCCTCAGCATGCTCACACTACTACACTTTGCATATGACTGAGAAGATTCCTCAAGCGCGTTTTGAGTTAGGCCAAAACCCGAAACCTCTGGTTTGGAGATGGAAGCAAATTTGGACTTTCAAGACTGATATTCCAACTTTCCATGCACCAATATCATCAAACAAGGTATTCATCTTCAAGTTAGCTATCGAGGATTATATCAAAAATTATTTTGGATTGATTAGACCTAAATTCTTGTCGCTAGTCCTGATCAAATCCGTTGCGTTTTTTTTTGGACACCCGTACGTTTTTAATTCTCTTTTGAAATTTCATACTTTGTATTTGAAATCTTATTTATTTAATTATGTATATATATTTATTGGACTTGTATTAGTTTTTAATAGTTGGCTTGGATTAGCTAGTGTAGTAAATATTTTTAATTTTCACTGTACATAGCTAGGTTGCGCCAACTTTAAATAAATTGATTATTATTTTTAACCGCACTTCGTAAACTCCGTGAGTCAAAAAGTCCATACGAGGCAGGGGCAGGGTGGAGAGATTTATTTACCTGTAGTAATTAGATGTCATAAGTGAACCCCCCCCCAAATAGTGCATATTAATTTGGATTGATTGTTCACAATAGAGACTATGCACAGTAATCAGGGGCAACCAGGGACTTAAATCCGGTTGCTCTCATGCTCCCTTGCTTTCTAGTCATGCTTCCATACATGCTCCCAGCCCTTTTTAGGCCCTGCCCCCTTGCTCCCAAAAACCCCTATCAGAGCCTCACAAGTGGAACATTTTCGCGAATTTTGCGAATTACTACAAGTACAGTACTATATTTGAGGATAAAAACTGATATTTAAGTAAAATCAGTTGAAAATCTAAAAGACAGGGTCAAATGGTGTCTTAGGAAAAAATATTTCAACTAACTAGAACATGTCTCGAGTGCATGTGCCAAAGAATATCTTTGGGAACCTTCTGCAAAAAATCTTGTGGTCATTTCCTGAAAATGACATGTGGTCGTTTCTGAAACCAGTATTGTTTTACATAGGGAATCTAAGCATATATAAGCCCTGGATAAAAATAGCGGCGCAAAGACAATAGACTATCGCACGTGCTGCACTATATTTGGGTAACTGATCTATGTCAACAGGAAATACTGATATCTGATAGGCTAGAAATTGATTCCAAATGGCTTGAGCCGCTTTTATATACTTACATTCTGAGTGAATTAATATTTTAGATAATGCCCTAGACTCACTTCAAATTTAATACAAGTCATTTTGCTTAATTGTAGAAACTTGTAAATTGAAGAAACTAAAAATCAACATTCCTCAGCATACAGTGCATTGAAGAAACAGTAACTGTACTCTTTGTGACGTCTGATTTCAACACTGTATCAAATCATATCAAATTCAGTTCCGAGGCATAACATTCTTTCTTATCACATTATAAATTCAAACACTTCACCAATGCTTCCTCTTGAGTTTTTTCATAATTCATTTCATTAACTTTGGCCGTAGTTTCTAGAATATGGCTTTCTTTTGCTACATCTGGGGCAGATGTTATGAGCATTCTGACAAAACGTCATGGATGTCATGTTGCACAAACCTTTGTCTTGCTCTGCATCCTAGGTCAATTTGGAAGCTGCGCACATGTTTGTTCTAGGTATCTGGATTGCTTTCAAACCATAATCGGATAGCCTTTTCAATTTGGATAGCCTTTTTGAGAACTTCAAGCAGCTCCTAGTTATGGGCAAGTGGTGTTTTGTAGGGAAATCTATACCCAGTGGAAATGTATTGCTAATTGCAGCATCATATCATAGGTGAAAAGCTTCAGTCTACCGGGTGTGCCAAAATAAACTATGCACGTTTGGCAGGCCACAATAAATCGTACGCTGGACCGATTTTGAAGATGTATGACTTAATCTTTAGCAGAAAGCCTGAATTAGATTCTAGAACTCTTTGCAAATTTTTCCTTTTTCATTTTGTAGAGCTAGATGCGAGGTTCTTAAAATGCCTTTTTTCGAAAATATTGAAAACAATCATAAAATGTAGATCAAATTTTAAAAGATTCCACATGAATGAACAAAGAGAAAACGTTTTCAGGGGGATTTGGGGGTTTAGTACGAACTCTCGTACAGAAGATTACAATTCGTCGCTTTTTAAAACGCAAATCACCACGAACAAGTTCTCTCTTTGTCTATTCATGTGGATTCTTCAGAAAACTTGATCAATGTTTTTTTATCGTTTTCAGTGTTTTCGAAAACTAAAATTTTAGGAAACTCGCTTCTAGCTCTAAAAACTGAAAATGAAAAAAATTGCAAAAAATCCCAGTATCTAATCCAGGCTTTCTGTTAACGATTAAGTCATAAATCTTCGAAATCCGTCGAGTGTACGATTTATTGTGGCCTGCCAAACATGCATAGTTTATTTTGGCGCACCCGGTATCAACGTTGACAGCCTTGGTGGTGTCTGCAGTCTCAGAAACTGGGAGGCACATGTTGAAGTGGCACCACAGAATCGCAAAATTTGCCCTGTTCTCATAACGATCAATCAGATCAATAACCATCTGTTCCCGTTCTGAAGAAAGTACGGCCAAAATCAGTCAACTATAACACTAAAGCTTAAGAGGAAGCATTAGGCCAAGTGCGATAGTGATAAGAAAGAACGTTGTGCTTTGGAATTGAATTTGGCATGATTGGTAGAGTGTCGGGCTCAGATATCACGAAAAGTAAACTTTTTTTCATATATAATTCAATCAAAAGCTACGATAACATAATTACAAGTTACACTACTTACAATATTTCTCTACTATACCACTAAAACGATAGTAGAGGAAGCAAAAGACTTTGTCTACCCTGCGGCCATAACATGAAGTTAAAAACTACTAATAAATACGGAGCAAAAAAAAAGACAATACCAGACAATACACGCAGTGGCGTCGTGGGAGCATAATTTTAGGGGGGGCCGAGGGTCAGAATTTTCCGACAAAGAGACATTTTTCCGACAAAAATTAAACAGGAATATAACGTATAAAAAGTGGCAAAATGTCTCAGAACTTTTGTCACATAAAAGTTCCATAATAGCGAAGGATTTTTCAAAGGGACACAGCAGTCCTGTTAAAAGGCGATTCTTTTTCGAGGTGAGGCTGTTGTCGAGACTTGATTAGTGTTGGATGTGAGGCTGAAGCTAAATGCACAAGGAGGGAGGAAAACTGGGGCTGGGGGAAAATTTTCTGTGACCACGCCCTTTAGATCGTTGCAAAACGCCCCTATTTTGAGGAATCTACTGTTTGTTTTTCATAGGAAATTTCGAAAAAAGGACCTCAAAAAGCACTGAAAATAGATCGTTTTCAAATTTTAGATAACAACGTGATAGCTTGACATAAATCTTCATTTCTATAAGCATCCGTTTACAGAAACTGAAAGTAATCCCATCTTAGTAATCATTTCCATCTTCCTCAGCAATATTCACTTGTGCAAATTCTGACGAGCAACTCTTAATGCACAAACCATAAATGCATGACATTTTTTAAGTATGAAACGTGCAAAATGAATTGTAAATATATCGTTTTTAGTCACCAAAATGTAGGTAAAACGACCGAATTTTCAGGGAAAAAGTCCAAGAATGTTTTGACCGAAAACATTTGTCTGAAATTTATTCGTCCGAAACTTTTTGCGCCTAATGTGTCTATTTTTCCAAAAGAAAACACTTTTCTTTCGATTGAAAAAGGAATTTTTTTGCAGTAAAACGAACGAAGGACCTAGTTTTTGCCGAAAAACCTACTTTTTCATCAAAAACTACGTTTTTGCGATCGAAAAAGTGATATTTCATGTATACATTTCGATTGCCACAAAGGTAGCTATGTAAGGAAAATGAATTAATTCAATTTTTTCAATTTTTCTGACAAGAATGGAAAACTGACGAATTTTCCGACAACATTTTCACAGGGGGGCCATGGCCCCCTTGGCCCCCCGGCCACGACGCCACTGAATACGCGTAACTACTCTACAATAAAACTACGTCCCCCTTGCAGGTAGCAGCAGCTAATCATTAGTAGCATCATTTTATTCAAAGCGTTGTGTTGCATTTATGTACTTTAAAGTTGCCTTAAAGGTTGTGCGAAGCGACAATTTTTATTAATGCAAATGAATAGCACAGTTGAATGATAAAGAATGTCGTTTAGATTTTTTTGATACCTTCTTTCATTTTTGAGTTATCCACTGTTTTGTACGATTGACTGATGACGTCATTTTGTTTGCAAAATGTAAAGTATACAAGGTTGGCCATGTTTCCAAAGAGAAATCTAATTAAAAAACTTTGCACAATCAACATGCCTTTCTAAACATCATATTAATTTATGAGGCAATCTATATAACATCTATTCAGCTCAGCTGAAATATTTCTTACAACTGTAACCTTTCAAAGATCAGATACAGTTATATTTCATTTGTTATCCTAGTAATTTGCAAACAAAATGACGTCATCGGCTGCAACTTAATATCAGTGGATATCTTGAAAACGAAATGAGATATCAAAGAAATTTAAACAGGATTCTTTAGCATTTGACTGTGCCGTCCATTTGCATTAATAAAAATTTCGCTTCAGGTCACCTTTAAGAATCTAAAAGAAAAGTAAAGTTGCTGGTTCTTCAATCCACTGTAAATTAAGGTATGTTGATTTCTACTTTCTTCAATTCATCCTAGTTTCAAGAATTCAGCTGAATGACTATTCTTTAATTTGAAATGAGTTTAGGGCATTATCTGAAATATCAAGTTAGTTAATGTAAAGCAGCACTGGTTTCAGCAACGATCACATGTCATTTTCAGGAAATGACCACACAACGCAACGGCCATATCTTTTTTTGTGGAAGGTTCCCAAAGATGTTCTTTGGCATACGCACTCAAGACCTGTTCTAATTAATTGTAATATTTTTTCCTAAGACATCGTTTGTCCCCCTATTTTAGACCTTCAACTGCTTTTACTTAAATATCAGTTTTTATCCTCAAATAGACTTATTACCTGGAGTCTCTTGTTTCCCTGTGCTCCTTGACTTGATGATGGCGCTTCGGTCAACAGAAAGACTCATTCCTCAACGCTTGTAGAAATGGAATAGCTCCTGTATGGCCTCTACAATAAACCTTTTAACCGTTCTACTGAAGGTTTGATTGAGTGGCGTTGGAGCTTCTATCACTATTGTATACATTTGAACATTCTACAAATGCAAAAGCCAAAAGATCTATTGGGCCTAAATGCATCTGCTGCTTTTTTCTCAAAACCACTCATCTTAAAACACCACAAAAATGGTTTTCCAGAACTGGTGTACCATAAAACTTGTTATCAAAACTTCGATGAATGTTCATTCTAGCCATAGATACAAAACCCGCCTTCCTCTAAGCCATATTCTGATCACCACATGACATTGCGACAAATACTTGTCACAGATTTACATTTTTGTCCGGTTTTACAGCTCTATGGTCATAACGGCCCTCAGTGGAGTGAGAACAACAACAACAATTCAACTCAATAAGATGAGCGTAACTAGAGAGTCCATATGGAGTAAGGCTAATTCTCAAATATAGTACTTGTAGTAATTTGCAAAATTCGCGAAAATTTTCCACTTGTTTACGATGACATGCAACACGCGTAATGCTGGGATTCATACAATCAAAATAAGAAAAATAATTTCAAGAATCGGAGTTGTTTGAGCAGAGAAATTGAATTTTGAAGTTAGCCTAAATCAAGTGTTGATCGTATTTTCGATCTCAAATTTATTAAAGCTAGTCTACACTCCCATAAATATGCCCAAGGCTACTGGGGCTTGGCTACCCTTATTTCAACCTTTTCGTGAATCTTTCCTCATAAGCATCGGACAAACACAAGGCTGTATTTTCTCATCACCAGGGCAAGTTGGGCTTTGAGGAAACTAACCCATCTCCCGAAAAGCAAATCACCCTCCCGAAGGTGGGGTTGGATGGCAAACCTGCATTTTTCCCGCAAAACTAGTCCCCTCGTCCATGTTGGAAAAAATTTCCAGATGCATCTGCAAAAGAAAGAAGATCCAACATGAAAAATGTGAAAGAGGCGAATGGGTGGGAGATTTAATTTGCAACCATTCCACATAAGTGTACACAATTTACTAATTCTCAAATCAAAGTCTGTTTTATACTGCATAGAATAAAAAACCATCATGCCGCATGCACGACTATCGATGAGCACGTAGGTAATAAAACACATTAAATCTCTAGAGAGTCAAAACCTAATGGTACTACAAATCGCCAGAAGCGTAAATCTGTAATAAACAATAAGCTGCATGTTGGTTTTAACTCCGATTAGAATTTCATTCTAATCTGCATTAAACTTGTGATTTCTTTAAAGATCTGTTTCTTGGCTCTCATACGTCTGCTTTTAATAATTATTTTTTTATTTTGACTGCCAATCATTGCTCTTTCAAATGAGCTACAGTGTGATTAATTTTGAGAATTTTCATTTTTCGGAATTTATTACATTTGCTGGATCACTGTGCCGGCTGGATCCTGGAGAGTTTCATTAAGCTTTTATACTGATGAAAAGTGGGCACAAAACAAAGATATTTAGGTTGTAATCTGTTACCTCTGAAGGATGTCAGACGAAAAGCTAAACAGCAATTTCTGTTTAGCAGCATATTTCAAATTTCTTAAATTAGCTAGAATATTATGAATTCTTAACTCAAAAAGAATTCAGCTTCAAGTCAACATTTTTTGAGGACCCTTTTGACATACCGTAAAAGCCTTATAAAGCGCCTAGAGGGCTTATTTGGTTTTGGACACTCCAGGTGGGTCTTAAAAGAGAAGGGAACTTATTTGAGAGGGGGGCTTATTCACAAAATCAAATGACAAGGATATATATGATATAGCTTTTTAGTTCTTTTTCACCATATTTTGCGGATTCAACATCAAATTTTACGAGACAGATACATAAGTTCGACACAGTTTCATTCAAGATTTTGGCTCAGAGGGGAGGGGCTTAATAGGGAGGGGGCTTACCAGAGCTTTTACGGTATCTTAGCATACAGAATTGGATAGATGCTTTGAGTATCAGAATCAATTGCTAACTATTTTCATCTGAGGTTGGTCACATCAAATCGTCGGACAAGATTGAAACCAATAGATTTATCTTGCCGGAGTGAACAAACAGATTTTTACCATACAAACTTCTTCTTCAACTTCTTTTCTGGGACCAAGTATCCCCCTCCCCTCC
>REGL01000166.1:334771-347556 GCA_004194395.1 Aurelia aurita complex sp. Pacific
TTCTGTTTCCTTGCTTTCTCCTCTGTCAATATTATTCAGGCCTCCTACAAATACACGATTATCATATTTAAGCATCTTTTCATTATAGCTCAGCGAATTTACCAGATGACCAATTTTTCCTCCAGATATACAGACTATGTCCGCGTTTGTTTTCATTGCGTCGGCTTTTCTTAAGGTTGAGTCGGAGATGATGAGTGTCTTGGTCTTGATTTCGCGATCCAATTTGTCTTCTTCTTCGATCTCTCTTTCTGCCATTCTCTTCGGTCACTGTCCGTCGTGAATCGCTTGACATCTTATACAATCATAAGGCTGTCCTTTATAAAACACTCTAATTCTCCCTTTTGCATTTGTTTTATCATTTGAGTAGTCTATATCTCTAGGAACAACGGTTCTTTTTTTCAGCTGGATAACAATAAATCTTTTCCCATTATCCTGGTTATTTCCTTTATATGTTTGAAACCATGTATTCTGAACTATTGTTCCATTGTCAGAGAAGAAAATGTCAAAGTGCTCATTTTCCTCTTGCTCTAATCCATTTTTGCATGACCCAATTATTGTCAAGACTGTACCATTATGAAATTCCTGTCCTTTCGGCTTATGGTTCCTTGGCAGCTCCAAGCTTATTGATCTTGCCCTTTCTCCTTTCCCATCCTTAATTGCCAGTTTGAAATTTTTTAATTTTTAAAATCTCCACCCGATTTGCACTGTATCTTGTATACACCCTTTTGTCTTAGCGGTATCATATATGTAGCAACAGGTGATTGCTCAAAAAACCACGCCGCGACGGTTGCCGGCTTTTGTAGTAAAGATTGTGGGTATTCTTTGGTGAGGTTGATAAAATATACATTCTTGTTTTCTGTCATTTTGAAAGAGTTTGTGTAAATATGTCAATCCCCCCCCCCTTTTTTCTTTCCTTGCATAAATAAGTGTTCAAAGAGTTGATTTAGGTAAATCTGTAATCTGAAAGAATAAGTATCCAATATGACTTCAAAGAAAAATTATCAGAAGTCTTGTAAATAAATGTGCTGCAAAAGGCCTGTATGGCAATCCTTGCACACAATTGTGCAAAAGTTTCTTAAAACAATCAAATTTTTTCCTTGTGTTTTTCGAATTCAAAGATTCTTTTTAACCATTATGTAAAGTATGTATAGTCAATCAAATAGGATTAAGATTTGTAGTAGGTAGTTGCAAATATAACCATTTTCCGTGATTTCTTCTACTCGTGCGATTTTCCACGCCTCGATTTAGGCCATATGGTCTGTTGTGACCTTTGACCTGTGTCTTGACTCTCTCGCTGTGGAATTTGACGTTGCTTTGAAGTTCGTGCTTTTACTGGTGTTTGAAAAAATAAAATATCCAACAATCCAAAATAAGCATCCAATATAATTTCAGTAAGCCATTATCAAAATCTTCGATCGAGCAGCACTTCACTAGCTAGGCATCAAGAACTCCTGAAAATGATCTTATTGGAGCTAGCCGTTTCATTTCAACTTGACTTTTTAAATGCCATTCGAATGTTCTTTATTTCGACTGAACACCAGGTTTTGAAGGTGAGAAACTTCTTTTGTTTTGAAAAGAGCCAACCAATTTGCAGAATAGCCTAGCAGGCTCTAGGGTCAATGTACTGTAGGCGTTGCTGTTTACGGAAAACCTTCATTGTCAATGGGTATGAGGTTGGGCAAAACTTAACCTTTAACATTCTTTGTTTAAGGTTACTGTAACGGTTCAGGCGGTGATTAAGAAACTCCGTTTACTACGGCCGTTCGTCAAAATATACCAAACAAACTTATGCATCATTTTTTTTTTATTTTCAATAAAAAAATTTACGACAAAATTACCTAAACACTACCTACAATCTACTATACCACACTACAAGGACGGGGACCAGGAGGAGCAAAATGTCATGTCTACCCCCTGGAATTAATATAAACTAAAATACAACTAATACAAACTACTATACATACGCTACAACTAATACAAATAGAAATTCTAATCATAAAATCATTTTACAAATAAATATTTGAGCTGGTTTCACATTAGATGTCAGGCCAAAATATAATAGTGAACAATCGGAACGCCGGCCGAGGAAACAACAATGACAACAACTGTCCCCGTCACTGCTCCCCACCCAAGGTCCCCATCGCTCGAGACACCGCTATCGTGTCTGGATTTCTAATATATGCCTAACATCCAATGTGAAACAGGCTTGCAAAGGAATATATGGACAGGACTCTACGACAAGAAACTTTACGAAAATGGACTTAGTGGTTTGGTGACGTTTAACTAGATTTACGGTGATCTCAACTGAAGCGACCAGTTGCGTGGATGTAATGTAG
The DNA here is from genome assembly GCA_004194395.1 of Aurelia aurita complex sp. Pacific. Classification (NCBI taxonomy): domain Eukaryota; kingdom Metazoa; phylum Cnidaria; class Scyphozoa; order Semaeostomeae; family Ulmaridae; genus Aurelia; species Aurelia aurita complex sp. Pacific. The sequence continues at coordinate 337,108 of REGL01000166.1, forward strand.
AGTCAACTCGAGTATATTTCTGTTGAGGTCCTTTGGAAGGTCTTTATCGCCATATAGTAAAAGTTGCGTCAAAACCTCATTTGAAAGATCGATATGTCCAAATGGTCGCAGCAAATCAAACACTCTAGCGAGAAGATTTCGACGTTCAACCTCAAAGGAGGGGCAGAGCAACAAAAAGTGTTCCGTAGTCTCGATACCATTGTTTGTAGGACACATTGGATTTATGGAATCCCTAAAATTGTGCTTGAATTTGTGAAAGCATAACTTACTAAGACTGCATCATTCGACGCAGAATTAAACGCAGAATATCATAAAATATATTTAGTTGATTTAATAAAATCGCAAATGATTTATTCTAGATTTTAGGCAAAATCGACCACCCTTGCGAAAAAATCTTTGTGTACCCAATGATAATCGTTGGACCACGACTATCTATTTACCAGAGATATAAGGCCCTGAACTGCAAAACCGTGTCACGAATTTTTGATAAAAGGTAGTGTCTCGAAATGATATTATTTTAAATTAATGTAAATATCTTACATGTCTTTCTTAACTTTCAGACCTTTTTTTAAATCAGACCAGTGGATCTATCACAAATCGCTGACACAGTTTCGTAGTTATATGCATTGTGACTCTGTGTGCCAAGTTTCAAGCGATTCGTTGGGTACACAAAGATTTTTTATTACCCACCAGTACTCCGGAATCCTGTTTCAAGAAATCAGTCTTTTATCAAAATGAAGCAAAAATTGCGGGAAATACGATTATGCATGAAAGGTCAAGCAATAAAGCTTAAGCGCGGTCTTGGTAAAGCATTATGTCAATAACAAAGCAGCACGGGATGTCATGAACATAGCTGCAAGGTCAAGTGAGTTTCCTTTAATCCCCTAATGTATATTCCCGCAATTTTTGAGAAACAGGATTCCTCCCTTTAAGATACTCAAATTTCCAAGAAATTGTGGCTATTTCTGGAAGTGAGTTGGTTTAAACAGTACTCAAATACTTATACCATCAGATTATGACAAAAACGAAAAATGGAAAATTTTTCGTCTGAACGGTTACAGTAACCTTAAAGTTGATTTTCAAAACAGTTTTGCTGTCTTCAAAACACTGTGAAAGAGATTTGTTGAAAATTTGTTCCATTTGGTGAACTTGGGGAACTTTGAGGATTTTGGTGAACTTGGCCGCAAACACATCACAATAAAGTCAAGTAATCTCGAAAAGCCCCTAAAACCATATATTTTTCGACCATTTAGAAGACTCCAAGATCTATTTTCTTCCAGTCATTGCGTGGATCTTCTTGACAATGCTACCATGTTTGCATTGACAGAACATTTTTGAAATATCTTCGTGAACATCTTAAGTATTAGAACAGCATGTGAAATACAATGGAGGATTAAGGGACACACAATGCAAACAGAAAATTACAAAAGACCTAATTACTCCATTGGTGCAATTTTTACCCAAAATGTCCTTTCAGCCTATTGTGTGATGGAAGTAAAGGTCTTCTATGAAACGAAAGCATCAGTCCAGGTGCTGATATTTAAATCATATACACTTTAACTATGAAGTGAAATTTGAACACTCTTTCGTATTATGCTATGAATAAAGGATTACGAAGACCAGCAGCATTTGCCATCGTCTGTTTTTTGTGTGAATTTCTTACAGTCAATTATTCTGGGGGCTGTGCAGAACAAGTTGCTGGTTTCACGCAGGGCTTGCGGATATTTTTATTCCCTTTAATCAAATATGGAAAAGCCAACGTGAGAGGTATGGTTGCCTCCCATTAAATATTGTTGTCGTGGCTGGGTAGAAAAATACAGTCCTTTGTTTGAAAAAATAAGGTACTAAAACAGTAACTATTCTCAAAATTTTTGGCAAAGTGTTCGCACGTGCATTGGGGATATTTTGCTAGTGTATGAATGGCCTCTTCAAATTGTCAAGCCTAGTAAATATAATAGGGCTACTGTTTATTTTTCAAAACCGTTTCTACAAATCCACTTACAATGCCTTTTACTTGCAGAAGAATGCCAAGAGCTCCCGGCCCACCGCCTGGGTTTCCTTTTCCTCTTGGGACTCCTCCTTCCGGAATGCCATGGATGCCGCGACCTGGAATGGTAAGGTTCTTCTTTTAGACAATTATACCAAGTTTCCCAAAGGACATTCGTTTTCTGGCAAACTTTTCTCAAGTGGATGCTTCTGCAAAAATTCTCTGATATTCGAGTTCTGGTATTATTTTCTGAGACAACATTAGGTAAAGTTACTGGGCCTCTTATGGTTGGCCTAGCATTTCGGCTTCAGCAGTCTTTCAATGATAAAAATAAGAAAAAAAGAAAACAATGCGTGCAATGTGAAAATTTTGACAACCTTTCTATTCATTGCACGACTAAAGCTGTTCTAGAGGCCACTACATTTCAAACGTTGTTGGTGCTATTATTTAGTACATGAAATAGTTTTTGAAAAAATTCTTTGTCTAAAATTCTCTTCTGGCTAATAAAAAGTGAATACCGCGTAAATGACTTAGCTGAATGATAAGCTGTGGCAACAAGGAGAAAACTGCCATTTTAAGTTTTGTTTAAGTTTCTATTCACCGGTCACAACCATTTCTAAGAACAGATATCGTATGACTATTTTTAAAGAATCATACTTTTTGGTCAAAGGTTTGCACAATGTTTCTTTTCAATGAATACCTCCTTGATTTGATAGAATAGCATGTGTAAACATTGTTCCATTCGAGTCGAGAAAACCCAGAGCAAAATTTTTAGTAGGTTAGGACAAACTTTGGGATTACCAAACTGTAAACTGGAAAATGGGAGGAAAGGTGAAAAAGGTGAGGACAAAGTGAAAAAGAAATGAATGCGAGAAGGAATATAAAGAGAAGTACAATATGTCAAAATAGAGAGGATAAAAACGAAAAAGAAAGAATTGGTATCACAATCAAGATGCTTCACAAGTAGTTTTACCAAACAGTTTCAGAATATATCAACTTATATCAACGTATATCAATGTTATATCAATAGTTTGAGATTTTAGTTCGAAACGTATCGCATTAACAATTAATAGTAAAATACTTCAAGAGTTAAATTCGATGATATTTTTGCAGAATATTAGATTTCATTTGTGCGAATTAGAGTTGAAGACGTTGCCTGCAGGATAGGGTATTCTCATCAGGTTTAAGAATAACTGGGCTGATTAGAACTACCGTAATTAATTCGTGTTAATGCTTAGTTAGCATAGTGGGACAGACGCAAGCTTTATAGCTATCGATTACTTGCAGATGCCAATGTCACCTATGATGATGACAAGTCAGATGCAGAGAATGCTTGCAGCTTCACCGCACATGGCATTATTTGGAGGTATGCCTCCTGGAGGTATGCCACCCCGTCCACCTCATGGTTTTCCAGGAAATCTTATGCCAGGTCAACGTGAGTGCAATTTCCATATTTATATCATATTTTCATATCTCAATTTTAAGTACAGAGAGGGCAGCCCTTCAACACAAGTACTAGCTTTCCAGGAGGTGTCCTCTTTTGCAGATATTGACTTGCGTATGACCTTCTAATGGTGATAGTCTACTCATGGTTACTGTATCGCATCTTCCTTTGGATTGAATAGCTTCAAAGGAAATTCACCTACTTTGCTGTAATTTCTTAGCTGATTTCTTTGCTTTCAGTTTGCCAAATCATTACATTATTATCATTATGAAGTTCTTATGGTAAGCGTTAAGTGATAGCTAAGTAGATGTCTACTAAAACAAGAAATAAACTCAAAATTATTATTTCGTGCAGAGTAGAAGTAAAATGATTCTGATGAGTTCAACAATAAGTGTTATATATATATACATATGGTACAGAGACTCGAAAATGTTTCAACTCAAATTACGTTTTGCTTTTGCTTCATTAGAAATCACAAACGTTGTCAGAATGTTGCTAACGTGTGTCAGAAATTTTCTGACGAAGCGAAAGCGAAACATAATTTGAATTGACAATGTTTTCAAAATTCTTTATTACATTGATTGCTGCCGAAGGCAGCCTAACTATTCTGCTTCAATCAGCGAGCGAAATTAGCCTGTCTGCCTGCCTGTCTGCCTGCTGTCTGTCTGCCGTCAGGCTATGTCGATAGACGGGCCAGCTCACGGCTGCGGTTTGTGGGCTCACGGGTTGTGAGCATTTATCCAACAACCAACAAAAGTTCTCCAACAAGAGATAATGATTTCTTCCTACCTACTTAACTACCTAACTACGTCAATGGACGACAAAGGTTTATTTCTGACAATGCAGAATTCGATATTTCGGACCACGGAACCGTGGACTACAGAACTACGGAACCAAGAGCGTTGGACTCAGGNCAGAGAGGGCAGCCCTTCAACACAAGTACTAGCTTTCCAGGAGGTGTCCTCTTTTGCAGATATTGACTTGCGTATGACCTTCTAATGGTGATAGTCTACTCATGGTTACTGTATCGCATCTTCCTTTGGATTGAATAGCTTCAAAGGAAATTCACCTACTTTGCTGTAATTTCTTAGCTGATTTCTTTGCTTTCAGTTTGCCAAATCATTACATTATTATCATTATGAAGTTCTTATGGTAAGCGTTAAGTGATAGCTAAGTAGATGTCTACTAAAACAAGAAATAAACTCAAAATTATTATTTCGTGCAGAGTAGAAGTAAAATGATTCTGATGAGTTCAACAATAAGTGTTATATATATATACATATGGTACAGAGACTCGAAAATGTTTCAACTCAAATTACGTTTTGCTTTTGCTTCATTAGAAATCACAAACGTTGTCAGAATGTTGCTAACGTGTGTCAGAAATTTTCTGACGAAGCGAAAGCGAAACATAATTTGAATTGACAATGTTTTCAAAATTCTTTATTACATTGATTGCTGCCGAAGGCAGCCTAACTATTCTGCTTCAATCAGCGAGCGAAATTAGCCTGTCTGCCTGCTGTCTGTCTGCCGTCAGGCTATGTCGATAGACGGGCCAGCTCACGGCTGCGGTTTGTGGGCTCACGGGTTGTGAGCATTTATCCAACAACCAACAAAAGTTCTCCAACAAAAGGTAATGATTTCTTCCTACCTACTTAACTACCTAACTACGTCAATGGACAACAAAGGTTTATTTCTGACAATGCAGAATTCGATATTTTGGACCACGGAACCGTGGACTACAAAACTACGGAACCAAGAGCGTTGGACTCAGGAACTAGAAACCGGCAGAGGAGAGTAACTCAATATTTTTAATCATTTACCTTTTGAACCATTACCCAACTTTAAATTCCAAAATAAGACACGCTTTCTTATCGATAATAATTCAATTGATTTCTATAAAAATTAACCTCGATACAGTCGCATTTGGTACAAATACTAATCGGCAGCACTCGCTGACTGTTGTTATATCTAGTATTGTTCTTAGAAAGGAGCTCACGATTTGGCGAGTTCTGAATGTAAAGTTCTGAAATGAGTTCTGAAACAAGATCAGTTCAAGAACGCAACCTGTTCTACGGTAGACTCGCATAATCGGCAGCTGCATTCATCGCCCTTCCACTCATTATACTCATTAGACATTATACGTTTTTAAAGATTGACATATTTGGTGACTAATGTTATTTGAGAGAATATGGCACAGTTTACATCCCAAGAAAGCAGTACTCTCTATTCCAAACCGAATTTTCCGGACCAAAGGGGGATTCTTCTCCATGAAAATCTCATTCATAAAGCTTGTGATGATATTTGATTTTTAGTTTTGTAAATCACTGTCATCAGCAACTGCAGATTCCGTTTGTGAACAGATACAGAACTATCTCTTGTCGAAAGTGCATCAAAATCAGATACATGACTTTTCTTCCTCTGACAGAACCTGTTGCATTCCGTTCGAGGTTGTGACAAACATCTCTCAACATAGGGCTATCATAAAAAATCAGCTTTAGTTGATATAAATTTTTATGTAGGACACCACATGCAGAATACTCCTGGCGGCAACAGAGGTAGATATCAACATGGATTTCAACAACAAAGACGATGGGAGTCTGGAAACAATCGTTATCATGGCAACCAACAAAAGAGACAATGGAATCGCTCTGATGACCATCATTATCAGTCACATGATGATGAAGTGATGAAACTCTCACCCTCCAATTTGATGACGTCACGTGAGAAGGAGTGGCTTGTCAAGATTCAGTTGATGACGTTGCTCTCTGATGATGCATACACCGCTGATTATTATTACGTCGTAAGTTATATAACGATGATGGTTATATGTAAGACAAATTAAAAACAGAAGCTTAACAGGTAGTCTGGGTTCCAGATCTTTAAAAAGCGCATGAAAATAGCAGTTAGCTCTCTTCTTGAATTACTGGCTTAAAGAGAACCTTAGGTTCTTTGCTGTAATCCTAAACTTTTTATCTTGACTAGTTTCAGAATTGCGTCAGAGCTTTATGGGCCTTGAAAATGTAGACTTTTACCTAAAAATCAAGACATCAATCCACAAAATATGTCCAGTGTACGATTTATCGTGACTTTTCATAATGGAAGCTTATCTCTCGTTCACCCAGAACGGATTTGGTCTTTAAGGCGTACAAAAGAACAAACTTAAAGACTGGAAAAACTTATTTCTGAATTCTGACATGGCGTTAGAGCTATGTTTGAATCAGTCCCCAACCCATGTCAAACCAATTCCGTGAGGCATAGCATACTCTGCCAGGCCATATATTTAGCACGAGCTAAGCTGCAATCCTGGTTATAATCAGATGTCAAGCCATATGGCCGTGCTACTATACTGTGTTAGTTGATTTTTTTCATTATCCGCAACTCTGGCTCAACGTCAGAACCAGGCCTTAATGTTCACAGCAAGAAGTACCCAACTGGTTCAGCTTTGTGCAAGTTATGTGGAGGAAGCCATAACATTGATTTGAGGTACATGTTTGTTGTTTGGAACTGCAAGGATATTCTGTGGATAAAAACATCCCAGGTATCACGTAACTGTTAGCTTGCCCTGAATGTTGTAATTGTATCATTTTAAGATCAGCACAACCTCGTTCCCATGCCCACCATTGTCTTCCTTTGGTCATCGATGTTGGCCCTGGTACCGGTTGCCGCAAAAGTGGTCATTTGGGCGCCATTTTGTTTCGCATACATTATCAGTTACAGATTTATGATAAAACTCTCTTATCTCCAAATGGAAATTGAATTTGACAGATTTTCAGATTTGACGCGTATCAGGTGATTTTGATCCATAAGATTCTATGTAATTAGTCTGAAAAACTTTAAGAAAGTACGAAAATTCGACGAAAATTGCCGCTCTCCTAACAGTAGATAGCATATATATATATATATGATTATGCAGTAGATAATTCGAAAAACCAAGAACAATCACTTTGAGGATCTTTTTTCATTCCTTTTCAAGGTATTTAAGCATTAATCCGGGGTTAGCAAGTGCATTTGATAGGAAATTAAGCACGATTTGTTTGGGGCGAAAATGGGCCTAAGTCGACATTTTTCGAAAATTTCACCGCAGCTTCGAACATGAAATGGCTCATTATTCTCCGAATTTCAAAGATAAATAGCAAATTAAAGCTGAAATAGGTAAAGAATGTGGTTTCCCGTCGAATTGTGACATTCCGAGCCCCTTTGGCGAGCCCAAATCAACCGTCCTGGCTCCGAGTGCCGTAAAATCTCAAAATCGGTCAAACACAAAAATCGTATCAGCCGTAAAATAGCGAAATTCTATAAATTGTAATAAAGCACTAAATCTTTACTTTCTGCAGATAAAACTATACGCTGTATCTTCCTACATCCATTACACTCAAATTCGGTTGATATTATCCACTTTCCATGGTAAAATAGACGATTTTATCATTTCCGCTCTTACAATTGCTTAGGCCCATATGCGGCTTTGTATTCTTGGATGAAAGCGAGGCCTAGACGCGCAGACAACTTATGTTGGATAAGAAAAACATCAGGGTGACGCGCGGTTCGAGTTTTTCTTCCCGTATAATAGCAAAATTATATAAAGACGATCAGTGCAGATGAACTTCGAAGGAATAGTGAGTCACAAAACAATTGTAAAATAATTCCACAACAGTCTCAGAGTTTTTCTGTTCTCAAACTACTCTTAATTGCTTTCTAAATTGTTGAAAACTACAGTTTTCTGTCCGCCGTAAAATAGCAAAATCCTATACGGTGGTCCATGACAAGAATTTTTAACGATTCGCAAATCGAAAATCAGTTCAAAAACACTCTAATACAGTTGCAGTGATCGTTTGATTACGAAAATGATCGAAATTAATTCTTTACGTTCTTTAATTTCGCGTTATCTTACGGCTGGAGGAGAACCTAAAGAGAACACGAGTTTTCAACGACGTAAAGAAGGAATTTCGATCATTTTCGTAATCAAACGATCACTGCAACTGTATTAGAGTGTTTTCGAACTGATTTTCGATTTGCGAATCGCTAAAATTCTTGTCATGGACCACCGTATAGGATTTTGCTATTTTACGGCGGACAGAAAACTGTAGTTTTCAACAATTTAGAAAGCAATTAAGAGTAGTTTGAGAACAGAAAAACTCTGAGACTGTTGTGGAATTATTTTACAATTGTTTTGTGACTCACTATTCCTTCGAAGTTCATCTGCACTGATCGTCTTTATATAATTTTGCTATTTTACGGGAAGAGAAACTCGAACCGCGCTTCACACTGGTGTTTTTCTGATCTAAAGGCTGATTTCCAGTCGGTGGAATTTTCCGAGCGGGCGGAATTTCTATTGTATGCAAGAGAAAATGTCGCTCTGGAATTGAATAGAAAGTTACGGCTGAGCGACCTTTTATTGTCTAAAATTCCGCCCGCTCGGAAAATTCTACTGACTGGAAATTGGCCTTAACATAAGTTGTCCGCGCGTCTAGGCCTCGTTTTCATCCAAGAATACAAAGCCGCATATGGGCCTAAGCAATTCTAAGAGCGGAAATGATAAAATCGTCTATTTTGCCATGGAAAGTGGATAACATCAAGCGAATTTGAGTGTAATGGATGTAGGAAGATACAGCGTATAGTTTTAGCTACAGAAAGTAAAGATTTAGTGCTTTATTACAATTTTTAGGATTTCGCTATTTTACGGCTGATACGATTTTTGTATTTGACCGATTTCGAGATTTTACGGCACTCTGCACCACCACCGGTCGCCCAAATCGGAGTTCCCACACAAAATGGAATGGGCCAAAATGTTACACTATTTTTAAGGCACCCGCGCGCAGCTCCTGGGGGCGGTATTGAGCCCCAAGTTGTGTTATAAGATTTACAGACTAGTTGTCTCTTGTAAACTTTTTTTCTGTTCTGAAATCGGTCAACTAACCATCGAGTATGAACTCCCCAACGTAGCCTCGGAAAGGAAAATGGAAACATTTTTTTCAACCTCCTTTTATGACGTCATAACGACTCCCAAATTTCTTTAAACCTCGAAATTTGAATGCGTTGTTGCCCATTAACCCTTGTAAGCCCATCACCGCAATACAAATAAAATTGAATTGAATTGAACCTGCTCCATTGTTCCTACTAATATTTTGAAAATAGCGATTAAATGGAGGCCATTTTGATTGGGAACCAATAGGAATTATCTCCAAAATGACCAAATATGACTAATTTCTCCCACATACGCAGAGGGATAGGGTTCAAGCCCCCATCAACTGGGGCAAATTATGACTTTTAAGGTATACCAACAATCCGTTTTTTAATTCTTTATCCCGTTTTCCCGCGACAGCGACCCAAAGTTAACCGATTTTCCTTGAAGTCTTTCGAATAATTAATGCATCCTTATCGAATAGCCAATCAAATTGCACATTTGACCTGCCCGATACCAGGGTCAGCACTGACATAGGAAGCTGGCCCTAGAAACCAGGTTGGGATAAGCAATGCCATTAATTTCTTACTTAATTTCCTTAGAGTCTCATGAATAAAAAAGCGACAAAAATGGTTGCAGAAACCACTGTCGAAGAACAGCAGAAGAAAGATACAGAGAAAGAAAATTTCAATAAATTATTGGATATTGTTGAGCAGAAAAAAGAAGAGAGAAAGTATCGACCAGGTAACACTATTGCTGCATTAGCCTATCTTAATGTGCATTAGCCTATCTTAATGTGCATTAGCCTATCTTAATGTGCTGCTATTTATTAGGTACGTTCAAACTCACTTTTATGGTGCAGCTAACATGTCATCTTGATAATAGAATTTAGTTGGTTGATATTAGACGTATTTTCTCAAGTTGCAAGTGACTTTATGAACGTGTTCCCACTGATTTCTTCAAAACAGGCCTAAGCTTTAGGATCAAGTTTGGTAACATTCGGTCACGCTTCTTATTACCAAGGCAACCTGTTTTGCAATTACAGGGCCTGCCGTATCATTGTTTCATACTCAGGAATTTCTTTTAACCGTTATTCAGCTAGTTTTCAATAAACTGCAG
>REGL01000166.1:375861-386168 GCA_004194395.1 Aurelia aurita complex sp. Pacific
ATTAGTTTTTCAAATAACTATTCAGTTTGTTAGTCAATGTCTACTTCGTGTCCTAAATAATTGTTTGATAATCTGAATTTTTGTTACCTCAGGATACTTATTCAAAATTCCCAAAAAATATTTCTGAAATGATTTGCAGTATTTTTCTAACCACTGTCAGTAATTCTGCTGTCTAGCTATTAATTGGCAAAACTCTGTCCTCAATTTTACACTTCGGTCAAACTCAGAGTCGCTGTTGTTGAAGATCGAAAATTGGCGGGAAGCACAAAAACCTTAACCCCAAAATCAGCATATGTCTACTGGTTGATACAGAGCAAGAATAAGGAAAAAACTTGCTCAAGGAATCAACTTGCTCAAGGAATCATATTTTTGATCAGAAGGCGCTGGCATTTTAAGATTGCAGTCTCAATGCTTCTTCAATTGCAAGCTGTCCTTTATTTTGTTGAATTTTATTTTGTTCGCAGATACTTCTCCCGTTCATCGCTGTTCTCTTATCGAATCTACGAACTTCAAACGAGGACTTCTTATGCAAAGTAATCAATGCGCTTTTGATGAACAATTTGTCACAGATTGTTCTATATTCGGTAAGTATCTTTGTATTTCATGCCGCTCTGACTCTTACAACTTTTACAAAGTGAGTGCAGAAGCAAAAGTTTCAGAAAAATGACTATAGTTTGACAATGAAACATTACAGAATAGTGATTGATGTTATTCGAAGCGTATAGCAAATAGCAAAAGTAGATTAATCGAAAGTTCACTGCGTTTGGGGGCACCTGAAGCGAATTTTCGTCATGTGGTCAATTTATGAGTGTTTTGAAGAAATGTGATACTTAATAGGACTTGTTGTTGTAGATATATATAAGAAGGCCACTGGCCTTTATTTGATCCTAAACTCCCTGACGGTAGCCTGGACCCTCCTATTTACTTTACCTCTGAAATTCATTGTATCTCACATTTCACTTTTTTAAAAGGAACGAGATATTTAAACCTGCGTATCAAATTCCACAGAAATCGAGCTTTTTAAGAAATCCGAGCAGCAGAAACCTTGAACGCCAACAATTTTTTCAAAAAGGTAAAACACAGTAGAAACGCGATTTTTGCTCTTATGTTTAAGGAAAAATAATTCTTTCTTTTCCCTTTTGGATAAACTGTGAACTATTTGTTTTTTCAGTCTACCTGTATACCTAAATATACCTGTATTTTTTTGTTTAAGAATCTGTATTCGATGTAATAGCCTATTTGCAAGTCTTTACATAATCGCCATGGGGCTGGCATTGTCTTTTGCTCCTTGTGGCATTGTTTCAATAGTGTTGCATAGTAATTAGAAAGTATAATAGAATGTAACCTGTAATGTAATATTTTATATGGATATAAAAACACGACAAAGCGATTTCCCTTTTTGAAGGATAGATTTAACCCCTCTCTGAATCAAATCAAATTTCACTGAATCAAATTAACATTAACATAGAGCCCAAAATATTTTGGTCTGCTGTGCTGGAGGTAAGAAATCAAATCTTCAGAAACGCAAATTATTTTGTTATGTCATGGAGCTGGCGGAATCTTTTGTTTCGCAAAGTTCACCCTTGCTCTTCATAAGCTATAAAGCCACTTTGATATTCCAGTTACTTTTGCTATTCCAGTTGCTTTTGATATTCCAGTTGCTTTTGATATTTCAGTTGCTTTTGATATTCCAGTTGATTTTGATATTCCAGTTGCTTTTGATATTTCAGTTGCTTTTGATATTCCAGTTGCTTTTGATATTCCAGTTGCTTTTGATATTCCAGTTGCTTTTGATATTCCAGTTGCTTTTGATATTCCAGTTGCTTTGATATTCCAGTTGCTTTTGATATTCCAGTTGCTTTTGATATTTCAGTTTCTTTTGATATACCAGTTGCTTTTGAAATATATTTCTTCGACTAACCCTGTTGACAAGAACTTCCTTCGCCTATCTGCAGTGGGAACCAACTGACCTTTCCCACTGTGGATTGTGTATTTAGTTTAGGTTTTATTTGATAAAGAACTTGATAAAGAACTGTATTGATTTTCATTAATAAGTGTTGTTTCTGTTTCAGTTTGGTCTGAACATTTCATCAAGTTTGCTTGAGCATCTTCATATTAGTGAAAACGATCGACCAAGGTCAAAAGAGACCGAACGGATTTGGTACGTCTTATTTACAATGTTGTGCTGAAGTGGAGGATGGGGCCGTGAGGGCGTCAGCCACCCATAGATATGCTAATAGTTTTTATTTAGAATTTAGCTTGTTGCAAATACTGCAAAACAGCAATCTTTTAAAAGGGTAGTTATCATCTTGGAAGGTATCAAGGAAGGTATCATCTTGACAGCATGATAGCACAGTAGAAACCTGCATAAAAGAACTTAGTTTTATGACAGCCTTGAGGCTGAAATTTCCTGAATACAACGTTTTAAACAAGAACCCACAAGGGGCTGGAATTTCTGAAGTTTCTTATACAATAATTTAATACATGGTGTCTTGAAAACTATCTTGAAAACTATACAAAATCTTTCGTGATATAAACTTTATCAAAAAGAACTATACTTAAAAACTATTCGATTCATAGAAGGAATGCATTAATATGTATGACAACACATTTGCACTGTACCAACTATGAGCACCTTTTTAAGAACGTTACAGGCTGGACTTGATTATGGCATCACTTATTCGAGAACTTCATTCAGGCTGCTTTTAAAAACCTAGGTTCTTATATGCGGGTTTCTACTGTAGTGTATTTTCTCCTTTCTTGTGAAATTAGTGTTTAGTGTTTGGCCTCGGCTTCTGGAACCCAAATGAAATAAGTCTTCTTAGCCAAGATGCAATGAATCATCGTAAAGATGTTTAGAGGCTCTGTTTTGCATAGAAATTTACTGGAGAAGCCTTGATTTACGGGTGACACGTTTTTACACAAATTTTAAGAGTTTGCTCTCAAATTAATTGTCCCCCAATTCTATCTCGCTCACACTGAAATACTGAGTTCGCAATAATAGCTTAGGACGGACTTTGTAATCATCCAAGAGGATCTTATTTATGTTTGATATCTAACATTAATAACATCCAATTTACCAACTTAAACAAAGTGGTTCTTACGTTTTTGGCATTATTTTTGTTGAAAGGACGCAAAGTTTCGGATCCGTTAAATTTCAGACAAATTGGTTGTCCAATGATTGAAATGACCCAAGTCTTTCATATTCGAAAATTCTCGTGTACGAAATTTTAAAACGATAGGAAGGGTTTCACATCAAGATTCAACTGTGGATAACTTTCCATTCCACCTCTATCCACTTCATAGTGATCTGACAGCCCGATAGTTGTTTCTTCAGATTGATATTGTACCATAACACTTTCGTTAGGTTAGTTATGATGACTGCACGCAGCTGAATATCTGAAAGCTTTTCATTGTGACGACATAAAATGAATTTAGACTGATGTAAAACGCTCTTAGTAAAACTTCAGACTGTTGATATCTTGCAAAATGCAAAGTGTCTGATCTCATAGTTTTAAAGGCAGTCTATCGCCTCTCCTCAATAATTTGCTTGATCTAAAGAAAGCAACGGTATTCATGCGTAATTTTCTTTGCCATGAAAATTACAGCACGATTAACTTTGCTCTCTTTGAATAAAAGGAATAATCGAAAATTTGTGTTTTCGGTCACTGTTGTTTTGAGTTAATTAATTTGATGAGATCCTGCTCGTTATATGACAAATTGTATGTGGGTAGCTTTATACTTAAATTGTATGCTTCATACACAAAATCAACTTCAAACTTCAACACATGATAGTTATTTATATTTTTAGTGGAATGCTGAAGAAAGATATGACCACAGCAGTTAATCAAATATCAGTGAAGAGCATGGAAAGGCATTCACTGGAGATAAATCGCTTGAAAAGTCTTCTAAGTCGGCCAGACATTGCCCATGCTTTTGAAGAATAAAGGTATGATTCTGCAAAGAACGTTTCTGTAAGGATCTTAGAAGTAATGTTTTATTTTCTCCTTTGAAGCATTCAAGAATCTTCTATAAATAATGTAAGCTTCAGTTTCAAGCACCATTGGCGGTTTCAGTCATCATCCGATCCTTTGCACGCGATAGATTTCTTATACTGGTCCCTAGAAAAAAGTTTCGTTGTTTTGAAACTTCACCAAAATCTGAAAATTAAATGATTGGTGATTTTTCTTTTTCTGTTTTCTTTTTCCTGTTTGATGTGTAGCATCAAAGATCAAATCAAATGTTTGAATCATTAAATTTTGGAATACTGGTTATTCTGTTAACCGAATTTTTGTCACTTAAATTTATTTACTTCCTGGGGAATTATTTTAGGTTTGATTTTCTTTTGAAAACCAACTGCGGCATTTTATGAAACCATTGATATCTTCTTATTAGAAGTTCATAAGAAGAATCGTATGAGAGTTGTTTCTTCCGAAACTGGGAGTCCCGGAATGGAACCTGGTCGAGGTTTTTTATGCCACATCTTATAAAGAATTTAGTTTTGCAAAATATTTGACCATGATGCAATCTTTAATCAATAATAAAGATAAAGTAATCAATATGTCAAATCTAACTTGATATTACTATTTACGAAGACATGCGTTTTCGAACTATGTGTAGGAGATCCAAAAAATTCACGAAACAGCAAAACAACCTCATAACATTCCGAGGGGAGTACTTGAATTGTGTATTTCCAGGGAGTACTTCCTTTAAATCGCCAACTTTTACCCTTATGACCCTTAATACCCTTATGATATTGAAATTCTTGAAANATGAGGGTTGTTTCTTCCGAAACTGGGAGTCCCGGAATGGAACCTGGTCGAGGTTTTTTATGCCACATCTTATAAAGAATTTAGTTTTGCAAAATATTTGACCATGATGCAATCTTTAATCAATAATAAAGATAAAGTAATCAATATGTCAAATCTAACTTGATATTACTATTTACGAAGACATGCGTTTTCGAACTATGTGTAGGAGATCCAAAAAATTCACGAAACAGCAAAACAACCTCATAACATTCCGAGGGGAGTACTTGAATTGTGTATTTCCAGGGAGTACTTCCTTTAAATCGCCAACTTTTACCCTTATGACCCTTAATACCCTTATGATATTGAAATTCTTGAAATTGAAATGCTAGCCTCTTTATACCCCCATTCACACTGACATGAGCTTTATCTAAACCGGGTTAGATTTCAACCAATCAATGGATTTAACTTGTTGGATTGACCAATAACAGCTCAAAATTTGATAGCCTGGTTTAGCCTAAGCCGGTTAACTTGCCAATGCGCACGATACCTAAAATACACTCATTTTTTATATAAGAAACTAAGGTCCGGGGCTGGTAGGCAGTTTCTTAAACTTTTAGGTCGTTTTGCTACCAAAAGTTTCTTACATGTTTCTTATATTTTTAATGGCAGAAGTGTAGAGTTAATTTTGTTTTATCTAAAGGGCTCCTAAATTACTTAGTAAGATCTCCAAACAAGTAAATAATATAATTCGGACTCAAAATAATGTGCAAACAGATGCTACAACTGTACAATGTCAAAACATTTTTGAGTGCGATATGAAAATTAAAACCGTAAATTACAAGAGTTTCTTAGCTTTTTCAATTCAGGTAGGGTTGTTTCTTAACTTTCGAAAAATTGAGCCTACCGTTTCTTATAAGCGTTTTCTCATAAAAAAATGAGTGTATGTCTCAAGTTGAAATGTTTAGCATGATTAATTTTGCGTTATGGCAAATCTCATGTGATCTCGAATTTGAAACGGACTTTATTTTGCAATATTTTGGCCTACAGAATTTTGGGCGTCCTTAAGTATTGGAGAAAATAATTGCATTTGATGAATCTCTTGTTGTCATTATAAAGCCATACCCAATACCAAAACGGCCTTTTACGATTCTGGTATTTGGTAGAGCAAATTAAGTAGCATTTAGGTGTTTTTACTTGGGTCTAAGCTCAAAGCAATTCTGGACAAGATAGGGTTAGACAGCACGCAGACCCCACGTCTATTTTGACCAAATTCCAGGGAAATCGATTCGCGTGGAAAACTTATTTAAAAGCAAGTTGTACACTTTAAATTATAAAAAAAAGTTGTAAATTAAGTGAAAGGCTTGTTTAGGCAGTGGAATTGAGTATGTGAAGGTGAAAATAAAACTGCGGTTTTTTAACGCCAAGCGCTCAGATCGCAGAAGTTGAGAAGAACTAATGGAGTCCACTACCACTTGTCGTGAGGCTCAAGTGATGGGGCTCGTACTGTGATCGAACCCGGTCCGCCTAACTGTTCTGGCTGCAGAGTCAGAGGATTACCCACTGCCCCAACACATTCAAATGGGAGTGTGGACTTTTCAAATAGATTTGATAATTATTGCTTGATATGACTCCTCCGTTGAGACTTTTGATTCTGTACATCATGCGAAATGTCTGTTGATATTGTAATGGTGTTGCAGTTATTTTATAGCTGCCATTCCTTCGCAGGTTTCTCTTAAAGTCAAAAAGCCACTTCAAGACTGAAGAGAATTTCTTGGTGACATCTTTTCACTTTTCTTGATTTTGTGTTTTTTTTTCAATACTCAAATCTCTTTGACTCTCAGACTGCGTTCACACGATGCCGGCCCATTTTGAAAATGATGAAAAATGTGACGGATAGGCCTCCCGTTCACACGAAAATGCCACATTTTTGAAAAAGGTAGATTTTGAAAACGGAACTCTTTGAAAACGGTGTCGTGTGAACGCTAGCTCAAATGTTGCTTTTGTCGCATTTTTCACCGTTTTCAAAATGTGCCGGCATCATATGAACGCACTGTTAGATTCTATCTTGCACAAATTCGAAAATCTGGCACAGTGCCATTTAGGAGAGGGGTTCTTATTTCATTTGAGATTACCTCCTTATTTCATCGTCATTCCATTTGGGATTAACAGATATTTTTCATCACTTTTTATATGTATTCAATTCCGAGTGTGTATTAATTTAATTGTGTTAATTATTATAGTTCGATTTGGCATGGGGTGAGAGGAAGCTTTAATCAGACTGGCTAAGAACGGTTGATTAAAGCGGGACAAGCTGCGTATTTCGTTTCTTCAATGGTGTATCGTTAAACCTGCAGCTAAAATCTACAGAATTTGAGCTTTTTAATAAATTCTAACAGTGCAGAGCTTGAACTTCAAGAAAGGACGCAAGAGAGATACACGAAATTTTGCATTTTTCAGTCCAGAATCTTGCCATGCACCTAAGTTTAGCCGAGGAGCAACGTTTGATTTTCAGGCTTCGTTTATTTTGAGATTATGGTGATATAAAGAATGTGAAGTCATGAGGTATTTGACATTGAAGTCAAACCTTAGGCCACAACATAGCTGTTGGAATTCAGGCATGTCTGCACTTTCATTGAAATAATTAGTAGCTTATATATCAATCTGTGCAAAAACGTAATGATGAGATGTTTGTAATCTATTCCTTGGATTCAATGACCAGAAGGCAACATCGACTACCTAACTGTAATTTTAAGTCTAGACCTTGTGTGTTGTACGATTTTCTATTCACAAGTACCATTGTGTAGACCTTAAGTCCGAAAAACTTTCTGGATACTATGAGGAAAGTGTTGACCTCAAATCTATAAGATTTTCTTGAAAAGTCTGTCATATTTCCGTCACAAATTTTGGATTTACGATGATGCTACATTGTGTTCGAAGCTTGAAGTGAATTCTTGTACGAAACAACCCAAAACCCAAAACTTCTGCAGTTTAGAAAAGAATTAAGATGCCAAAATGCTTACACTGGAATTACAGTATCCCCTCCCCTCAAGCCATGCAATCGAAAGAAAATTTGGTGGTCATGAACACCATCGTTTTAGGGTAACTCTGCTTTCCGTTCCAGTGAACAGCGAGCTGCCATTTCACACAACCACATAGGATATTGTTCAGCGTAGTCTTGGCAATCGAAAGATGTACAAATTGCAATTTTTTCGTCAACGCTGGCTTCATAAATCTTAGTTCGAATCTTTTTGTTGATTTCAGAAAAGTGGATAAATCTCCAAACCTACTCGAAAAAGTTTCGATTTTTTTCGTTCCATCTGTAGTAAGGTAGGTGATTTACAACTTGGCCAAGTCTGATTGAAAAACCTTGGCTGGATTTCCTGTAATCTAATTCTATGTTTCTGTTTACTTTTTGACAGCGAAAGTGAGGAACCTTGGTCAACAGGTTAGCAATGCTATGAAGCACGCTTGCAAAAGCTCAGGCTTGAATAACTTTCAGAAATGTTTCCATTGGCAAACCAATGAACGCCATTTGTGATCTGTTGGGAATACCATACCCAAGTCTCAATAAACATATTGATTAAAGGTTACTGATGTTTACAAGCAAATTCACTAAACCATGCTTTATTGGGTGTCTTTTGAGACTCTCATGAGCACTCAATGTAAAACTACATTTTATGTAAAAGCGTTCAGCTCCTCCTGCATGGACTAATATGTTGGCCAACGCTTTTCCTCTTCGATGTTGAAAAGTAAAAAAAAAAAAAAAAAAAAAAAAAAAAAATCTAGCCGAGCTTTTTGAATCACACTTGGCAAAGTTGTAGATCTAAAGGAACGGAAAAAATCGAAACTTTTTCGAGCAGTTTTGGAAATAAATCCACTTCTCTGAAATCAACGAAAAGATTCGAACTAGGATTTGTGAAGCCAGAGTTGACGAAAACATTGCGATTTGTACATCTTTCGATTGCCCAGACTATGCTGAACAACATCCTTTTTACTGCTTTTCGACAGGCCGAATGATATTGGAGAATTTAACTGTTTTCTGAGGAGAGTGGTTTTGCGAAACGGCATCTCGCTGTTCACTGGAGCAAAAGGCAGAGTTACCTTAAATATTTGAAACGCATGGACCCATTACAATTACGGTTCCGTTCTTAGATAAGGAGACTTAGATTGAAGGAGTTACTCGCTCTTCGGATCAGGGAAAGTTCAAGAAAGTGACGGAATAGAATATGGAAAATTCCGTTTGCGTAAAAACCCCTTCATGGGCAAAAAGACTTCAAAAATTCTCTCAGCATTGATTTGAGTAGGGGTTTCCGTTGTTCCGCGTAATTTAACCATTGCATGTTGCAAAAACAGTTGATGCTTGCGTTTCCCATGCAAGGGTATGTCTTGGGGTAAAATTGAGCGTTTCCAAAGTGAACAGTAACATGTAACATGTAACATGTAACAATCGATGTTGCAAGAAAATTCCTGAAATCTGGTCTTCAGAAGAGAGCATACATGCACATTATTCCTTCGATCTAAGGAGATTACTTTGGTCTCAGGAAAATCAGCATATCATCGCACTTGCTGCATTAGTTGTATTATTCGATGACTTTGATAACTTAGCTCTTGTTGATAACAATCTGGGTGCAATTTTTTAGGCCCAATTAAAGGGTGCTATTTGTTATGCCCTAGCATTGTAATCTGTAATGAGATAAGAATAACGAATTGAGCTAACAACAAATTGTTTCTTTTTGTTTACTTTTCTTTGGGTTCGGTAGCTTAGTTATGTTGCAAGAACCCTCCACTAGGAAACTGACTTGTACCCCATTCACATTGACACAGTTAAACCAGCTTCATCTAAACTAAGTTAATTTGTTGATTGACCAATTGGGACGCAACATTAGATAACCTGGGTCAGCTTAAACTGGTTAACTTGCAAGTGTGAAAGTTTTTAGATTCCTATTTGACCTTGGGCTTGATCTTTGATCTTGGGCTTGCAACATACTCCATAACGACAATAACCTACAATCCTGGCCGTTAGTGTTGAGAATGTTTGGCAAGTCTCGATTCTTTCCATACATTGACAGCTTAGGTTCCAAATCTTTAAAAAGGCTGGTGTAAAGTTGAGTGACCTATTTCTTTGAAGACTTCAAAGAAACTTTAGCTAATTCTCTATAATTCTACTGTTGGAATTTTCTGAAATCTTCAATATTTTCAGAATTGGAGTGTTTTTCTTCTTTTTCAAGAATTCAAGCAAAATTCTCAGAAAAAACTGAAAACCATCGTAATGTGTAAACTGTTTGACGTAGCATGGAAAGATTTCGACAAAAAGCCATAGTTCATGGATGCCTACGATATGGTTTCAAGCAAAAGTCTGCCACTCATCTGGTTTATGATTTAGAAATTTGATGACGTCACATCCTCAAATGTGTTGAAATGTGAGATACGCTGTAATTTTGAAAAGTATTCAAAATTTCTGAAAAGTCCAACGGTAGAATTATAGATAAGTATCTAAAGTTTCTTTCAAGCCATTCAATCAGAAGAAATAGGTCATTGAATTTTACACCCACCTTT
>REGL01000167.1:69275-86185 GCA_004194395.1 Aurelia aurita complex sp. Pacific
AAGTACCTTACGAGTAACATGATATAGGAAATAAGTGAAAGTCAAGTAAAAATCAGTCAAGGATTTCCTTTATAAAAATAACTAGTTTCCTAACTTATATTTTCCCAGTACTGGAGTTTCTTAATGTTTGGCGATCTGAGAGTTGAGTTTCTTATGGGCAGTTTCTTATAAGAAAAAATAAGTGTGTATGGCGAGGTAATTAAAATTAAATCTTTTACATACCTGACAAGGAGCGACATGATCAAATGCAAAACGAAACTTGCATCATTTCCATTGTTGTCCAATATGACTTTTAAATCACGCAGAATCCAGGGTACCAATCTATGTGCTATGGCAGGGTTGTCTTTGAAGAATCTCAGTGCTGAAATGAAAGCGTAATCACATATAAAATAAATTTGTTGAATTTCTTTGCAGAGTCCAGAAAAGTCACCGCTCCACGGCTGCAAACCGGAGGAAGGTTTTGCTTGCTAGTTTAGTGCCATACCGGGTGAGCCAGAAAAAAGTTCCCACTTTTGAAAATTCATAGCATCCAGCGTATTGGATGGATTGGAATGAATCAATATTTGCTTGACAGCAAAAAGATCGAAATATTTCTGTGATTTTTCTCGCCTTCTTACGAGCACTGGCAAATTGGTAAATTCAAGTTAACAAAAACTTTGTTGTTGCAAAATAACTGAAAAAGGCCTAAAATACTTGATCAAATCACAAAGGACTCATCGCTCAAAACAACAGAGAAAATGCAATTTTGCATGGGTGAGAACTATCGTATGCACATTTATTGCCATGGGATTGAAAATCTTTGGTATCTGTTTGAGAATCTTTTGTCTTATGTCTGTCTTATCACTCTTGAGAGAGTTGAAATGCCCGTACATATTGTTCTGCGTGAGGAGAGTCCTAACGATTTGATCAAGTGTTTTAGGCTCTTTTTCAGTAATTTTGCAACCATGAATTTTTTTAAAGTTGAATTTACCTATATTTGCAGTGCTCCTAAGAAGACAAGAAAAATCACAAAAATATTTTGATCTTTTGGCTTTTAACTGGAATTGAATCATTCAAATCCATGAAGTATTTCTGGTGCTACGAAATTTTCGAAAGTGGGAACTTTTTTCTGGCTTACCCGGTATATGAGGAAGGCTTGGTGATCTCTGTAAGAAACGCAAGCAAATCTTGGCAACAGCGACTAGTTTATGAAGTTTAGAGCTATAAACAATGCAATAAGTTTGTAGTTCGAAAACTCTGATTACTTCGACTACAATGAGGAAGGTTTAATTACCGAAAATGGCATCCGGAGGAAGAGACTTCTTTAACTATGGGCTTTAACTATGGCTTCTTTAAATAATTTCACGGCTGTGAACCGGGTGAAGGTTTTGCTTGTTAGTGCCATACAGTAAATCCCCGCATATAAGAACCTACAAAAATAAGCACCTAGAGGCTGTTTTCCTAACTCATGCACCTTGTAATTAAGAACCTGTTTCAGTTTGATGAAAAATGTTCTTGTTGCAGGGGTAGCAAAGCTGATTTTGGATTCTCGTTACTAAGTTCATTTTTGCCCCAGTTCGCTGTTAAAGTTGAAATCACCTCTCCTCCTACTATTTGTAAGCTTAAAATTGGTTATTAGGTACATAATAACTTTGCCAAAGCAAATAACAGGGCTGAAAATCTTTGTTGAAGATTCTAAAGGGTCTACACAAGGCACTCTTCAAATAAGGACTGTTATGCCTTGAAATTAATCTTAGTTCCTTTAAATTAAGAACCTATTCCAGCCTGGCTGTCAAAAAGTAGGGTCTTATATGTGGGGATTTACTGTATATGAGGAGGGTTTCGTAATTTTATGAGAAACGCAAGAAAATGTTGGGTTATTTTGGTACCAGCAACTGGTATATGAATCTTAGGGCTATAAATGAGGCAATAAGTTCGTAGTTGGAAAACTCTGATTACAACGACTACTATGAGGAAGGTGTAATTACCGAAAATGGCATCCGGGGAGGGGGAGAGGACTTTGATCGTTTCTTGGATTTCTGCTTCTTTCATTAACTTCTAACACCCTTACAAGCTAATTGTTAGCTGTAGCGGTTCGTAGGCACGTTTTTTATTTCCTAAGAAATTTGGCTCAGCCTATATTACCGAAAGTCTTTTACTTTCATATGAAAATTGTAGCTTTTTAGTACAAAAAATTTGTAAATATATTTCTTATTTCTTGAATAAACGAATCAAGATGTAGTTTCTACCACTGCCACGCATATTTGTTTCTTGACTTACAACACAATGCGTAGCAAGAAGATTAATTGCATTGGGCCCGAAAAATAACACTATCGTGAACGTTACTCAATAATGAAAATTCAACGACCAATTTGGAAAAGTTTTCTTGGATTTAGGTTTTAAAACTTTCTTAGCGCTTCACAAACATAGTATTATAGTTTCTTACATTTTTGGCCATCCTCGTTAGACTTATGACGTGATTCCTTGTATTCGTTTAACATTTTTAATCTGATTTTTTATTTAACTATCCAGTTCAATGAGCGATACTGAGACTTATGTAATGAGTCTACATCCTCGTACTAGTTTCTTATAAACCAGTTTCTTCTACAACAAAAAGCGTAGATTGATTTATGAAACAAAGTTTTTGCCTTCAATTCTTTACTTGAAATAATAAAAAGCAAGAGGCTAATCAGTCCAGGAACGTCGTAAAATCCCGTAAAATTTCCAAAAATCCTTTGAAATCTGGAAAATTGCATAAATATTAAAAAATAAAAAAAAATCCGAAGGNGTATTATAGTTTCTTACATTTTTGGCCATCCTCGTTAGACTTATGACGTGATTCCTTGTATTCGTTTAACATTTTTAATCTGATTTTTTATTTAACTATCCAGTTCAATGAGCGATACTGAGACTTATGTAATGAGTCTACATCCTCGTACTAGTTTCTTATAAACCAGTTTCTTCTACAACAAAAAGCGTAGCTTGATTTATGAAACAAAGTTTTTGCCTTCAATTCTTTACTTGAAATAATAAAAAGCAAGAGGCTAATCAGTCCAGGAACGTCGTAAAATCCCGTAAAATTTCCAAAAATCCTTTGAAATCTGGAAAATTGCATAAATATTAAAAAATAAAAAAAAATCCGAAGGATCTTCGAATCTAAAAAAGCTCAGAAATCTCAACTTTCAGGGCAGTGAAAAACACAAAATTTTGGCTTCTAATACCACTCAAAGTATAGTTTCTCAACGGGTAATTTTTCAACTTTGAAAAATTTCAATGAATTTGGATACCTTTAGATCATAGACAAAATACCAAAAAAATTAGATTAGATCATTTAAGAATTGCCTGAAACAATGGAAAAATGCTGCGTTTGAGTGTTTATATGATAATCGAGTTTTGGCGATTCTTTTAACAAGGGGACCTTTTTGAGACACTTTTTGGGACACTTTTTGGGACACAAGGGGACCTTTTTGAGACACTTTTTGGGACACAAGGGGACCTTTTTGAGACACTTTTTGTGACACAAAGGGACCTTTATGGGACACCCAATAGTTGCTGATGGATACTCACAAGTGTCTCGGAATCTCACTCGACCCGGTGGATGTTTGATTTCTTTAATAATCATTCCAAGACGATAAATCGATCTAGGCAAAGAGAAAACAATCATTAAATATCGAACAAGTTGAAATTTCTACAAACTGCGGGCATCTACAAGTAATCTGTTTGACTTAATATCATATATTTGTGAAGATAGCCTCTGTTTCGATGCCATGTTTTTATCGACTTTCAACGGATATTTGCACTGCAACGTCACTAAAAATATCAAAAAAATAGTAGCGATATAGCTCAATCTTTTAGCTACCAAAAACGTATCAATCACATACCGTAAGGCCCCGCATTTAAGAAACCACTTTTCACACCTTAGCCTAACAGGTTTCTTATATCTATGATACTTTTCACTGTTTAGGCTGAAAGATTCTTTAGTTTCTTAAATTTTTAAGTTATTTTCTGGAAAGTCCTGTAAAAATAGGTTATAACAGAAAAGGGTTATTTATAGATGGTTTAGCCATATGTGTATGTTATCAATGATTGTCAAGAGCATCAAGCAAAATTGAGGTACAAATCTGTTAAATCAAAGACATTTTCTTACGAGCCCTGCACAGTGAAATACTCCCCAGACCGTCAGACTAGGACTTAATGTTGATCAAAATACAAGAAACTTAATTTTGGGTATGAGCCTAAAGAGTTTCTTATAAGTAAGGGGGCTAATTATTTTTCAGTAGCCTAAAAGTATCTTTTAGGTGGTTCTTAAATGTCGGGCCTTACTGTATTTCGCACAATTACTTCATTCTGTGTAACGAATATTCTCAGATTATTTTCTTGGGTCATCCAGCATGCCAAATCCTTCTTCTCAGACTCATATTTAGGTCTGAAACATTTGATATGTTTGTACAGGGTGTCTCATAAAATTCTTGGACGTTTGATTAAATATTGAAAAATAATGGCGAAATGAACAGGCTGTATGGTTAGATAAACGTTGATTCTGGGGTCATTTTCGGATCTCTTCGTATGCTGCCTGAAGTCCAATAGGATGTCATACCTGCCATTAACTTGAGTAATGTTGTGTATGAATTTAAGTGCGAGTGCGATGCTCGCTATGTAGGTAGGACATCCCAAAGACTTGTTGACAGGATGAGACAACATGTGCCCCTAGCAATAAGGAAATGTACTGACAGGTGCAACAGTCGGTGTCAACCAAAACGAAAATGTAAAGCTGGTCCGGCTAAGAAAGTGATTCTGCCATTGGTACTCATTTACTGAGCAGTAATGAGTGTGGTAACAACTATAGCGAGGATTGTTTCCGAATTTTGGGTAGGGCAAGGTCTGCCTTCCACCTCAAGGTCTTACGTAGAAGCGGTGTTTATTAAACTTCGAGATCCCCTCCGCCGACAGAAGGAGTTCGTTTTCACGTTGCAATTGCTCTAAATAGCGCCAAAGGCTTTGATCTTTGACGGCTGTTGATTGAGTTTAGCCAATAAGTGGCTTAGGTGTTATTGGCGTGTGATTTTCAATTTTCTTTTGTTCGTCTGCTAATAAAAGTGGCATGTTTTATTGTTAATTTGTTCTTCGCACGAACCAAACTGACGAGAGTGCGACGAAATGCGTATTTGGTGATTCCTCTTTGATCTTTACAGCAGTTACTGGTGAGTTACTAACTTATTTCTTTCCCTTCTGGTTTCAAGATTAATTAGGCTTTCTCTTAAAGGATTTAACAGTTTTTTCTATTGTTACAGGATTATTTTGGTTGTTGTTTCTTTTACAGGAGTTAACAGTCTTTTTTCTACTGATTTGGGTGTTTTGGTGCGTTTATGGGTTTAATATAATGAGTCCGTTATTTTCTAGCCTTGGTAATGAGTTTAGGAGAACAGTTGGCTGAGTTTAAAAAATGGGTTTCTTAAAAACGGGACTTTACTGTTGTTACAAAGTAAACATGCGATACCTTCGTCTTTCTTCACTTGCATTCGTATGATGCGATGAGGATGATTGTCGACCCCATCGACTTCGACTCGGCCTTCGGTTTCTTGAAGCTTCATACCTTGCCTGCCTATGCCAATCATTCATTTGGTTACTCATCGTGCTCATTGTTGTTCTGTAGCGAAATCTAAAACAGATAATGACGAAAGAGTAGTTAATTCTATCTGTCCAAATTTTGGTTGAGGCGTTAACCCAATCTTCAAAAACATACCCGTTCCTTTTACCAATTTTTCGAAAATGTACACCCAAGCCTTGTATCAATTTTTTGAAAATGTAAGCCCGAACTTATACCAATTTTTCAAAAATGGCCTGTCGACTCGTTTTTCTTGCCAAAATGACAAATATTGATACCGTTCTTTATACCAAAATCATGACTACAGCCGATTTAGCGCCGTAGACTTCAAAACTCATCTTTTGTATATGCTCTCATCTGAATTAAGTGAGAATGAGGACTATGGTGCTTTTAAAGCTGTGGTCATGGCCGTGCTGAATGAACATGCACCCGTTAAGAAAAAGTATATTCGTGCAAACGATGGACCTTTTATGACTAAAGCCTTGCGTAAAGAACACATGCATAGAACCAAGCTTCGCAATAAGTATAACGACAGTAGAACTGAAGANTTCAATGATCGATACTTAGACTTATGTAATGAGTCTACATCCTCGTACGCCCCGAGTACCCAAAACTATACCATAAATGCCATGTGCCATGTTGATAGGCAAGATCCAATACACCCGTGGTCGAAAATGATACCGAGCCCGTTTTATCAAAGAAACGTAATTGAATGTCAATCTGCAATCTCATAGAATTTAGGTGTGCAACAGACACCGATTAATTGCCAAAACAGTGTGCAGAAAATAAATGCCGTGGTGATGATATTTCGAAACCTAAAAACCCATTGAACGACTGCACTGTTCTTTGATTTGCTGGTATCTCCATTCTGCCCACCCAAACATTTGACCTGACAAGTCAAAGCTCGACGCAGATCTCCTGGACACATTTTTGAGCAGAAAGTATATTTTCAAATGGCTACATCTAAGAAACGGTTAAGCTTTAAATTCGAGATCAGCACTCTCAAATTGACTTTTTCATCAATAAAACTTCTCGCATCATATTCACTTTACGTACAGTAATTCGTTTCTGTAAAATTTTGCATCAAATGTAAAGATTCATTTTTTAACCAAAATCCTGAATTATACAATTATCCTAGCAGGTCGTGAATTCTTTTCCTCAATTTGTTGATTTCTTGAAAGTCCTTTTTCTGGAAACAGCATAAATTACACAAAAAAGGTTCAGTTTGGTTTCCTGACAAAAGCAAACTGACGATAAACTGAATCAAACTTAGCCTACCGCTGTCCTGACTGGAAAAATGATTCAAAAGAAATCAGGTTTGGAAGTTCCGCAGCATGTGGTCTTGTTGGTTCTTTCATGAAGTCCTGAAAAAAGAGAAAGGACTATGGCTACATCACTGTTCAATACAAGGGGCAAATCACTCCAGTCATTGTCAATATCTTGTAAACTTTCACATAAAAATCCTAGACATCTTTTTCTTTTAATCAGTGAAAATTACAAAACTATAAAATAAGCTGACAGCAACGAAGTAAAGCTAATACAATTCTTAAAATTTCAAAAGAAACTTATGATTGATATTATACAAATTGCATTAACAAGATCCTTGAAATCTCAAAAGATCTTTGAAATCTAAAAAACTGAAAAATCTTTGAAAAACTCAAAAAACCTAGAAATTTCCAATGAAAAATTCTCTGAAAAATCTTTAANGTGAATTCTTTTCCTCAATTTGTTGATTTCTTGAAAGTCCTTTTTCTGGAAACAGCATAACTTACACAAAAAAGGTTCAGTTTGGTTTCCTGACAAAAGCAAACTGACGATAAACTGAATCAAACTTAGCCTACCGCTGTCCTGACTGGAAAAATGATTCAAAAGAAATCAGGTTTGGAAGTTCCGCAGTATGTGGTCTTGTTGGCTCCTTCATGAAGTCCTGAAAAAGAGAAAGGACTATGGCTTCAAGTACCTCTACATCACTGTTCAATACAAGGGGCAAATCACTCCAGTCATTGTCAATATCTTGTAAACTTTCACATAAAAATCCTAGACATCTTTTTCTTTTAATCAGTGAAAATTACAAAACTATAAAATAAGCTGACAGCAACGAAGTAAAGCTAATACAATTCTTAAAATTTCAAAAGAAACTTATGATTGATATTATACAAATTGCATTAACAAGATCCTTGAAATCTCAAAAGATCTTTGAAATCTAAAAAACTGAAAAATCTTTGAAAAACTCAAAAAACCTAGAAATTTCCAATGAAAAATTCTCTGAAAAATCTTTAAAATTTTTGCAAAGAAAATCCTTTCATTTAACTCAAAAATCTGGGATGACTGAACTTTAGCGGCCCAGCTTTATCTCCTATCGCTCAGGAATGTATCTAACTAAATACCCTACTAACCCTAATGCAACACTAACTTACCCTAACTAACCCTAACTTGCCCTACCTTACCCTAGCTAACCCTAACTTACCATGAAAACCCCTTTTCCAAACCTAACACTGACTCTAACCCTTACCCCATGATACATAACATCCTGATATGAAAGCTAGTCTACTAAAGTGCAGACAAGCGAAAAATCTCACAAATCTTCACTAAATCTTTGAAATTTCAAAAATTTAGAAAAACATTGAAATAATCCCAAAAATCTTTCCAGAAAAATGATAGAAGCTTTAAAACATCTTTTGTGAAACCCAAAAAATTATTTGAAAATCCAAGAGACTCTCAAAATCCCAACATTTCATTTGCTGTTTCTTTAATGATTTGTTGCTTGGATGCTTGAAATGCATTAAAGCATTGAAATGACCAACAAAAGAAGCAAGACAGATCCCCAATGCTGTCCATTTACAGCACAATGATACTCCAGATTTCATGACAAGAAATATCAATCAGGAAACTTTCTGGTAAAGTATAGTGGTATAACGGCATTTCTCAATACCTGAATTTTTGCACCGTATTAAGTTAAAATTTATCTAAAGCTTCAGTAAAACTGTGTCCCTATCAGAAGTGATATAAATTACACAGGAAAACAAAACAGAACATTTCCCAACAAGTACTTTATTTCTTCAAAAATGAAATATTTTTTCAAGCAACCTGGCTTAGTTTCATGAGGAAAGTGTATTTTGTAGAACAAAGTCCTACCTGCTTATATTGTAGGTCTGGCTGTACATCGTGAATGATTGACTTGAAAGATGTCTTGCACAGTGGACATGTGTGTACAATATTTGCCCATTGAATGATGCATGTGTAACAAAATGAATGTAATTATCAGTCAAGGAAAAATGTTCACAAAGTTAAATATATAGCCCAAGGCCTCAGGGATGCTATACTAACTGTCCCATACCCACACACATACATTCTTTATTTAACGATGCAGGTTAATAATACAGCAGCCTCAAGTTGGCTGATGTGGACCTGCAAATTAAAGTGTTCCCTTATGATTTTATCCTATTTAAAATTTAGCCGAAGCAATCTTAGGAAATTCTTATGAATATGCCTTTTATAATTTCCTGCATCTTCCCTAACCTCTCAAAAATTCGTGACTTCATATGTCCATATGTATGTATCGATTTGCCATGAACAATGATGAAAAGATAAAGATAGATACCATACAAATTCAATACAATGATAAAACTGTAATATGTGAATGCATGTAAAAAACACCCCTAAATATGGTGGCTGATGTGGCATTAAAAATGGTTTCTTTAGAGGTGGCTGCATAAACAGAGAATGCAAGACTGTTGGAGAAGTAGAGAAATTTAACTAAATACAATATAGATCTTTACAAGTGCTTTTGGACAAATCATATTTAATAAAGCCATGGCACAAGTCTGAGAGAGGATTTGATGTCTTAGGAGTAAACACATATACAGTACAGTACATCATTTTCCTGGCTTGGCATATTTTGGAAAAAATTGCCTTTGATCCTGTGTTGAAAGATGTTGATGCCGTTTGTAGATTTCAAATCAGATGATCAGATGATATACCAAACTTTTGGCCCTGTAGGTAAGATACCCATTTTGTGTTACTTTTGCAAAATGGAACGTTTAATTCAAACTTAGGCCTTTATGCTTTATAGCTATGGTCAGGTCAACTAGAAAATTCTTGGGAATTCTTTGAAAAATATATCATATTAATGTACATTAATGTACTGTAATTGGATTACAAAAAAGTTATGAAGTTCCTTTTGGGGGACCCACTAGAATTTTTTAGCACAAATGTTGGCACAGATTTGACTAACTCTCTGCAATACTCCATATGAGGGTTTTATTTATCTTATTTGCTATATCTATGAAAAGGATATGAAAACACTGATCCAGGAATGCTCTGTTTTCACAATTCCCAAGGCAAATAGAACACATGGAATCATGCTTAGTTGAAGGGCTCTTTCCAGTTTCATTCTCCTCTGTTTTCACCGGGAAAAGTTTCTCCCTCTGTTCTTCAAGCTTTTCTTTGATTGTTTTTGGGGGATTTATTTCTGGACATTTCTTTGCTTTCAAAGTCTTCTTTGGTATAACTTGAACAACATCAATTTCCTCATCATCACTTGAATCCAGAACTGTAATGACTGGTACAGGTTTTCTTGGAATCTCAATTATTTTGACAGAATCATCAGAATCACTATCAATATCCACTACGTGATTGGTTTCATTATTTATACCACTTGGCCCAGGCTGTGGATCAAGATGATCCAAACTTAAAACATTGCTTCTCTGAGCATGAAAACCATTATTTGCAGAATCCACTGGATTTTTAGGTAATGAGCCATCACCAATAATATCAACCTCTAAAGATTCATCCTCATTTTGCTTTTGACCATCATCATCTGTAATGGCACAATTTTGATTTTCAGGCCTTGCCATCCTTGAATTACTATCATTTGGAAACCTATCATCACCTGTATTGTCATCTTTTAACTCTCCAATGATATCTACATCAGCTTCCTCGCTATCTGATGACAGTTGTTCACCTTTTTCCATATTTAGATTAGGTATTGATCTGGTTTACCTTATTTACAATTTCCACATCAAATCAAACAAACAGTGCTTTTGTTTCTAGTCACAAAATAATCCTTGCTAATCAACGTATAAAATATTCAGAACAGACATGCAACCTTTCTTTGTGCCATACTAACTAAACAAAATGCCAGAGTGTTAGAAGGCCCATTAGGCCTAATCGAGATAAAGAGACAATAAAGAAAATGGGCCTAAAATAAACCAAAGATGTTTGTCTTCTTGGACTTGTTGTCCGCAGCGAAGTGATCTTCAACAATCCTCAGAACATCACTTGATACGCCAATGACGTACGCAAGCTTTATAACACTGAAATATCCAACTGTTCGGCATTTCAAGCGCCTCTCTCTTCGACAAATTTGCAGCGAGTCAAACATGCGCCATTGCAGAAAATTATTGTTATGAAAGATTGTAGCGTTATCAAAACGAGGCTAAGACAAGATGCTACCTCTTATCCAAAAATTCTGCAATATGTGATTGTGATTATGCAGTGTCATCATCCAGTGAAGAAAGGTTCAGGCTTCAAACAAGATTTCCAATGACATAAGCAAAGTATTAATAGGTTGAACATTGCATCAGCTATTTGGAAAGGTATTTTATCTCGTAGAGTTTTATTCTTGAGGCATTCAACGAAGGCACAACTCAAAGACACACCAGAAGAGGATCAGGATATCAGGATAGGACCGTCCGTCAGCGAACAGCAACGAAAATGCATCACGTAAGAAAAGTGGTGGGAAGTATGGTAAGAGAAAAGCCGTTGGTTAGAGTACTACCCTTAGTTGGCCAAATAAATTCAGGGCGTGGAAAAAAGAATCTAAATTTGACAAACTTAGAAAAACAAATAACAAAGACCTTCGACTGCGAAAAAATCAAGCCGAAGGCTGTCGTTCTACAAATAAACTCAGGTGGAGGATCTGCTGTTCAATCGAGTCTGATATACAGCCGCATAAGAAATCTAGCAGAAAAGAACGATTTGCCAGTCATATCCTTTGTTGAAGACATAGCAGCGTCTGGAGGATATTGGCTTTCATTGGCAGGAGATGAAATTTACGCAGATCCCAATTCAGCTGTTGGCTCAATTGGAGCAGTTTCAGTCACTTTTGGTGTGCAAGAAGTCCTCAAGAAATTAGGTGAAAGATTCTTCTGATCAAATTATTAGAATATATATTTTTATCATTAGATATGAAATGTCTTTACATTCCAATGTAGCATCTTTAGATATGTTGTCAAGTAAAACAGCTCAAGAAGGTACGATTTTCTGTATAAAAGCGTATATATCGTTTCATGAGAACCTTAGGTCTGAGGCTGGTAGGGGTTCTGAAATCTTGGTCACATTTGCAGATTTTTTCTACCAAAATCTTCTTCTAGTTTTCTTAAATTTGTTATGTTCCAAGGGTAAAATGAATCTGTTCCCTTTAAAAGAGCTTCAAAAGTACCAACAGATCTCCCCAGAAATCTGAAAACAATTATTAAGAGAAATTACTCTCAAACAATTTCAAAACAAGGGTCTTTACTGTACATTGTCTAAACATGTTAAAAATGGTTTCTTGTAGCTTTTCAAATTCCAGCAGAACGGTTTCTTAATGTTCGGAAAATAAAGCCTACATTGCCTTACAAGTGGCTCTTTGTAAACATACAGGTAGTTTGATCAGTTAATACCAAATTGCTGAAATAAGAAACTCACACTCTGATTTTTTTGCAATAATTTTCTATGGAATGCCATTTCCAGTTTTCTGTGTTTTGATAGATGATTATGTCATTCCTAGGTCTTGAGCCAAGAATTGTTAATGCTGGGAAGCACAAACTGAGGGTCAATATTTTTGAAGAAGTGAAACCAGAAGACAGAGCTTGGATGAGTGATTACTTGAAAGAAGTACATGAAAATTTCATCAACTTGGTGAAAGAAAGAAGAGCAAACCTTCAGGCAGACCACAAAACTGTTTTTGAAGCTGATGTTTTCACTGGTACAAATGCAGCAAAAATAGGTCTTATTGATGGTACAATGTCAGATATCAATGCTTTTATCAAAAAGAGATATGGAGATGAAGTGGTCATAAAAAGAATGGAGACAAAGAGGTGGCCATTTGGTTTGGATTCCATTGGAGCAAAAGTGGAAGTGAATGCTGAAGAAATAATAAATAGTTTAGCTGATGCCAAGCTGAACTCGAGATTCAAAACATATTAGACTTATGCCTTGTTCAATTCCTACCCAAACCATCCCCGACCCTGGGACACCCTCAGGCATTTGCTCAAAAAATATTCCCAGCCCCAGGGCATTTGACTGTAAATCTTTCCCCAGCCCCTGGGCATTTGAGTAGCATTTGACAAGAACAGGAGCTTTTGCTTAAATACAGTAACTGGGAATATGGCATTTTCTCAGCGTCTGGCTCCTGGGCATTTGACCATAAATTTTTCCCTTGCCCCCAGGCATTTGAGCAAGGAATTTTTGTTGACCCCTGGGCTGCTCGGGGGTGATGGTCAGGGTAGGAATTGAACGAGACATTACATGCATTACATTAGATGCCAAGCTGAACTCAAGATTCAAAACATTTAGACTTCATGCATTACATTAGATTACAATACACTACATTAGAATTACATACACCTAAAAAGGGTTTTTTAATATGTTAATCATTTTATCCATGTATGTAAGGGATGAGTCATTAATTCTTGCTGGGGAGGGAGTGGAAGACATCTTCAAATATTCAATAGAATTTTGGTCCCTCTCTCTGATTTGCCTGAAAATTTTGGTCCCTCCTCTAACATTGCAGATTATGTCCTCTAACATTGCAAATTTTCAGCCCCCTCCCAATAATTGTATGTATGGTAAAGGTTTCAGTGTGACTATACTGTTATTATTTCAATTGCGTGAAGATTTCCATCATGAGAAGGGAGCCCAGAGCTGATGGAGTTAAGCAAACAGTTATATTTAGTAGCATTAGAAATGGACAAGGTATTACTTAGAAACTGAAGAGGGCTTATATTTTACTGATTGAAAAACCAGTTTTCTAAAGATTTACAGTGATATTTACTTAGCAATACTTTCATACCCCGTGTGAATTTTTCCTCCCCTGTCTCTTCGAGTTGGTAAAATTTAGGATCCCCTCCCGGATGTCTTCCACCCAGATGTCTCCACTCCCAGGTGTCTTCAAGATGTCTTCCACCCAGAACACTTTTTGCTGCACTGCCATTCTTACGATGCATCTGGATGCATCCAGGAGAAATCTCCTCGATAGCCTAAACACAATATACTGCAACCGTACCGCAACCACACAGTTTGTCAAATCTTTCAAACGCGCTATTACTTAAAATGATACTGCAAGGAAAAGTTGCCTGTTGATTTATGTCATTGAAACTTGTTATTGGATCATAAAAAAGATAAAATTAAAGATAAATGTCTCCCCCCTCCCCCAAAAAGAATTAATGACGGATCAGCCAAAGATTTAGAAAAATTATTTCAATGGTTGTACAACCGATTAAGGCCCCGTTCACACTGCTCCGTTTTTGTACAAAAACGGAAAGATAAACCTCTGTTTTTGTGAAAGTGTTCACACTGATCCACACAAAAACGCCACAAAGACGGAGGTTTTCGAAAACGCTATCAAAAGTGGATATCCACAAAAACGGAGGTTTTTGAAAACGCTCCAATATTCAACAATGAGTTTCACAAAAACGGAGCAAGGGAGCAATGTGAACGGACAAAAACGGGTGTTTTTCCCTGATCCCTCCGTTTTTGTACAAAAACGGAGCAATGTGAACGGGTAGCTTGGATGCCACAAAAACGGATACAGACAAAAACGGAGCAGTGTGAACGGGCCCAATGCAGTGCCCATACAATGCAATCAAATTTTCCCGGGCAAATTTTACAAAACTAATTACATGTGATAAGTTGTATTTTGCAGATTATACAGGCTGATAATTGTGATGATAAAAGTAGCTCTTTTGATAACTCTAAAAACATTGCTTTGGCAAATTATACGTGCAAATTGAACAAGATCAACCAAAATTATGCTTTTGTCAACCTTGCTCAAGCTTGTTGCAAACTGAACTTTTCTCAGGGGAAGTTACATTTGCTTCGCCCGGTGTGAAATTTCGAGCATGAAATAATTGCCGACACCTCCATACACCTGTAACCTACTTTAGCTGTAAGTTGTGTGAAAATGTTTGGTGCAGCTGCTGAANGTGGAAATAGTTTTGCTAAGACTGGGTAGATTAAAGGTATCTGGAGAGACAAAGGTGGAACCAAGAAGGTGGGAGAAATGGGTGTTTGATACAAACTTGGACTTAAAAGGAGCTGAACACAAGTAGATTTAGCAAAAGTTTCCATTGCAAATGTCTGTCCCCAAAACCAGTCTTTGGTGGACAGTAGGTCAAATTAATTCTCCAGAAACTGGGTAGATTAATTTTTTCTCGTGGACATACATAGGACCATGAAAATTACAGTACATGCCCACCCTTGCTCCATACACCTGTAACCTATTTTAGCTGTAAGCTGTGTGAAAATGTTTGGTGCAGCTGCTGAATTTCGTGAATGGATTTCTCTCGGTTGTGCAGTTGTGTTTGTTTCTTAACAGATGCAAATGCTTTGATCACGTGTGCATGTGGTTATCAATAGTAAATTTCGATTTCAAACTTCAGTGTCTGTGTTGATCTTGTAAGCATGCAGATGAGATGAGCAACGTTGGTGAAGAATGGGAATTTTCTTCGTGAGAATGTTCATGATGGATTTTCGTTTCGTTTCATGAAACGAAGAACTATTGTAAGTTGTTTTATTCAAATTAACTTACGGTACAGTTGACACCAACCATCTCGAGCTCCGAAGGGATATTGGATTTGTTCGAGATCTGGTGAATGTTTGAGAAAGTGCATCTGTGCAAGTCCAACTAGCGGAAATGTTCGAGATAGCAAATGCTTGAAACACCAGGCAATAGTGGTTGTCAGTTGATTGCTCAGTTGATTATTTCACATTCTTCCTGACATTTCTTGTACGCTGGCAGTTTTTATTTAGATCGTAGCGAACACATCGTAATAACCTTGAAGGATACTCTGAAATCGTAAGGGTGAGCATAAGCGTATACCGGGTAAGTCAGAAAAAGAATCCCCGCTTGGAAGGTGACTGTCACTGCTCCATGAATATCAAAGCGATAATAGTGAAAACTGTCTTGTTTTATTGCCAATATGTTCAATTAGGTTCAGTAATTTACCCGGCCTTGATCGGCCATTCCTTGCGTTGGATATATATGGGTGATGTTCTGCAGACAGAAAGCTCCTTCCAAAAACCTGCAAAAACGAATGAAAACAATGAGCAGCTTTTCCTTCCTAAGATTGATGACACTCACATAAGTTCATGTAGTTTGTCCTCTTGAGAGAATGGAATCCCCTTGAATAGGTCATCGATACCAGGGGGAGGACTCATTCATCCTCCCAAGAGGATAGCACGTGCTAAAGCGTCCACAAGTCATCGCTTTAAGGCCATTGTAAGGCAGAAATGTAAGGGAAATTTGTTCATGATTTTCCCAGGGGGGTACTCAGGTTTATTTAGGATAGGGGTGCTCAGGCTGAGGAACAAGGGGGAATTTCGTTTTCGACCAATCAGCGCATTTGTTGACATTTGGGGCCTCGACCAATCAGAATGCACCATGACGTCACGTCAATGGCGGCAGCTGTGGGAAGCTGCGAGGAAAACATCTCCCCCAATATCGCTCGAGCTGACAACGGTTATCCAACTTTTGACCGATTTTATTGGTTTACATCAAAGTTTGGTAAATTTTGGAACTTTCTGCCACTGCAATTTTCGATCGATCGTTTTCTTCAAGAGAAATCGTTTTTTAAATAACACTAAAATTCGAGGCTTTGATGAGAATACCATCCCCTTAGGCCCTTTTTCAAACCTGCGATCTTTCGTCTTCTTTTCCAAGAAAAGTCGAAGATTTCCTTAACTTTTCGTAGCCACGTCCCACAAATAGAAATTTTTCACAAAAATAATAGTCACCCGAGTCCCCTGGGATGGCGCGATTCTTTGTTTTGGCCAAAGTAAATCTCATTCATCAGTTTCCTCGGCAGCGTTCTTTTGATTCTCTTACTTGATTGGCTCTTTTGAGAGATTTGGCGGGAAAAAAGCTCGGTGACTGGAAGAAGGAAATGTCAGGTGCTAAGTTTATTCAGTAAACAAATATGCCGAAGTTTAAGAAAACTTGTGGAAATCCCTTCCGCACAGAGTGGGTCAAACAATACAGAACATTCTATGCTTGTGAAATTGAAAGCTGAGGGATTGATTGTTGGTTTGTTTCCTTGTTTTAATTCGATCTTTGATTGAGGAG
>REGL01000167.1:90600-107793 GCA_004194395.1 Aurelia aurita complex sp. Pacific
TCTAATTATTTTGTGTGACGTAGCACCATTGTTTTCAAAATTATTGGGGGGGCTCAAGCCCGCCCTGCCCCCCCGCTTCCTACGGGCCTGGTTCTTTTACATGAACTAACAGTCTTGTTTCTACTGATTTCGGTGTTTTTGTTGGTTTAATATGATGAGTCCGTTATTTAAGGCTATTTTCAAGTTCGAAGTAAAAGTATTTTCATAAACCCAACTTTATGTCTAATTACAATGCTCAGAAAAATAAATGAAAAAATCACATAAAACAGTTCAGCCCTTCGTCCATTAAACAAACTTTGATTCAGTCTAATACCTCTGCACAGCAAATTTCAAATTTTTTCCTAAGCACGCAGTATATTTAATAGAAGGGCAAGGACCCAAACATGATCCTTGAGGAACTCCGATGTTTGTGTTTCTGGTGGTAGGAACGAAGCAGTGGTCTTCTTTGCAGAACTTTTTTGATCAAATATTCAAATGACCTTGCAATTAGCATGCAGAATTAACGGTAAAAAGATGATATTTTTGAACCAGCAGAAGCAAATCGTTTGTCTTATTTTGATATTAAATCACATGAGAGATATTAATAATCGAAAGGAAATTAAGTTGTGTTTCATCCTGAAATCATCTTTGTTTGCTCAGGGCCGGGTAGAGCTAATTTGCATTGCAGTAGTGAGTAAACTAACTAGAATTAAAAGTGACAGGCCAACAGGTTAACTGTCAAATATTTGTCCTGATTCTTACCAGGAATTCAAACGAAAATTTATAATATTTGCTTTACTTAAAGATCAAATTATTTTCGGTTTTTTGTTCGTAAGTGTGTTTAAGTAGCCGTGCTACTAGCTGTATGAAAACCTTCAGAAATTAGGTTAACACAGGTCCCAAATCCTTACAAAGGTTAGTGTAAAATTTCCAGACCTGTTTCTTTGGGCTTGAAAGAAACTTTGGCTACCTTGCAATAATTCCACCGATAGACTTTGTAAATTCTTCAATATTTTCAGAATTAGAGGAGTTTTCTCCCTTTTTATCAATTGAAGAAATATTTTGAAAAAGACCATTGTAATTTCTAAACCAATGTACTTCCTGAGAAACTTTTGAGGAAATATAAAATCATCTTCGAGGAGACCATATAGTTTATGAATGTCTACAATGTGGTATCACCCAAAAGTCTTTCTCTCTTCTGGTTCACAATTTCGAAATTTGACGTTGTTACATTCTCAAATGAGCTGAAATATGAACTACTCAATAATTGTCGAAAGGCCTTTCCATCTTTGTGGAAGTTCCCAAGAAGGGCAGAGAAGCGAAATAGAAGCGAACGATTGTGAGTGATAGTTAATATTGAAATTTTAACTGTTAATTTTGATGAATTTTTCAGTTGGAAAATAAATGCAAAGGCAATTTTCTTATGTTTTGGAAGGACGCCAGCATATTTGCTAAGTTGTGTAGGCCTATGTGTCCTTTTGAACAACTGGACAAGGAAAACAGTGCAAAAGTTGAAATTTTTATTTGGCCTACACTCACCTGCGTATGCTTCCTGCGTAAGCAACTGCGAATTCTTGGCCATGGTCGATCTTCTTCAGAAAATCGAGGATAATCGAGTAAAAGTGAAATAATTGGATCCTTTTCCTATCTTCATTTTGTGAAAAGTTAACNCTGTTAATTTTGATGAATTTTTCAGTTGGAAAATAAATGCAAAGGCAATTTTCTTATGTTTTGGAAGGACGCCAGCATATTTGCTAAGTTGTGTAGGCCTATGTGTCCTTTTGAACAACTGGACAAGGAAAACAGTGCAAAAGTTGAAATTTTTATTTGGCCTACACTCACCTGCGTATGCTTCCTGCGTAAGCAACTGCGAATTCTTGGCCATGGTCGATCTTCTTCAGAAAATCGAGGATAATCGAGTAAAAGTGAAATAATTGGATCCTTTTCCTATCTTCATTTTGTGAAAAGTTAACAGAGATGAATTTGAAGTCGCTTGGGGAATCTAGTGTCCACAAAATGATTGATTTCTACTCCTTATTCCAATTTCATGCTCCAAAACAAATTTGGAAGTTAGCTTTTTCACATATCCGGAAAACATGGACTGGAAAGAACGGGAAAGTCCGAGAAATGAATACACCCCCGTCTAAGTGGCCCGGTGAGAGGTCAGATCTGAGTGCACTGGGTTCTTAGTGACCGAAAAATACGGTCCAATTTTCACCGGGGAGTTGCAATTATATAACGAGGATGGGATAATTACTGGCGGGAACTGTCTCTACGAGGAAATATTTTCTCAAAGTTCTTCCCGAGGTTCACCAATCTGCAGGCGCGGTTTCACTTGTGAGGTATTTTGTACCGGGGACATTCACATATTGTCCGGGGACCGATTTTGCTCCATTTTTTTCACTGTGGAAATCACCGGGGCAGAATGTACCGGGGCACTTAGACGGGGGTGTATGAATGAATTACCATGTTCTTGAAGCTTGTTTTTCGAAGGGTGTTTATAGCTTAAACTGCCCTAGCAACATCTCGATGGATAGCTAAAACCGTCAGCTACATGCTGATATCTTATTTTTGTTCATAACATTACATTTGCTTTCTGAAAGTTGGGTGTGATCATAGTCAAAATGGTATGATCTAGCTCATTGAGTTTATTGGGGCCCCTGGTCTGCCACGAATTTTGCATAAGTTTGAATGTGCCAGCTGATGCACAGATGTTCATGTGTTGACGTCGATCGTGTTACATGGGGTGTTACATCTGTGTTACTTCGTTGAACATTTCAGCAGACCCAACATCACGTTGATAGCCATGTTGCCTGCTTGAATCATTGCATATTTAATGGCTTGAATACGCTGAAGTTTGATAAAATCTTAAAAGGAAAACAAGGCAGCAAAATATGCAATAAATAATTTTGCACGGTTAAAAACATACGACCTAGACTTGCAAGGAAAAACTTCGTCTTCATCATTCAAGATTCATAAAATTGCGCCACGCTAGGTAAGTTATTTACAACAAGCTGTGCAGTAAAATCCCACATATAAGAAACTCACTTATAAGAAACTGCAGGATGATTTTTCTAAATTTATGTATACCAAGTTGGTGAGCCTGAATTCGCCTGCATTATTTCCAGTTTCTTGTAAAGTTCTTATTTTAGAACAAAAATTCGTGAAACAAGGTAAATGTAAGAAGCAATTCTCCATAAACAAGTTCCATGCCATTTAAAAATTTTTCATAACTTTTTTCATTTTTGAGTTATCCACTATTTTGTATGATTAGCTGATGACGTCATTTTGCTTGACAAAAGTAAAGAAAGTATTGAAGGTTGACTATGTTTCCAAAGGGAAATCGACTCAAAGAACCTTTCTTCAGTTGAACTGCCTTTCTAAACATCCAATTCGTGAGACAATGTCTATTACATTTATTCATCTTTCCTTAAATGTCTCCTACAACTGCCCGGGTACAACTGTAACTAAAGATATTAGATACAGCTATATTTCCATATCTTATCGGAGGAATTTGCAAGCAACATGATGCCATCAGCTGATACTCAAAATCAGTGGATGACTTGAAAATGAAATGAGATAGCAAAGATATCTAAACAAGATTCCTTATCATTCGACAGTGCCGTTCATTTGCAAAAGTAAAATGTTCTCTTCAGGTCACCTTTCAGTCAGGCAACGGAGTTGTGAACATTTAAATCAATATTGTCGTTTTCGTTGCACGATGTGGATACATTCTGCTGATTCACCGAGGATATATCAGGTTGTTTGCTTTGTGAAAGGTACTGTTGATTTGATCGGTTCTTGCACAAATATTTACAAATAAGACCGTGTTTTTAGGCTACATTAAATGCAATCAACACTTTGGATAGAAATTTTCCTATTTTCATCCTGCAGGACACAGTGAAATTGTTACATCAAGGAGAAATACGTTTCCTGTCAGAAGAGAATGGGTTGCAGTTGCAGTGCAAATTTTTCAAGAATTCACACAACATCAAACATGATAAACGATCCTTGCTCAAACTACAAGGCAGCAAACAACACAAAGATCCTTGTACTTGGGACTTCAAATTCAGGAAAATCAACTTTAGTGCGTCAAATGCAAATAATCAATACTTCAGGGTTTTCTAAAGCAGAGCGGGAATCTTTCAGGCCCTTAATTCAACTAAACATCATCGACTGCACAGAAATTATCTTGAAGAAGCATGACATGCAGCGAAGTGATCCTGGCGATCTTGATATGGAGAAATGTATCATTGATTTCCAGAAGCTTGCAGCAAACGGTGTATGTCATATTGCTGGAGCACAACAACAGCTTCTGCAACTCTCTTTGCAAGTTTGGTCTATGCCAGAGATGAAAGAGCTCTTTAGTTTGTATGCATCTGAATTTGAAAGCCCAGCCAGTTTAGCTTATTTACTCGATAACTTAGAGGATATTGCAAGAGAAGATTTCCTGCCAACGGACCAACAAATATTACATTGCCGCATGCGAACGACTGGGGTTCGGACATTGCAATTCTATTTTGAAGACATTCCAATCGAAATGATTGATGTAGGTGGACAAAGATCGGAGAGGAGAAAATGGATACATCAATTCGATGATGTTGCAGTTATTCTATTTTGTGTCTCTGTCAATGAATTTGATATGCCTCTCAGGGAAGATACAAGTAAGAATGCAATGATGGAGAGTCTGCAAGTCTTCAAATCTGTCATTAATTCCTATTGGTTCAAGCAAAAGCCAATAGCTGTTTTCTTGAACAAGAGCGATCTATTGGAGGAGAAAGTTCGCCAATCCCCTATCAGTGACTACTTCAAAGATTTTGAAGGAGATCCTGATAGCTACTCTGACGTCATTAATTTCATAAGAGAGAAATACATTGACTGTAATGAGCAGAATGCGAGGCAGATGTATGCTTTCAGCACTTGTGCAACTGACACTTCAAATATAGAACGCGTTTCTAATGTATGCTTTCCCACGATATTTCGTCAACCTTTGACTCTAATGGGACTAGATTAGAAGTGAAAGANGGTTCAAGCAAAAGCCAATAGCTGTTTTCTTGAACAAGAGCGATCTATTGGAGGAGAAAGTTCGCCAATCCCCTATCAGTGACTACTTCAAAGATTTTGAAGGAGATCCTGATAGCTACTCTGACGTCATTAATTTCATAAGAGAGAAATACATTGACTGTAATGAGCAGAATGCGAGGCAGATGTATGCTTTCAGCACTTGTGCAACTGACACTTCAAATATAGAACGCGTTTCTAATGTATGCTTTCACACGATATTTCGTCAAACTTTGACTCTAATGGGACTAGATTAGAAGTGAAAGAGATGGATTCGGGTGCAAATTCGACTCAGCGAGCTAGATATTATCAAAAAGTACTTTTATGTTATTGCGAAATATGGACGTTCGTTAAGTTGTAGCAGCTGTATTGGGATCTTTGAAATGTAATCATGTCCATGATAAATATCAGTTTTTGGTGGAATGTAAGATGCGTACCTGAGGTACCTGACAAGACAAACTCAATCTGTTTTCAGTTTTTGTGTCTCTTCTGTTATATTCAAAATTTAATATTCTAAGCTAGAGTATCAATGCAA
Organism: Aurelia aurita complex sp. Pacific; assembly: GCA_004194395.1. Classification (NCBI taxonomy): domain Eukaryota; kingdom Metazoa; phylum Cnidaria; class Scyphozoa; order Semaeostomeae; family Ulmaridae; genus Aurelia; species Aurelia aurita complex sp. Pacific. The sequence continues at coordinate 96,176 of REGL01000167.1, forward strand.
TATCAAGCTTCTTTTAGCCTGAAGAGCCCGCTTGAACGGACGAAACTAGTAGCATTCTAAAGCTGTAGTCATTTCTTTGATTTACTCTATGCCTAACAGTGCACACATTCAATTTTCACTCGCTGAGCTCTTCCGAATGATACCTACCGGGTGGGTCAATGAAAAGAATCCCTGTTTGAAAGGTCACGGCTTCATAGATATCAAGACGATGATATCGGGAACTATTTTGTTTAATTTTGGACAGCTTCAAATCCAATTTAAGGTTTACCTGACTGAAATCGGCCACTCCGTTCTGAAATTATGAGAAGGATTTTCTTGAGTAAGCCTCTTCAAGAAACCTTCAAAGCGTGCCCAAATTCTTAAATAAATTTCCCTAACATTTCTGCCTTACACGGGCCTTACAGCAATGACTTCTGCACGCTATAGCACAAGCTATCCTCTTGAAACGATGAACAAGTCTTCCCCCTCGTGTCCATAACCTATTCAGGGGATTCCATTCTCCCAAGAGGACAAAATATATGGATGGATACATGTGAGTATCATCATTCTTAGGAAGGAAAACCAAGGAAAATGTGCTCGATGTTTTCATTCGTTTTGCAGGTATTTGGAAAGGGCTTTCTGCAGAAAATCTCCTATATCCACGGGAAGGGATGGCCGATTAACGCCGGGTAAATTGCTTATTGAACATATTGACAATAGAAGAAGAATATTTTCAATATTATTGCTTTGATATTCAGGGAGCAAGTGGCCTTCCAAACGGGGATCCATTTATTTACTCACCTGATGGTTTTTGCAGTATTTTGAAATGAAAGGATATAGATGGCCAATAACAATTTTAGCCTTTAAGGTCACTAAATTTTTAGGAGTAATCTATTATCTTCATAATCATCATTATAATAGCATAAAAGGCTCTACCTTATTACAGGCATGGCAGCTATAAAACTAAACTAAACTAACACATAATATTAAGTACAAATTACAGTAAAGATAAAAACTTGAACAAAAGACTGTGAACTAAATAAAAAGAGAAATGAATTAAAATGTATCAAATAAAGCTACGGTGAAATGTAAAATAGCAGCAAAAAAAAGGAGAATGTGTTTAGGTATCTTGGAACATCCAGGCTGGGCCGAGGTAACAATATGAAGCGAGTCTCTCAGCTTGTTAGCATCAATAATAAACTCAGCCAGGCATCTAAGAACTACAGTGTTTTCGCTACTCATAATATTGGAAAACTGTATCTTTGGGTCTAAGGGCTCGACGTTCGCAGCCCTATTATAATGTTTTATTATTATAATGTTATTATAATTATTATTATTATAATGTTTGTGTTCTTGCTACCAGCAATGGAGCCACGGTATTAGCAGAGCTGTCGTAATCAAACATGCTAAGTCACAAGCAATCAGCACAACAATTTTACATTGAAATTTATATTCTTACACCAGCAAAGCAAATAGTCTGTCATATTTTGTTTTGATATTGAATTACATAAAAGTTATCAATAATTGAAAAAGTAAATAAATTGTGTTTGATCCTGAAATCATCTTTATTTGCAGGAAGTGTCATTTAAATTTGCTCAGGCTTCATGATTAAAATGGCAGGATTTTGAAGAATTTCGCATTTCTCGATAGTTGATTTTTTATGTCGTAGAGTAAAGAGTTACACGCCTTTTCAAAAGAAACTGGGACAAGGCCAGAAGTTTCGAAAGTTCCTTGATTTGTTTTTCTTGATTTCTCTTGATTGGTCGATTCGTATGCAGCCTCCAACTTCTTAACAGCCAAATAATTTCCATAAATGAATAAATTTTCCAGAAGAAGGAACCGAAAGACATCACTATCAAATCTTCTGATATTTCCCGCCATTTATTTTCTTCCGCAAATTAGGAGTCTGGTAACGAGTAACTAGCCTATCCGGACTCCGGAGGAGCATAGCTGGTCTCTCGCTTCGCTTAGTTAGGCCATTAGCACGAGCACACAACAACGTGCGCTGGTCGNAACTGGGACAAGGCCAGAAGTTTCGAAAGTTCCTTGATTTGTTTTTCGTGATTTCTCTTGATTGGTCGATTCGTATGCAGCCTCCAACTTCTTAACAGCCAAATAATTTCCATAAATGAATAAATTTTCCAGAAGAAGGAACCGAAAGACATCACTATCAAATCTTCTGATATTTCCCGCCATTTATTTTCTTCCGCAAATTAGGAGTCTGGTAACGAGTAACTAGCCTATCCGGACTCCGGAGGAGCATAGCTGGTCTCTCGCTTCGCTTAGTTAGGCCATTAGCACGAGCACACAACAACGTGCGCTGGTCGGGGTAAAAGTCTTATAAGGTCAAGTTTAGCATCCAATAACTGAACATCGAGAATGTATACAAACAGCACACAGAATAAATTCTGGATATTCAAGACACAAGAAGATCTAGAGCTACATAAGGCAGCGGCATGGACAAAATACGTAGAGCAAATCTCGGATAATTTCAAACCAGAACAGATACCGAGTATCCGGGACCAGCAAAAGATTGTGGACCACTACGGATGTTTTATTAGAGATCTGTGCAACCAGTTCCAAGCACCTCCACCCCCATCAGTTTATGGCACTGCTGCGATTTATTTCAAGAGGTTTTATTTGAATACATCTCCTTTGAAATACCACCCAAAAGAAGTGGCCTATTTGTGTATTTACCTTGCAGCAAAAGTTGATGAATATAATGTATCCATTGGACAATTCATGCAGCAATTAGCTCCAGATTATGAACAAGTGCAAGATTTCATAATTTCAAATGAGCTTTTATTGATGCAGAAGTTACATTTTCATTTATCGGTGCACAATGCATTTAGGCCTTTGGAGGGATTTTTGATTGATATGAAAGCAAGGTTTGAAGAACTAGGAGATGTTGAGAAGTATAGGCCAAATGCAGAAAAATTCATTGGCAAGGCTCTTCTAGCAGACATATTTCTACTTTACCCTCCTACCCAAGTTGCCTTAGCTGCACTCAAAGCCAGTATTGGAAAGATCATGGATCATTATGTTCAAAAAGTTATTGGGGATGGGTCTGATATGAACAAACTGCTTGTTAAATTAGAAGAAATTATCAACATTGTGAAAACATTTAAACTTCCAGGCAAAGAAGAAATTGATGCTTTAGAGAGTAAATTTGAGTCATGCAGAAACCAAGAGCACAACCCACTAAGTGAACAGTATAGAGCAAATGAAAAGTTGGCAAAAGAAAGAAAGGAAAAGGCCAAAGAGAAGATTTATAATGATGACTTGAAGAACCGTTCAGAACAAGATGAATTTCCTGACATAGAAATGATGATGGATGAATAAATCAATGATTTTTGTCAAGAAATGACTTCCTAAAGGACAAAGGAACTGCAGAGACCGTCTGAATTTTAAAAGGTTATTTTCATCCCAGCTTAATCTTTCATTTTTAAGGCAAGGAATTGAAAGGAAAATGTATATACAGTACAGGCCTTGTGCACATCATGAGAATTCTTAAGAATTTTCATGAACTATTCACATACTGGAAAGAATTTCTGAGACGTATGGATTTTTCAAAACTGTGTAAGAAAGAATTCTCAGGCAGGGAAACAAAGTTAATGTGCACAATGCCTATACCGTAATCCCCCTCTAAACAGGGCCTTTTTAACATACTGTTTGGGTGGGCAATTGCCCCCAGTCCCTCCTTTAGATCCACTGTTTTACATTTTGAAACAATAGGCCTATTGTACCTTTAAATCAAGGAAACAATTGATTGCCCCCCGAGTCCTGATCCCTTAAAAAAGGTTCTGCCTCTAAAGATTGCCATTTTATGACAAAATCTTGGCCACATGGCTCCTAAACGTTTCTTATATCAACACTCTAAAATTATGGCATACCTGTTTAGCATTTCACTTCATTGCAACAGAAAGGAAAATTCAATTTTTTCTGACAAATCAAAATGGTGAAGTGTCAAACAAGTGTTCTTTATTTGGAAAGTCATAGCCCTGTGTATATTACGGACAGCTGAGGCCGTGAAAGAGATGAATAATTTAAACACAAAATTGTTACTCATCAATATTCAATACAAATCGTGGGGGAAACATCTTTGGCTAAATCAATAACACTTTCTTGTATAATTGCACAATCTGCTAAATCAATAAATTTCAATCTAGAATTATTGAAAATTACGGTAAATAAACTCCTGTTATTGATATTATCACAACCTGAAATACTTAACCGCCTAAGTTGTTTGCAATTCAACCCAATTACTGCTAAAGTCTTTGCTGATAACCAATTACACCCATCTAACTTTAAGTACACTAACTCTTTACAGCTTTTGATAAAGCTACAGAATTCCTTGTCTTTAATTAATGCACAGTTTGAAATGTTTAGTTCTTTAATTTCTTTGCAGCATGTAGCTATTGTATGAACCATTTTACTTGTTGTCTTCACACAGTTTTCTATATTTATTGACTTTAAGGATTTGTTGTTTGCCATTAACTTGATCAAAATGTCATCGTTAATTTGAGAGCAGTCCTGGAAGTTAACTTTACGAAGCATTGAGCAATTGGAAGCGATCTCATCCAGGCCTTTCGCAGTTACATTTTCACACCCCTCTAACACCAGTTCTTCTAGCAAAAAGCAATTTTGGCCAATTGATTCGATTCCAGTGTGAGTCACTTCATTACACCTGGCCAAATTCAAATACTTCAATCCAGGACACGACTCGCTCAGTGCTGTTACGCCTTTGTCGCAAATGTTACGACAAAATGAAATATCAACATCAGTTAACTCTGCATTGTAGTATGAGATATGTGCCAGCATGACATCATCAAGTGCGGGCACCCCCGCAAATGCGATGCTCTTCAGGTTGGAGTAAGAATTGCCAATTACCCACAATGCCCATGGGGAGAGAGGCGTATTTGTAAAGTTCAAATCGATCAAATTACGGCAACCATGTACCAGATCTAACACGGCATCGTCACTCAATCCGACACATCTCGAAAAGTCGAAAACTTCTAATTTCGGACAGTACTTTGCGACCGTTGTTGGAATCTCCTCGCTAAGCTGTTTACAGTGGCGTAAATTAAGTTCTCGTAAACGCCGGTTGTTCTTCAAAATATCGGCTAAACTCCCGTCATCAATTGAAAAACATCCGTTCAGGCTTAGTTTCTTCAGACGGATGCATCGTCGACCAAGCATTGTGAGGGCATCGGCTGAAAACCATGTGCAGCCATCTAAGGAAAGTTCTTCCAATTCTTTGCAATTGTATGCTATCGAAAAAAGCGCGTTATTTGTCATTCGCTTATTTTTGCAATTGCTGAGATCGATCTTCAATATGCCTCGGTTTCTTCTAATTACATTCATGAAAATTTCATCTGACAACCATTTCCCACAATTGCGAAGTGTTAGTTCTGTTACAGAAAAGTTCATCAATGTTAACTCGCTGAACTGCTCACTTTCAAATCTTGGAAAATCTCTTTCGAATTCACTGAAGTCGAATTTCTGTCTCATAGTCAGATAACGTTCGACACATTGCAGCATGTTAAAGCTGACTTTCTTCAGCTTGGCTACCTCAGAAAGAGATAAACTGTCCAGAACATTTCTAAGAATTGTGTCTTCTTCCGAGAGAACATCGTATAGAGAAATTGAAGGCATCGTCACCAGCAAAATAACCACTTCTGTATGCTCACTCTGTCTGTCAAAATGATTTTGTTCCTCTGAATTCCCAGCCTCTTTTATAGCCGTCGTGATCTATTATAACATTTGCAGATAATGGTTACGACACTGCTTTTGAAAGTAGGTGATTATTTCAAGTTAACTCGATTATCGTTTGTCTTGTTTGGCAATGCAGGATGTGTGAATTGACCATCAAAAATAGAACTCAATTGTAAGAAAGCTAAAGAAAGCTATCAAAAGACTTAAGGAGGATAATCATCTTAAATTATGGCAGAAAACGTCTAACTTCACACTTCCCTCAATCCTAACGATCCTGAAAACAAAGAAATGGCGTGAGAGTTTCGAAACTGAATTGGATGACGACACAGGCTATCTGTAAAACATGGAATCATGGAATGGAATAGAATGATCAAATTATTGGAATAGTATCGATGGAACCAAACAAGTGGTCGGTTTTGAAAAATATTACACCAATATCTTCCTCGAGATCTTTTTATTTTATTTTGTGCATATTTTCCTGAGAAATGGAAGAAAATCATTGAAATCTGGACTGAAACAGCGGTCATGATAGCAGAGATGATAGTGCGAGGCCTATGTGAGCAGGGACACTGCAACACTAAAAAAGAACAACAGCGATTGTAGTAGAATCATTATAGGGGCTCTGTTACCAAATGGTGAAATGGTAGCCCCTCTAACGATAGTAAGGATTGCCAGTATCTCGTCATGCCATGCTGGCTTTCTTCAGGGCTCCTTTGAGGTAGGCCTCCTGTCGAAAATTCAAAATTTTTGTTTATACAGGGGTTTAGCTCAGTGCAACAAACAATTTCTCATTTGTTTGGGTGAAATAACTTCTATTGAAATCTATAACGTTTATTTCAAAAGCAAATGTAAACTGGGCCAAAGTCCACTGTGAGCATGTGAGTTTATGTTCGTCAAGAAAGGTAAAAAGTTAAAAAGGCAGTAATACAGTAATCTGTAATACGTAAATAGAATAGAACTCTTTCTTGTCAAGGGCTTTGACCTCTTTATTTTCGATCATATGATTATTCGATTGGACTTGTTCCAAAGTCTCGCCCTTTGATCAGTAAGCAAACGGGAAGGGAAACTGATTAAATTAAAGAACGCAAATGCAACCTGGTAAAAAGATTCCTGTCTCCATCATGTTATACATATGAAGCAAAAACAACTGATATCAATCTAAACATGCATCTAACGCCATAGAAAGTAACGACTAAACGTATCGGGCCGTGCCTCTTCGTCAGTACACGTTTTTTTATAAGAAACTTGGATCAGCACTTAGCACCAAAAGTTTCTTAATTTCGCATGAAAATTTCGGTGTTTTAGTAGTAAAAGTTTCTTAATTAGTTTCTTATTTTTTTGGGCCTAAAATTGTGGTATTTTTCGAAGTTGAGCCTTCTTCTCGACAAAGGGCTTCCATTTTGAATTGACATTGTCATCAAGAAGAAGCCATGCACATCAAGGCAAAAATTTACCAATTTTGCAGTTAAAAGTCAAGAAAAGACGAAGGTACCTTTGTTAGAGAGACATATAATAAGAGAGACATACAGAAATAAAGTTTCAGAGTTTCTTAACTGTTCTTGAGCGTAGTACTAGAGTTTCTTAAATTTTTGGTCATCGTAGTACTAGTTTCTTATTAACCACTTTCTTACAAAAAAAACGTGTGGTAAAGAAACGTAGTAGAAACATAGGTAATGGTAGGAACACGAGGAAACATGAGGTGATGGAATGGACGAAAGAAATTTTTTTGATCAGTTACAAATTTGTTTCGGTTAGAGCGATTACACTGTTCCAATACAGAATAATACATCTGCTACACTTGGTCCACAGTGTAAACGGGGTCTTCATCACCAGCGACCGTTAGTTGCTGTATCCATCATGCCATTCCATATTCATGCTTACAGATAGCCCATGGAACTTGTTGCGGTCACGAAAATGTTCCTGTTTGTGAGCTACAATAATGTAACATTTTGCTGACTGTTTACGTTTCTGTTTCCTACAAGACTTGACGTAAGCAAGGGAAGTAAGCATTCATCTAAAAGCCTCCTCGAAGCCAGATCGACAAACAACATTTGTAGGGGGGTTGCCGGGGGGGGGGGGTTGTAGCTACCTAACTCACGAAAATAATACCAAAACAGTCATACACATCATTGTAGATGCACAGAAAGTTGAGATGTTAGAACTTTGAGAAAAACACATTTGTTCTGATTCGTTGGTATCGCGGGTACCAGGGTACTTTGTTAGAGACTTTTAATCTGATACCTTATGGCCTTGTGAGTTAAAAAAGCAACTCCACAAGTCTTTCCTTGAATAAAATGATCATGATAAAACAGTCCAATTATCATGAATCTACCACACAGTGTTGAAGAATTCTTTCACGTTTTTTTAACCACAAGAACATTACGCGTATCTTCTTTATAAGGAACTAAGAATATGAGCCGGTACTGATAGTTCCTTGAAATTATCAGATCTTGAGTACTCAGAGTTTCTCACGAGTTTGTTTCATGTTCACTGCCTGTGCGCCCTGGGGGGAGGGGTGCACTCATGGACTCTGACCAGATTTTGGTCGGGGACGTGCCATCCAATTTTCCTCTCATTCAAGCGAGTGGAAACGAAAGCGAAAGAAGCAATCTACGACANAAAAGCAACTCCACAAGTCTTTCCTTGAAAAAAATGATCATGATAAAACAGTCCAATTATCATGAATCTACCACACAGTGTTGAAGAATTCTTTCACGTTTTTTTAACCACAAGAACATTACGCGTATCTTCTTTATAAGGAACTAAGAATATGAGCCGGTACTGATAGTTCCTTGAAATTATCAGATCTTGAGTACTCAGAGTTTCTCACGAGTTTGTTTCATGTTCACTGCCTGTGCGCCCTGGGGGGAGGGGTGCACTCATGGACTCTGACCAGATTTTGGTCGGGGACGTGCCATCCAATTTTCCTCTCATTCAAGCGAGTGGAAACGAAAGCGAAAGAAGCAATCTACGACATCTACGTATTTCTAGTTTTGAAAACAATCGACTACCACTGATAACAGTGATAACTGAAAGTAACACTAGGGGGTTACAGGTCTACAGATTTCTTTTACCACACGCAAAGTTTTCATTTTGCAGTACGGGTAAAGACGTCATCACTCATTCTTTTGGCAACTTCTGATTATCAAACGATTCTTGAAAGGGCAAACAAGAATGAGCAGAGGGAAGAAATGGCTTGAAAGACTTGACACATTTTCCAAGAGAAATCATCATCCCAGCCATGGAAGGAAAACTTTTGGAGGATCCTACACACAACTGTTCTTCACAATCAAACCAAACTTCTCTTGTGTGGCGGAAGATTTTTTGAGCTATGACGTGACTACAAAATAAAAACTATTGTTCCTTTACTTGAAGGAAAGTAACTAGTTTCATGATGGCCTAAAATTTTAAGAACCATGCAGGTAACCTTTGAGAACAACTATCTGCTCAAGCAACTCTAGTGTCCAGAAAAAGTCACGGCTCCACGGCTGTGAGCGGGAAGGAATATTTTTTGGCAACACAACTGGTTTTTAAAGTTTTGGGTTATAAACAGCAATGCGAGGAGTTCGAAAAATCTGGTTTGGATATAACAACATGATCTTTGATATAAGGAGGAATGTTTAGTCTTTAGCTATTGAAAAATCAAAGATCATGGAATTTTGATAAAATTGACATACTTCGTCAGATTCTTGGTTTCTTATGGAAAGATTACAGCACCAGCAGTAAGCAAAAACTGCTCCTAATTTCTNCATATAATAGAAGAGAAATACAGAAATAAAGTTTCAGAGTTTCTTAACTGTTCTTGAACGTAGTACTAGAGTTTCTTAAATTTTTCGTCATCGTAGTACTAGTTTCTTATTAACCACTTTCTTACAAAAAAAACGTGTGGTAAAGAAACGTAGTAGAAACATAGGTAATGGTAGGAACACGAGGAAACATGAGGTGATGGAATGGACGAAAGAAATTTTTTTAATCAGTTACAAAGTTGTTTCGACACCTTTTCAACTAACCGCGGCTTCGATGCCACGCGAGGCATGGGGCGAGAATTTGGGTGTAAAGTTCCAAGGAAACAACGGTGTTTACATTGTTTCAGTACGGATTGCTTCGCTCAGGCTGTTCCTTGTCGCCGATTTTGCAGTTTGTACGCGCGTTTGTGCTTCGCTTTGTGGTCTGTTATCTTAGGAATAGTTTGTTTTAAAAGGCTCTAGCAAGTGCTCAGCTCTGATAGGCACAGAAACTTGAATTATGTCGCCGTCCGCATTCGATTGAAGCTTGGGCCTAACCGCACAGTTAGATGGTGAATTGTGACTGCACTGTTTTAAACTGCACGAAAAGTCAATATAGAATAAGGAAGTGGAAGAAAAAGATTGTAAAAAGCAAGATGGTTTGCCACATGAAGAATGTCTTTGTCAGCAGCCATTCACCTTGCTCACATTTCCTAGCGTTTTGCTGAACCTGGACAGGAGACAGGAATGGACCGCTGTCAATAACACAGGGAGCTGCCGTGGTAAGAGTGATGTCGTATGTTCACATAATCTAGTTGACCAGAAACCAACACTTGATAACCCAAATCCAGTTCTCGATCTCGGGTATGAAAAGCCTGCCATAAAGCCAAAAGGAGAGCTTCATCGCCATCAGCTTTCTCCAGTCAAAAGAAAGGACAGCGAACAAAAAGGAACCCTATGTGATGAATTTTTCAGGAAAGAGTTTTTTCTTGGTTCCATTAACTTTGAGTCCTCAAAAACGTAAGTAGCTCTTGAGATCATCTGCCTTCATTTCTGATAGTCCGTCAACACCCATAACTGCTTGCTGGTCCTTGTTATTTTGCTGTCGGCCTAACTAAGAGACGTCGGGTCGCTTTCAACCTTCAACAATTCAGGCTTATGTGGCCTACCAGACCTGAGTACTTGCTAGAACTTTTTTTTAAGTTGTTCCTAAGATAACAGACCACACAGTGAAGCGAAGATGCGCGTACAAACTGCAAAATCGGCGATAAGAACAGTGTGAGTGACGCAGTCGGTACCAAAAGCAGTGTAAACAACGTGATTTCCTAGGAAGTTTACACCCAAATTCTCGCCCCATGCCCCGCGTGGCATCGAGGCCGCGGTTAGTTGAAAAGGTGTAGCACAGAATAATACATCCGCTACACTTGGTCCACAGTGTAAACGGGGTCTTCATCACCAGCGACCGTTAGTTGCTGTATCCATCATGCCATTCCATATTCATGTTCTACAGATAGCCCATGGAACTTGTTGCGGTCACGAAAATGTTCCTGTTTGTGAGCTACCATAATGTAACATTTTGCTGACTGTTTACGTTTCTGTTTCCTACAAGACTTGACGTAAGCAAGGGAAGTAAGCAGTCATCTAAAGACCTCCCCAAAGCCAGATCGACAAACAACATTTGTGGGGGTTGTAGCTACCTAATTCACGAAAATAATACCAAAACAGTCATAGGCCGTCATACACATCATTGTAGAGACACAAAAAATTGAGATGTTAGAACTTTGAGAAAAACACATTTGTTCTGATTCGTTGGTATCGCGGTTAACAACAGTCTGGTACCCAGGGTACTTTGTTAGAGACTTTTAATCTGATACCTTATGGCCTTGTGAGTTAAAAAAGCAACGCCACAAGTCTTTCCTTGAATAAAATGATCATGATAAACCATTCCAATTAATCTTGAATCTACCACATACAGTGTTGAAGAATTCTTTCACGTTTTTAACCACAAGAACATTACGCGTATCTTCTTTATAAGGAACTAAGAATATGAGCCGGTACTGATAGTTCCTTGAAATTATCAGATCTTGAGTACTCAGAGTTTCTCACGAGTTTGTTTCATGTTCACTGCCTGTGCGCCCTGGGGGGGGGGGTGCACTCAACGGACTTGCCCAGATTTGGCCGGGGCCGTGCACTCCAATT
>REGL01000167.1:108618-153915 GCA_004194395.1 Aurelia aurita complex sp. Pacific
TTTTTGTTCGGGATTTGTCCAGCATTACTTGAGAAATAAACCGTTATTTTCAATGAAATGGCAGAAGATTGTCAGACAAGCTTTGTCCACCAAGTTCACAAAAAAAGTCCGGATTCTGCAGACATAACAATTCCGATGACAGCACTGTCCAGGTTCAGACATTGAAATAAACCCATTTTTGGGGACAGAGATCGCAAAATATAGATTGTCCATACTTGTAGTGTAAAATAAACTAGTTTTAAAGGCCTATGAAAAAACCTGATTTTGAGGACAAACATTGTCAAATTAAGAAATTAAGGACAAAATAAACCGATTCCTGGGACATACATAGGACCACTGTCTCCATACCTACATGCCCACCCTTGGATGGCCTAAAATTTTAAGAACCATGCAGGTAACCTTTGAGAACAACTATCTGCTCAAAAGCAACTCTAGTGTCCAGAAAAAGTCACGGCTCCACGGCTGTGATCGGGAAGGAATATTTTTTGGCAACACAACTGGTTTTTAAAGTTTTGGGTTATAAACAGCAATGCGAGGAGTTCGAAAAATCTGGTTTGGATATAACAACATGATCTTTGATATAAGGAGGAATGTTTAGTCTTTTTGCTATTGAAAAATCAAAGATCATGGAATTTTGATAAAATTGACATACTTCGTCAAATTCTTGGTTTCTTATGGAAAGATTACAGCGCCAGCAGTAAGCAAAAACTGCTCCTGATTCCTTAGACTAAATAAAATTTTCTTATACTCGATTCTTTAATTTTTCACAATCTGAAAGTTTAGTTTTTAAAAAGAGTTTCTTGAAGGAAAGAAACGACTGCTCACTTGATTACTTCTCTTGAATGCTGCTGCTGCTGCGGAGGAGCTGGCACGTTGGTTGATGAGTGATTGAGCAAAAAGGAAGATGGCGGTGAAACTTGAAGGCCCTCTTTCCAAATGGACAAATGTTGTCAAAGGATGGCAGTATCGTTGGTTCGTACTCGATGACAACACTGGTCTATTGTCCTACTATACGGTAAGGAACTTCTTTTCTGAATTCTCAACTTGTGAGATAAGGATCATTCAGGCGAACCTTTTCAAACCTCCCTTTCCAAAATTTTTAGGCCATGTTTCTTGCCAGGCCTGATTGATGACAATGATGAAGACTTGATACATGGCTGACAGAAGGAAGTGAATTTGGATAGTCCTCTTTGGCAGACCGTTTAACGATAAAATGTGTCTGTAATTTGGTATTTTACAGTTACGTGATGACTGCTTGCATTGCATAATTATTATTGCAATAGAAAGAAAAGTAAAAATATGCAAGCAAAGAAAGAACCTAGCCAGTGAGTGGATGAAGAACCTGCAGGCTAAAATCGTCATATTTTAGAGCCCAGTTTATTAGAACCAATTCATTTTATTCATTTAATGAATTGCAAAATTGCATGTTATTATATGCAGGGGTTTACTGTATGTATGACATGTATGGCCAGCTAGTTGCAATAGAAAAGATGGCGTTGGGGGCATTTGACCAAGATGCATTCATTGCATCATATTTCAGTAGAATCACTGTTGATTTCATTATAGAACACATTGCATCTTGGTCGAATGCCCTCGGACGCCATCTTTTCCAGAATTGTCTATTGGGACGGGAAAAAATTTGCTTTTTCCATTGTTTTCTATCAATTCATTATGAATAGCTTGCCTGAACATTACCAGGAGAGCCATTTACTCCCCTGCTAAAATTCTTATGGCCAGGGCTGTATAATGTATTATATTCACATTCTAGTGTTCCAGATGTGAACCAATTTCAACTTGAAAGCTTAGAACATTTTTTGTCTCACTTTCAGTCCAAAGACAAAATGATGAGAGGAGCAAGAAGAGGCTGTCTGAGACTGCGGGTAATTTTCTTTGTTCTTATTACCATAACAACAAGGGAATTAAACTACTCAAACTAGATTCAACCTTTCCTTCCTCTTCCAAAATTATTTCACTAAAATCCTGTCCAAGCCACTCCCTTTTGCTATTAAAGGTGAGTAATATAACTGAGTTATTAATTAATTCCAAATAACACATTGTTCAGCATAGCTTCCAAATCTTTAACTCAACGTAAAAAGGTGGGTGTAAAATTCTGTGATCTATTTCTTCTGACTGAGTGGCTTGAAACAAACTTTGGTTACTTATCTTTAATTCTACCGTTGGACTTTTTAGGAGTTTCCAATATTTTTCGAAATTTCAGCGTACGTTACATTTCAACTCATTTGAGGGTGTGACGTCATCAAATTTCTAAATCATAAACCAGAAAAGTGACAGACTTTTGCATGATACCATATTGCAGAAATCCATAAACTATGGTTTTTTTCGAAATTGTTTCATGTTGATTCAAACAGTTTAGAAATTACGATCATTTTAAGTTTTTTTGAAAATTTTTCTTGAATTCTTGAAAAAGTAGAAAAACACTCTAATTCTGAAAATATTGAAGATTTCAGAAAAGTCCAACAGTAGAATTATAGAGAAGTAGCTAAAGTTTCTTTGAAGTCACTCAGTTCAAACAAATAAGTAATTGAATTTTAAACCAGCCTTTTTAAAGATTTGGAACCTATGCTACATTGTTCAGTTTGTGATGGTGGATGTGTAACACTGAATTGAATTGTGTATATACAGTATGTGGATTGCAAAATTGTGGAAATGATGAACAATTCTATGATCATGCTATCCAAATATCTATTTGCCATAAAGACTTACCGTAAAAGCTCTATTAAACCCCCTCTCTATTAAGCCCCCTCTCTAATAAGCCCCTCCCCTCTGAGCCAAATTTTAAATAAGCCCCCCTCTCTATTAAGCCCTCCCACTTTTATCAAATTCCAGAGGTTACCAAAGATTTCCCACTTATTGAGCAAAAATAAGTTTGCATGTTACTTTTGATTTGATTTGAGATCAAACTTTGTCGAAGTTATGTATTTGACTCGTAACATTGTATGTTGAATCCGCAAAATATGATGTAAAAGGACTAAAAGGCTGTCATATATATCCTTGTCATTTAATTTTCTGAATAAGCCCCCCTCTCCATTATGCCAGAAATTAAATAAGCCCCCGGGGGTTTTATAGAGCTTTTACGGTACTTGCAATTAAGATAAAGGAAGAACATGAAAATTGCGTGAGAAAAAAGACAGAGTTGTTGAAAACATCTTTCTTAAATGACTTCTCGATTTGAATTTTTCAACTTGGACATCCAAGAACTTTTTACTTTGAACTGCAAACAAATTTGTAATATTCCCAGCAGAGTGATTTGAAAATTAAACTAACCCCCCCCCCNACTCCTACTTGGGAAATGTCTTCATACTTGGGTCCAAATATCATCAATTTTAACATCAATATTGACCCAGCAAATTAACAATCAACCTGATCTACTATATGTCAAGTCCTGCTGTCCTTATTGTCAATTTTTCATTTAAGAAAGGAAAAATAGTTATTCCTCATTTTGGTGCAAAACAAATCCAAGTTATTTCAATGCAGGGTGAAGTGGCAAAGACCAAAAAGGGATACTATTCAAAACATGTTGCAGCAAACTTTAAGACACCTCCAATACTCAAATACTGAAAGACAAATTTATGACTGTTTAGTTTGTTGTCTACTTATACTTTCTAGTTAATTTCTTATGTGACTTTCCGTTGCGCAAACATGAACCATCGCAGCTTCTCCTGGACCCCCCATCCCATCACAGCCAAAGGCCACAATGCGTGATCAAATCTAATTGTTGACAGCCCCTTAGAGCCATGTCAGTTATATTTGCTGTTCATATTGAACAGTTTCTCTTTTCAGCAGTGCCATGTGCTATTTACCACTATATTTTCCTTTTGCAATTCTTCTTTTTCATGATTATGAAAATTAGAAAAATCTATATATAGTTTGTACTTTGCAGTGCAATTTGGTGTATTAGGAAGGAGAACAGAATTATGTTAAATGTATGATGTGTTAATGCAAAAGACCTAATTACCAATTAGCATCTTCAATCCTTTTCCCAGGCTGCTCAAATTGGCATTGACGATGAAGATGATAGCACATTTACAATCAGCAGTGATCAGAAAACTTTCCATTTCCAAGGTTTGTTGTCTTAGATATTTCAGCATCTTCTGTCAAACATAAGATTTACAGTACAGGCATTACATGCAGTACCATATATAAGGTTTTCCTGCCTAAGAATTCTCAAGAACGTTTTGGGTTTCTTTAGATTCTTAACTGAAAAAATTTACAGTCCTCCAAACAGCTCAAGAATCCTTGTCATTCAACTTTTTAAAATTTTTTTACAGAGCTAAGTAGTGGTAATCTATAAATAGGACAAAGATAATGCTACTCATGCAGTTTTTCCTCTAGCCTCTAGGTAACAAATATCCAAGCACATGTCGAAATCATGAAATACAATACAGTAAAAACCTGCACATAAGAACCTTCATCTATTAAGAACCTACAGCCTCAAATAATATATTTTGTACCCAATAGATAAGAACCATTTCCGACGAATATATTAACAAGGTTCTTAATAAAGCGTTTTGTTCATACATTAGGAAATAAATGCTATCTTTTTGCCAATCAACCTCTTTCGTGAACTCCAAAACATTACGTGAACTGTGATAGGCAAGGCCTGCTGGGGTAAACTGGGTAAGCTTGGATTGGAATAGATAGGGCTAAGAGTGTAAATAAGTTTAGCTAAGATATAGATTCACATATTTCCCTTTGTTAAGAACCTACACCCTGATTACTGGATGTGCCTCAATGCATAAGAACCTAAACAGGCTTAGTTTAAAATCTTAGGTTCTTATGTGTGGGTTTTTACTGTAGGCTATTTCTAGACTTGCATATGCAGCTCTTGATTTATCTCTGTTAACTAACTTTAACTGAAGATTGTAGTTTAAATTGTTGCCCTGCTTGTTCAGTTTTTGTATCTTATATACATAATCAGAATAGGAAATTGTCTTCCTTGTCACTTGGCAATTATCTACTAGTCGATCCAGATGCAGGTATAATCCATTGTTGCTAAATTTTTAATTAGATATTCTCCAGATCATTTACAAATTCAAGAAGACAGGCAAATGCAACACTTTCCAGAAAATATCAGATCTCTCCTAAACAGATGCCATTATTTGCTTTGCATCAGTGTTATCTTTTATTTAAATCTTTACAGTTTTGTAAGTCAATTTTATTAAACATTTCCACACAGCTCGAGATTCCCAAGAAAGAGGGGAATGGATAAAAGCATTAGAAGAGACAATAAATTGTCATTCCCAAAATGACAAATTTCACGCATTTTCTGTCCCTACTGAAGAAGAATTGAATCATCGTATGGCTGAGGCAGAAGCATATTTTAGAATTCTAACGCAACAAGTTAAGGTGAGGACAGTTTTTGGTAACAACTCGCAAGATTTGATAATAATTTCTATATGCCATTGACTGTGTCAAAGTCACGTTCATTGTGTCTTGAAAGCATTGCTGTTTTTCTGTTCCCCCTTTTATTCATAGCCTGTTTGTTTACAATAAAGATCACACATCTACTTGTTCACCAGAACCACAGTCTTTTGTTAACATATTTGAATTATTTAGGTGTACCTTAGCATTTAATGGATTGGTCATTTTAAGAGATATAAACATACTGTAAGGGTCACGGGACCTTGAAGATCAAATGTTAGCCTATTATAGGCCTAGCCTATCTTAGTTTTTGTCCGTTATGGCCTAATGCCCAAAAATCAACATAACTCGTTTCGTTAGGCTTAATTTTAAAATGCAGCTCCAGAAGGGAAAGCATAAGGAGAAACGAGAAGCGAAGGTTGTTGATTTTTGGGCATTAGGCCACAACGGACAAAAACTAATATAGGCTAGGCCTGTAATAGGGTAACATTTGATCTTCACTGTACCCGTGTAAGGTTTTTTTAATTGAAACATTATTTGATCCTCTGTAAATTTAGAAAGATTTGTTCAGCAGAATTGTCATTTTCTGAATCAAATCAGAAGTGTTGTACCACAGAGATTCTTAATGAATTGTTCCTCTTTCCACAGACGTTAGAAAATCAAATCGGTGGTGCTACATCAGAGGTATTTCAGTTTAATATTACTATAAATATTGTTGTTTGGTGATTATTGGACCCATTGAATAACTACTTTGAAAATTCCAATTTAAAGCATGATAATATATTGCCCCAGAAAGAGGAAGATTATTCCTGATTAGCCGAGGTTTTCAATGATATATGAATGAGTGAGTTGAATAGATGAGTGAGTGGATGAGTAGCTGATGGAATGGTTAGTTATTGAGTGTGTTGAGGAGCGAGGTGATTTGCGACTGTGTTGGTGAATAACTTAATGAGATGTCTGTGTGTTATGGTATGAATTGAGATTTTGTAAACATAAAAGGCAAGCTAACAACCAAGGGAATATCTAGTAGGAAGCAGCATATTGTAAGCCATCTTTGTCACTACTCTAAGATTTTGGTATCAATGCATTTATAGAACATATTTTGGTAGCATACGAAAGGAACACAGCTTTTCACCACAAGAAATATGCAGGGAAGCCAAGGGATGGAATAGACGATGATATTGCGAGTAACATTTGTAAAAACTATTCTCTGTGTCACATTGACTGATGGTATCAATTATATAGCTACACTATTACCAACGCTAATGTTTGCTTCTTTTCATTGAAGTGTATTCATCATTATTATGTCTTATGTTATTTTTATTGCAGCGATGCATCATTCTAAAAGATTCTATGACGGTAAGTTTTCAAATGACTGTACATGATATTTTTCACCAAGAAGTTGTTTTCAAGCGTAGCGTAGGCAAACGTAGGCCATCATGTAAAGTGGGGGTAATCTAGCAGTTAAGAATTCTTAGGAAATATTGAAACAATCAACTATGGGGCAACTGTTGGGATTTGTGAAAAATTCTGGCTTATAACTGACACAGATCCTTCATTGAGAAACTTATTCATGACCCTTATTGGAGTAAGCAGAGCAGACACTTACTGCCATGTGGATTTGAATGTAAAAATAATCGAAAAGCACCAAGAGATAAAACTGCTACAAACTTATCTAAACCAAAAAGAGCTGTAGAATCTGATAAAGAAGAAATTATATAGAATGGAGAAGTCGTTATGATGCTAATCATTTTATGTTTATGAAGAAATCTTGACCGTTAATCAGGGCATGAATAGAAAAAGTTCTTCCGGCGACCAGAAAAAATCTTGCATAAATTTCCTGCAGGAGCAGACGTGACAAGTGTCCAGCTTGCAAAAAGAGGTTAGGATCGAGAGATAGCTATTCAATAACATGTAACTGGTTTTATGTAAATGCACATCAGGCATCAAGGAAAAAGACTGTGTGAAGTTGGGTATGATAGAGAGCAAGGAACGTTACAAAACAAACCATTGTCATTTCTAAGAAGCATGAAGGAAATCTAGTATTTGCTGATCGTGCAATTGTTGTATATATTTGCATATCACTTTGTATCAGTATGAGTATCTGTGAAATTATGCTTGAACCTGTGAAGGTTTAATCTTATGAGACCAACCCACAGGAAGCCCAGGCGGTTGATTGAACGATAATAAGTTCAAAACTTCAAAATAGACGATGTACCTTTGTGTCTTATCTGTTGCACTTCTCTACGGCTGCATTGTGTTTCCCGAATCACAAAAAGATGAGGTACAAAAGAACAGCATTTTCTAAATTTTGAAAATCTAGTATTTGCTGATCGTGCAATTGTTGTATATATTTGCATATCACTTTGTATCAGTATGAGTATCTGTGAAATTATGCTTGAACCTGTGAAGGTTTAATCTTATGAGACCAACCCACAGGAAGCCCAGGCGGTTGATTGAACGATAATAAGTTCAAAACTTCAAAATAGACGATGTACCTTTGTGTCTTATCTGTTGCACTTCTCTACGGCTGCATTGTGTTTCCCGAATCACAAAAAGATGAGGTACAAAAGAACAGCATTTTCTAAATTTTGACTCTCTTTGGCGCCATAATCTCTGAAAATGATTGTGAAGTAATCTTCTTGGCCTGACAGATGCTCTGAGCAGCTGGACATTCCGCAAAGTTGCATTGCAATTAGAACTGTGAAAGTATTATTTTAAGCAACGAAATTTCTTGGAAACCTGCCCATAATTTGAAATAGATACGCCTCCATATCTGGTACATTGATTGCAAATCGTACCAGAGATACAATCTATTTGCAGGTGACTTTTCTTTGACTTTGTAAGTTGCTTTTCTTTTTCTTAAATAAGAAAGAGGGATATATGTCAGAAAATTTCCTGCAGTTTGTGACCGCCCGGTCGCATGGTCGGGTGGGTTTTCATGCCCAGCCGTTAATTTGAATTTACAATATGCTCGTTAAAGGACAAGTCCAGAGTTGGTATGATTGATGATAAAATACAAGATAATACTGCTATGAATGATGTATGATACTTTTTTCCACTATTTTCACCTTCTCCTTGTGAAATTAAGTATTCAAATAATCAATTTGAGCGAAGTGACATCATATCGCGCAAACGAAAATGAGGCTGTGTCATTTTTTTTCGCCTCTTAATCGCTGCTAGCCTCCTTATCGTGTAATCATGCATTGAAAATGGCACAAGAACACGATAAAGAGGCTTGCAACGATAAAGAGGGAAAAACAATCGCAGAACCTCGTTTTCGTTTGCGCGATATGACGTCACTTCGCTCTTTTAATCGCTTATTTGAATACGTAATTTCACAAGGAGAAGGCAAAATAGAGTGGAAAAAAGTATCATACATCATTCATAGCAGTATTATCTTGTATTTTATCATCAATCATACCAACCCTGGACTTGTCCTTTAAGTTTGGATAGATTGTTGAAACATTTTTCTCATTTGCAGAAAATGATCGAGGCTATTGGCCAGACATTGGAGCTACTGAATATTGCTAAGGTATTATATGATATTGTTACTGCAAGAAAGCTATGGCTCTGAATTTGAAAGACCATCTTCTCGATATTTACAAACCATATTTTATTATCATATCGACAAACTATGTGATTATTCTCAGGATCAACACAAAATGACAAAACTTTTATTTATGCATTTCCATTTTGTTTTTTTAAGTTTCAAGTTCACTTTTAAAATAGTATTTAGGTGAGTTAAAATCCAGATTTACCAATCGGGAGATCGTTGAAAGTAAATTACGTGAATCCAGATAGTTACATTGCTAACTTCAGCATGGGTTCCAAATCTTTAAATCGGCATAAAAAGGTGGGTGTAAAATTCAATGACCTATTTCTTTTGAATGAATGGCTTGACAGAAACTTTAGATACTTATCTATAATTCTACCGTTGGACTTTTCAGAAATTTTTGAATATTTTTCGAAATTGCTGCGCATTTTATATTCTAACTCATTTGAGGATATGACGTCATCAAATGAATCTGAAACTGAATCTAGTATAGTATCCTTTAATTTATAAATGTTCGTAGTGTGACTGTATACGGTTTAACGTTTCATGTTTTTAGATATTGGCCATGGGGTAGTCATAGTCTTTCGCTCCCCATGTTATCGTACCTGTAGTGTCGTATAGTAATTGGAATTAGGTATAGTAGAATGTAAAGTATCTTAAAAAAATTAATATTTGAATGAAAAAAAAACGTCTTCAAATTTCTAAATCATAAACCAGAAGAATGATAGACTTTTGCTTGATACCATATTGTAGACATTTGTAAACTATGGTTTTCTTGGAAACTATTTCATGTTGTGTCAAACAGTTTAGAAATAACGATGGTTTTAATTTTTTGAAAAATTTCTTGAGTTCTTGAAATAAAGAAAAACACACTAATTCTGAAAACATTGAAGATTTCAGAAAAGTCCAACGGTAGAATTATAGAGAAATAGCTAAAGTTCCTTGCAAGTCATTCAGTTCAAAGAAATAGGTCAATGAATTTTACACCAACTTTTTACAGATTTGGAACCTATGCTGCTAACCTCCAGATTATCTTCGCCTTGAACAAGAACTGTTATCGACCATAGATAATTAAATAAACTAAAGCTATTTATAGTCAAAAGATACCGGGTGGGTAAAACAAAGAAAATCCCCCGTTTGGAAGGCCACTGCTCTCTGAATATCAAAGCAATAATATTGAAAACTGTCTTGTTTCATTGTTCAATTATGTTCCATAATTTACCCGGCTTTAATCGGCCATTCCTTCCCGTGTATATGGGAGATTTTCTGCAGGAAGCCCTTTCCAAAACTTGCAAAACGAGTAAAAACAACGCACAGTGATCCAGAAACGAGAAAATAGTCCAGAAATACCAAAAAACAAATTTTGAAAAATGATTTTTTGTCTATTTTTACTCCAAAGATAACACATGGATTAGTTTAACACAAAAAACCTCATTCTAATCAGAGTTATACTCGTAGAGCTAAAAATTCACAAAGTTAACGTAAACAAATGAAATGCAACATTTAGTCAATTTCAGGATGAAATCCACTATTGCTTGCAATAAAGTAAATTTTCAAATGTCTGTAGAATCACTTTGCCATATCGGATCTTTACAAACTTTTTTTTACTTGAATGAGAAACACTTTGACTATATTGTGACTCAAAAGATAAATTTTCGCGATTTTCGTTCCTTTCAATTTTTGCGAATGCCGATATGTACTTTTTGTGAATGTTTAGTCCTGAAAATTGTTAATATTTTGAAATTTGAGTTAAAAACATGAAATACATGTCAAAACATGTCTTCACAACATACTTTGTCGTTAAATTTGAAGCATTGGCTGCACTTTTACCAAAGGTTTCGTACATATTCGTACCCAAAAATTTTTCATGCAATTTTCTTCTTTTCTGGTATTTTCGGGGAAATTGGCAACTTTCTGCAACAATTGTCATATGATATGAAATGTGTTTCTGAAGTTGTGATATACGTAAAACCGTGGATGAACCAAATGAAGATATACTTGCAGACAATCTAAATGCCCTTTTATGCTACTTTTATCAGCATATTGTACTCATTTTGTTCGTGAGCAGCGTTCAAAAATCCAAAATTATGAATGGAGATATGGAAACTAACAAGAAAAGAACAGATATATTTTTGAACGTATACTGTAACCGTTTCAGTCAGCAAATATACATGGAGTTTATGACCATTTAATTCTTGGTTAAAGTATCGAGAATTTACGTTTTAAAACTTTCTGATGTCCTTTGGCTATATCTCTACAATAGTACCCATTAACTATTTGTATACAGTTTCAGCCTTATTAAATTTTGAGCTGTTTCTTTGTCCAATTGTATATCGTTTCATGTAAATCAAATTTTTGTCCTTTCATCCCGCAAATCGTGTTCGTAAGTTAGAAAGCACGCAGTAAATGAGGCAGCGCTGAATAAAGCAAACCTTCATTAGAAACTGTCTCACATAAATGGAAATGTTTTACTTCAACAACTTCTTTCGAAAAAAACATGGTGCAGCTAAAGCTACTCGAAAATTTTTTATTCTTGAGAAGTTTCAACCAACAACTGCTTGGCTTTGGTCCGAAATAATTTAATAATTAATAGATGTTACTATAAAAGCTTCTTTGCTGATTGCAGAATCCGAACACAAAAAGAGAAGTCACTTCATATTGACCTATTTTTATATTTCTCTCCTTATGAATTCCCTAGAGACATATTTTGCAAAACTTACAAATCAAATGAAACCATACAAATTGAGCTTTCAGAGCATCATGATTCAATTTATTTCCGTTCAGAGCTTTTGTTCCGTAGAGTGTCAGTCTTGAAGTAACCCTTGGTTGTGATGCACCCTATGTATCACCATTGCATGTTACGATTTTAAAACACTGTCTCGCGAACAAAGTGAGTATAATAGGCTGATAAAAGTAGCATAAAAGGGCATTTAGATTGTCTGCAAGTATATCTTCATTTGGTTCATCCACGGTTTTACGTATATCACAACTTCAGAAACACATTTCATATCATATGATAATTGTTGCAGAAAGTTGCCAATTTCCCCGAAAATACCAGAAAAGAAGAAAATTGCATGAAAAATTTTTGGGTACGAATATGTACGAAACCTTTGGTAAAAGTGCAGCCAATGCTTCAAATTTAACGACAAAATATGTTCTGAAGACATGTTTTGACATGTATTTCATGTTTTTAACTCAAATTTCAAAATATTAACAATTTTCAGGACTAAGCATTCACAAAAAGTACATCTAGGCAGTCGCAAAAATTGAAAGGAACGAAAATCGCGAAAATTTATCTTTTGAGTCACAATACAGTCAACGTGTTTCTCATTCAAGTAAAAAAAAGTTTGTAAAGATCCGATATGGCAAAATGATTCTACAGACATTTGAAAATTCACTTTATTGCAGGCAATAGTGGATTTCATCCTGAAATTGACTAAATGTTGCATTTCATTTGTTTACGTTAACTTTGTGAATTTTTAGCTCTACGAGTATAACTCTGATTAGAATGAGGTTTTTTGTGTTAAACTAATCCATGTGTTATCTTTGAAGTAAAAATAGAGCCAAAATCATTTTTCAAAATTCGTTTTTTGGTATTTCTGTACTGCTCTGGATCACTGTGCAACGAGCAAGTTGTCCTTGGTTTTCCTTCCTAAAAATGCTGACACTCATGTATTCATGTATTTTGTTCTCTTGGGATAATGGAATCCCCCTGAATAGGTTATTGATACTAGGAGGAAGACTTGTTCATCCTCCCTAGAGGGTAGCACGTGCGCCGAAGCGTGCAGAAATAATTGCCACGGCAGAAATGCTACGAAATTTGTTCGTGACTTTGGGCACTTTTTGAAGGTTTCTCGAAGAGGCTTTCTCAAGAAAGTCCCTCATAATTTCCAAACGGAGTGGCCGATTTCAGTCAGGCAAATCTTAAAATGGATTTGAACCTGTCTACAATTAAAAAAAAAATAGTTGCCGATATCATCGTCTTGATATCCACGGAGCCGTGATCTTTCAAATGCGGATTCTTTTCATTGAATAACCCGGTACATGAAACTAGCAAGTTTGTAACTGATTATCATTTTCAAATATTTGATGCTCAATAAGACCAAGCCTCTATTACAAGAACGAACTGGACTTCCTTTGTTCAAGGACCATTCGAATTGATCGGTTCCCTTTTGGTAGAGTGAAGTCTTTTGAATAGCTGCAAGTTATGGAAAACAGCTGATGAAACCGCTTAAATAGCGGCACTTAGATGATGAAATATTTTGCTGAATTTATGCGGAAAGTGTGAAATACCGGATGTTTCGATTAGATATCCTGAAGTATTGGATATTTTTAACCGATATCTGGCTGTTCCTCGCTGAACAACCGAATTTGGTTGCAAAATAACTGATTTCCGAAATTGCAATATCCGAATACATAAATTGCAGCTAAAATCTACTTTCGGATAAATTCTGCTAAAAGCGACCGATTAACGTAACCATAATCAAACCTGTTTCGCTATGATCTAGATTGTTTCCCACTAGGGGCATTTCACTACCCAAAATAGCGTATGAGATTTCCGGGATTTCCGAAATCCCAAGATTTTTTCCGGGTTTTCCGGATTTGCAGATAGATTTTTCAGGGATTTCCGGATCTCGAGGAATTTCCAAGGGATTTTCTAAGGATTTCCAAAGTTTTCAAAGGCATTTAGAAATCATTAAATCATCATGAATGTTTCAAAAACTAAGCTGTTATCAGTTGTTACTCGAGTTGTTAAATGCACTACTTTACCATAAGACGTGGACAATTTTCTTGTGTGAAGTCTTTGTGTGAGGCCACAGAACTCCATATGTGATGTACCAGGTAGAAATTATAGTATTTTTTACCAGGAGGGGGCGTTTTTCGCCTCCCCTCCTTCTCTTCAATACTACAAGAGATATAACAACGAAACTTACGCCAATTGTCCTTTGGACAATTATCTTGACAAAACTAACAATAGAGGTTAAATTAGTCACTTGGGTCGTTACTAGGCAACTAAAAACAATGGGAAATTGGAAAAGATTTCCAGGGATTTCATGCAGATTTCCAGGGATTTCCGGATTTTTAAAGAATTTCTTTAGGATTTCTGGATTTCTTTCGGATTTCCCGATAGGGTGTACGGGATTTCCGAAGTGAAATTCCCCCCGGTTTCCCACACAAGGCCACTGTGTTGTGCACAAATATTGGTAAATGGGGTGAATCCACAATAAAGCTACTCTTGAAAATCCATCGATATCTCTGTAATCTTACAATATATGAATGTTTTTTTTGTTTCTCTATGAAATTCAAAAGTCCATGTCCAAAATAACTCTATCATTTTGAGAAAACTAGTCGAAAATCTGTGTGATTTGGCCTTCAAAAACTGAAAAATCATCGTTTTGAAGAAGTTTGTTCACTTTAAACATGATCCAGCCCTTTAACTCGGACCATCCATCACTTGTACTGTTGATTCCATAGTCCGAAGCTTGTTTTTACTCAACCGATTTCGTTTCTTTTCTTTAGACAACCATGTTGAAGAAGATGCCAGTTCCAATAATAACAGGAATCTCACCATCAACGACAAAGTCAACAACACCTGAAAAACAGCCAGATCATGTACTGCCAGTCCCACATCAAAATGGCACGGGCGATAAGACACTAGAAGCTGGTGAGACGGCTAAACTTACTGAAAGCCTTGAGAAAGGCCAGGATTGCCTTGGTCAAGTTGAAAGCAATACGACCCAGAATTTGATTGATATTGGGAGTGATTTCGAAGATTTAACCTCGAAAGCTGAAGGACAGGCTGTTGTCGAAATAGCTGCTGTTCCTACTGTGAAAGTAGAAGCAAGTGTTAGAGAATCTAGTGGTTTCTTAGACGANGCTAAACTTACTGAAAGCCTTGAGAAAGGCCAGGATTGCCTTGGTCAAGTTGAAAGCAATACGACCCAGAATTTGATTGATATTGGGAGTGATTTCGAAGATTTAACCTCGAAAGCTGAAGGACAGGCTGTTGTCGAAATAGCTGCTGTTCCTACTGTGAAAGTAGAAGCAAGTGTTAGAGAATCTAGTGGTTTCTTAGACGATAAAGCTGTATTGCCTGATGAACATAGTGGCGATAAAAATACGATGATTGCTGCGTTACGAGCTGTCGAAACTGTTCCATGCACGTCGTATTCGAGTAGCGATGATGATGACGAGGATGATGATGTGGAATTTTTTGATGCTAATGAGTTTAATGAAATATCAGGGGAAGAAGGTAAAGTGTCTGGTATTGTCAACGAAAACAATGAAATCCAGGCAGTTGATCCAGCAAAGAGGTATGTACAGGATGTATAATAGTTTGCCCTTTTGTTGCAAGTTTTATAACCTCTAAGAATTTGGCATTTCTTTATAACTTCTTTTATTATAACCTCTAAGAGTTTGCCCTTTTGTTGCAAGTTTTATAACCTCTAAGAATTTGGCATTTCTTTTGCAACTCATGAGCATTTCCCAAGACAACACAACAGTAGAATGAATTAGGAAAATGTATAGCGTATTGATGCTTCTAGGCTTCCTTGACAACTTTTGCCTTTCAATTTTTGCATGATGCTTAGTCGAATCGGATTTAATAGATTCGTTGAAAGCCAAGCACTAATTCGAAACATGACATGCCCTTCTTTGAGGCCCTGCATTTAGACCATGTTTGCACTGCACTGGCCACTGGACTTGCTCCAAGTCTCACTCTTGATCAATAAACAAACGAAAGCAAAGGGAAGGGAAAGGCCTCACTCTCCTTCCCCCTCCCTAATCCGTAACGATTTTTTATAATGATCGTCGTTTCTGTAAAATTGAGTGACCTATTTCTTTGAACTGAATGACTTCAAAGAAACTTTAGCTATTTCTCTATAATTCTACCGTTGGACTTTTCTGAAATCTTCAATATTTTCAGAATTAGAATGTTTTTCTTCTTTTTCAAGAATTCAAGAAAAATTTTCAAAAAAACTTAAAACCATCGTAATTTCTAAACCATTTAACGCAACATGAATTAATTTCGAAGAAAACCATAGTTTATGAATGCCTACAATATGGCATCAAGCAAAAGTCTGTCACTCATCTGGTTATGATTTAGAAATTTGATGACGTCACATCCTAAAATGAGCTGGATTATAAAATACGCTGTAATTTCGAAAAATCCTCAAGATTTCTGCAAAGTCCAACGGTAAAATTATAGATAAGTATCTAAAGTTTCTTTCAAGCCATTCAATCAGAAGAAATAGGTCATTAAATTTTACACCCACCTTTTTACGCTGAGTGAAAGATTTGAAACCTATGCTCTTGAACCGTAACAACTACTCAGACCAACGACGTAATTCCTTGTATTCGTTCAACGTTTTCAATCTGGTGTTTTTATTTTCACTCATGCAAGGACTCATGACCAAACAGATTCAAAACAGAGACTAAAATCTTACGAGAGATCTGAAGAAAAATCGAACTTCTTCCATCCTTCGATCGTGGAAAGAAAAGTTGAACGTCGTTTCGAACGTCGCTTCGCTTCGAAAAGTCGAATTTCGATCTAACGAACCAATCACACGCTAGGAATGGGCACGTGGTATGGCCTTTTTAAGAAAGTAGCGATCTGATTGGTCCCGCCGTAAACGCGGTTGAGATGGCCTAAATTAGTCTGCATTTTGCAGCTGTATGGTCATGAGTCTCAGTTTGAAGCCATAATATCATCCAATTCAATGCAGAAAACAGAGACTCACGTTATAAGTCTTAAAAGCACTGTGTAGCGAATCAAACTTGTTTCGGTACAGTGTAAACATGGTCTCAATAGACCTTTTAGCTATTCTGAAATGAATCAGAATCGAACGATGTTTTGCTGCATTTTGTAGAATTTTCGAATGTGCGCAATGGTGATAGAATCTCTCACGCCACTCGATCGAACCTCGCGTATAAAAATGTATAGAAAAAGCGTTCGATCCAGACTCTTTGTAGAATAGCTAAAAGGTCTATTGATGAGTGCAGTACTTTTACAGAAGACTGACTTTAGTGTATTTTCGCATAGTGTTTCAAAATGTTCTTTTTTAACTCGGCAATGTTTGGCTAAGAATATTTTTATCAAAACATGTACATAGTTCTTGCTACGATGACTTTTTCTTGCAGTAACCAAGCAGAGAAAGACCGTGCACGCACAAGTGAGTTCATTTCAATATTCTATAAAAACAAACACACAAGTTATACATATTTCTATGTCACACCTTAGACCCCGTTTACATTGTGCTGGTATGAATCGAATATGGCATGAAACTATCCCGTATTTGCCTCCGGTTTACACAATGATGCCGGTCTAGTTTCACTTGAGTACGGCACGAAATGAATGCGGCATGCTAACCGGCTTCGTCGCTCAACCGGCATAGTGTAAACAGCCAATACGGCCCGGGGGAGGGGGGGGGGTNCGAACGTCGCTTCGCTTCGAAAAGTCGAATTTCGATCTAACGAACCAATCACACGCTAGGAATGGGCACGTGGTATGGCCTTTTTAAGAAAGTAGCGATCTGATTGGTCCCGCCGTAAACGCGGTTGAGATGGCCTAAATTAGTCTGCATTTTGCAGCTGTATGGTCATGAGTCTCAGTTTGAAGCCATAATATCATCCAATTCAATGCAGAAAACAGAGACTCACGTTATAAGTCTTAAAAGCACTGTGTAGCGAATCAAACTTGTTTCGGTACAGTGTAAACATGGTCTCAATAGACCTTTTAGCTATTCTGAAATGAATCAGAATCGAACGATGTTTTGCTGCATTTTGTAGAATTTTCGAATGTGCGCAATGGTGATAGAATCTCTCACGCCACTCGATCGAACCTCGCGTATAAAAATGTATAGAAAAAGCGTTCGATCCAGACTCTTTGTAGAATAGCTAAAAGGTCTATTGATGAGTGCAGTACTTTTACAGAAGACTGACTTTAGTGTATTTTCGCATAGTGTTTCAAAATGTTCTTTTTTAACTCGGCAATGTTTGGCTAAGAATATTTTTATCAAAACATGTACATAGTTCTTGCTACGATGACTTTTTCTTGCAGTAACCAAGCAGAGAAAGACCGTGCACGCACAAGTGAGTTCATTTCAATATTCTATAAAAACAAACACACAAGTTATACATATTTCTATGTCACACCTTAGACCCCGTTTACATTGTGCTGGTATGAATCGAATATGGCATGAAACTATCCCGTATTTGCCTCCGGTTTACACAATGATGCCGGTCTAGTTTCACTTGAGTACGGCACGAAATGAATGCGGCATGCTAACCGGCTTCGTCGCTCAACCGGCATAGTGTAAACAGCCAATACGGCCCGGGGGAGGGGGGGGGGTACTTGACTTAAATTTGTACGGGAGGTGCCCACGAAATTTTTCTTTTCTCCCTGCTCCAGAATTTTTCGCTCCAAATGATAGCCGATTCTAGAAAAACTTGATGAAAAGTATACTCCAAAAGGTGAAAATGTTTTGACAACCTGCTCTAAAAAATTTGCATTATTTTGATACCCCGTGCAAGAAAAAATTGGTGAAAACGATACCCTGAAAAACGGTACATCCCCGTCGAACAAATATACTAAATATCCCCCCCCCTGGGAATACTGCATCATTTGATGTTTGAATCATATCGAGAAGATAATTTGGCAAATGAGAGCATGCGTATTGACAAATCCTCGCTCTGCGCATGGTCAAACCTATCGTATTCATTTGCACCGGCACAGTATACACGGTGATTTCGTTTGAACAAAAACACCAATGCGGCACAGTTTGATGCCGTATTCGTTTCATACCGTCATAGTGTAAATGGGGTCTTAAACTTGCGACAGGAATCCTTGTATTTGTTCCAATCAACCATTTACATCTCCTTCCATCAAATCCGTTCGTTCATGGAGGGAGTCAAGACCAAATAGATTCTAAACAGGGACTGAAATCTTGCGAAAAATCTGAAGACAAATTGAACGGCTTCTGTCCGACAAAGCCAAAACCATTCATTTTATTGCAGAAATTTGATGCTCCTGCAGTCAGTCTAGTCACACATTAGAATGTTTAGCATAGGGCTCAAATCTTTCAAATCTTTCAAAAGGTGGGTGTAAAATTCTATTCCATTTTTCTTTGAATTGAATGGCTTGAAAGGAACATATGGTACTTTGCTGTAAATCTGCCGTGGAAATTTTTTGATATCTTGATTTTTTTCAAAATGGCGGCAATTTAATGATTTTTGAAAAATTGATGGAAAATTTTGAAAACATTTAAATCATCGTAAATCCTAAACCAAAGGACGAAATATCATATAACTTTCAAGGAAACCATAGTTTATGAAGGCCTACAGTATGGTGAAAAGCAGAAATCAGTATCTTTTCTGGTTTAGGATTTAGAAATTTGATTACGTCATAGCTTCAAATTTAATAAATGCCGCCATTTTGAAACTAATCAAGATGTCAATAAATTTCCATGGCAGATTTGCAGCAAAAAGCGCTAACTTCCTTCCAAGCCATTTAATTCAAAGGAAACTGTCATGGAATTCTACACCGACGTTTTCAAAGATTTGAGCCCTTTGTTAGAATGTTTAAATTTTAGGAAATTTTGTTGCTCATTTGAGGCTCGTATTTCATAATCTTTGATCCTTATTTGTTCAGGTGCTAGGTTTACTAGGGCAGTGGGTTGAAACGTTTCCAGTGGGAACTCTGCTGAAAGAAAAGTACAATATTCCACTTGCCTCATTTGCATAATAAAGGGAAGAATTGTTCCTCATTGATGATCGAACAATATGACACCAAGTGGCGCGTGGTTTTCGTTTGCTTTAATTTTCGACTAGCTTGCTATATCCGTGTTTTGAAGGGAAAAAAACAGATAACACATTGTGTTTCAGCGTCAATAACACAGTGAAGCATATGGAATTATGTGAAAACATATGGGGGTGTTACTCACAATGACGAGGTTGTGCGTTGGCAGTGCTCTAAAAATCAACAAATCTAATGAGTCTGTGAGATTTTACTTTGCACTAGATAACAAAAGGTCCACACAAATTATCACAGGAATTCAACCTGGGTGATGTATTTTCTTCCGATGACATTCTTTATTCAAGTTTTATATCACAAAATATGTAACATGCTACTATACTTTTTAATTACTATACTGCTATACAACACTACAGGGACGATACTATGGGGAACAAAAAACAACGACTACTACAGCACCAAATATAAACTGAAAAAGACCACTGCAAAGTCCTACACATACGATTAAATACTGATAAATACTGATAAATTGCTTTCGCCACTGACCCCCCTCCAGAGTTCATACCGCTCGATACACTGCGCATATGCTGTCAGGTCCGGGCTCCTGGTTACATATAATCGATTTGAAGTATCTTTCATTCAATGAAATACGCTTTCAAAGCAACAAGAAAGTTCAGCTTCAAACGAACCTTTGTGTATTTTGTTTGTGCTTAGTTATTTTGTGTGGATGTCCAAACTAAACTCTGTTGACTGAGCTGAGAATATTTGGCTGGAAAGCTGTTCCTACTCTTCAATTACTTAATTAAATCTCCTTTAAATTATTAAAGTGAAAAAAGTACGATCTTCATGTATATGACCATCTGTGGTGTGTCAGGGTTGACGGTTAACATCTTTGCATTTATGTTCGATTTCCATAAGCGTCTAAATCTTGACGATGAAAATATTTATACACCGTTTTTGAACAATACTCGCCATGCGGTTTTCATTATGAATTTTTAATCTTTTCCTCGAGTTATATTTTCAAATTTAACCAATAGATCTCGTTGTAAACTAAACCTCTCAAGCATATTTAAGCAATTTATGAAGACAACTTGAAATAGAGAATAGCAGGTCTTTACATTAAAAAGCTCTTAATAAACTTTATTGCCGCATAGAATATGTTTGTTGAAACTAGCTTTGAAATTCGTGAAATGCATTAACTTATAGAATACAAAGAAATGAAATCGTTCTGCTAGTTACAGTTCGAAGGCAGAATGCAAAGCCATTTTCTGTGGTGTGTTTTGGTAGTACTTTAAAGTATTTAGAACCTTCGTTATTGAGATCTGATAACAGAAAGTTTGGGGGCCATGACAATTAACGCAGCAAGTAATTTACAACGCAATCAGTTTTGCAAGCAAGGTATGTGTTGGAAATATGAAATATTTGTTATATGTTATATTTTGTGTCTTTTAATCTTATTTGTTACATAACTACAATTTCATGTTCTTGGAACGATATGAATCTTGCCAGTAGACCGTTTCGCAGCTGAAGGCGCAAGCACTGTTCGCGTTGCGTCTCCGAATCGCATGGGGTTTTCGAATTTGAAGGCTATTTCGAAATTGTCGCAACAGGTGTTTTCGTGCGTAAGCAAGTCCCCATACGACTCCATGATGCATAGCATTGAGCGATTGAATGACCAGATATATTTTCACTATTCATGGTAATTAAGGAAATAGGTAGCAGAGGATCCACTTTAAAGGTAATGTGTCCATATATAAGAACAGCGTATACCCAACCTGTCAACATCCATCAAATTCACGGCAAGTGATTGGTTGATATTCAAACTGATCACATGATCACATGAATATAAGAACAGCGTATACTCAACCTGTCAACATCCATGAAATTCACGGCAAGTGATTGGTTGATATTCAAACTGATCACATGATCGCATGAATATAAGAACAGCGTATACTCAACCTGTCAACATCCATGAAATTCACAGCAAGTGATTGGTTGATATTCAAACTGATCACTTCATCACATGAACGTAAGAACAGCGTATACCCAACCTGTCAACATCCATCAAATTCACGGCAAGTGATTGGTTGATATTCAAACTGATCACATGAATAGAGAAATTGCTGTCAACAACCATTTGTGATCACACAACAATGAAACTTCACAGGCAGTGGGAACGAAGCCTTCTTAACCCGTCGCTTGCTTTGTAGAATGTCTCTTTGCAAGATTTCAATAGCTGTCGTAAAGCAACCTTTTATTCGTGGTTGAAAAGAAATCTTAGTTGATCACATGCCTTCCTCTAGGAGGCCTACTTGTATGGACACATTACCCGAAAGAGCATATGTCATGAACCTGATTGGTTCATGCAGTACAATTCTCTTTATTGTCTAAAATTAACCTGTTGTATTGGATGATTTCGACACGTGCAAGGATATTTTTTTGCTACCGGGTGCGCCAAAATAAACTATGCACGTTTGGCAGGCCACAATAAATCGTAAACTGGAACGATGTTGAAGATTCATGATTTAATCTTTAGAAAATAGCCTGAATTAGATTCTTGGATTTTTTGCAAATTTTCTGTTTTCAATTTTTAATTTACGTTCTCGAAAACACTGAAAACGATAAAAAAACGTCGATCAAGTTTTCTAAAGATTCGACATAAATGGACAAAGAGAAGCATTTTTCGTGGTGATTTAGGATTTAGAAATCGATTAATTATATCGATTAATTGTATCGATTTCTAGATCCCAAATCACCATGATTCATGTCGATTCTTTAGAAAATTTGATCGACGTTTTTTGATCGTTTGCAGTGTTTTCCAGAACGAATATTCTAAGGAACTCGCGTTTAGCTCTAAAAACTGAGAACAGAAAAATTTGCAAAAAACCTTGAATCTAATTCAGGCTTGTTGCTAAAGATTGATTCATGAATCTTGAAAATCGGTCCAGTGTGCAATCTGTTGTGGCCTGTCAAACGTGCATATAGTTTATTTTGGCGCACCCGGTAGAGGAACGATAGCACGCGTGGCTGTTTTCTTTGGCCTATTTATAGATAACCTCTACTTAGCTCCGTTTACGATTTTGATTGATATTAACGTATTTAACT
The DNA here is from genome assembly GCA_004194395.1 of Aurelia aurita complex sp. Pacific. Taxonomy (NCBI): domain Eukaryota; kingdom Metazoa; phylum Cnidaria; class Scyphozoa; order Semaeostomeae; family Ulmaridae; genus Aurelia; species Aurelia aurita complex sp. Pacific. Next base: position 131,412 of record REGL01000167.1, read on the forward strand.
TTTAGTGTCTTACTGCGATGAAGATGACGATGATACAGATAAAGAAGGCCATGGTAAGTATTTTTTGCTATAATTTTTTGCTGCCGTTGACGCAATTTAAACTTATTTCGTCAAACATGTTCGTTACCTTTATTCTTGGTGAAGTTGGCGTTTGTTTTTGTTTGGAACTGCAGATCAGAGGAGATCTGAAAGGAAACGAGGAAGTGTCTTTAGCTTGACAGGCTCTTTTCACAACTCGCATGAATTTCTATGCGGCCTGCGTAGCCAGAATTGAGGTTAAATTTCAGCTTAAGCCAAAAAAGCTGTAGTTTCTTTATGCAATGAAGAATACAAGTGGAACTGTAATTCGCCACTACAACTTTGGTCTTATCATTCTTGAAAAGCTCTATGTCCCTTCGTAATCAGTCCAGTCCACAGTACTTTCAGAAGATTAAGAATATGCGACTTTCAATCTGTTGGAATGTATTGATTCCTTCCAAAACAATTTTTAAGTCCTGCTAGAAAAGGGGCTTTGATTCACCGGGTTTTCATTGAAATTAACTTGATTAATAATGAAACTATATCATCAGCTGTTAGTTTACCAAATCCCGTAGAATTAGAATGAAATGTGGATCTTTGATGTCTTATGTTTGGTTTGTATGAAGCGTCAGCATAAGCGTTGTATCTCAACGATCAAATGCTCCTGATCAGAATCCAGTTAAGATAAACTTTTAATGAGTAGCTCATATGTATGAACATTCTATTGCAGGGGGAGCCGTTGAGCAACAAGGCTCTGTCATTACGCATTTATTATCACAAGTAAAAATTGGAATGGACTTAACAAAAGTAAGACCATATTTTTTTGCTCTTTTTCATCACGTGTCTTCTTCCGTCTATGAAATTCAAAATTATGTAATACTGACTTTCGAACGTTATAATGATCCAAGCTTATTTATCCGCCGTGCAGCTAGGACCGCAGCCTTGTGCCTAGGCTCCTGAATTGGCTTGTTTGAAGAAAAGCACATTTACACAATGTAGCGCATTTGGGAGGATTTAGTATAAGGTTAAATCAAGGGCGCCTACCTTGTAGGAACCGTATTCATTCCCAGTACTCTAGAGTAATTGGTGTCCTGTGACCCAGTACACAGAGTATCCCAGTAATGTACCATGACCTAGTACACAGAGTCAGTCCTGTCAAGGTCAGGATGACGTATGAATAACTTTGTGGTTTCAAATTGCGGTATTGATGTAATACGAGATCAACTGTTAAACGAGTTGGCTACAGGGAACCAGACAGCGTGGTTTTTGATTTGTCAACAATAAAAGACGTTAGAATTTGAAAATCAACAGGACTTGATCACAGGGCACCAATTACCCTGTGTACTGGATCACGTGTACAGTACTGGGAATAAACACACTTCCTGCAAGGTAGGTGCCCTTGGTTGAATAGACGAAATATATCTATTGGCAAAGAAATGTGCCTTGAAGTTTGAGTGCTTGAATAAAATTGTTATGGAATAAAACGTTTATTGTGTCTATTTTCTGTCAGGTGACTTTACCGACGTTTATTCTCGAGAGAAGATCGTTATTAGAAATGTATGCTGACTTTTTTGCACATCCAGATATCTTCAAAGGGTAAGTTCCATCCCTGTTAGATTTCTACAAGTTTTCCTTATCATTCATAATACAGTAAATCAGTTGTATTTCATTGACCACTCAGGGACTTCACTGACTGACCATTATTTATTCAATTGATATTTAAAGCTGAAAGACTTTCTTTTCCAATAATCCGTATTTTGAATGAGGAACGACAAGCCTTGAGGTGTAAAAGCAGCATGTTAATTTAAAGGGGCTCCGTCGTCAAACAGTAAATAAATCCGTAAACTCGCACGTGTCGGGGATTATCCATTCTTCATCCATTGTTCTCTGCAATTTGTTTGGGGGCTTCACCCAAGAAGCCACAACAAATTGACCGTTAAAAATCCACTTATATCCGAACAATCGTAGAAGATATGAAAGTTTGGTTTGTTCTTTAGTGAAGTACAAGGATTAATGCCCAAACAGCAACTTTCATTTTGAAAAAAATACGAAAATCCTATGTGATATCGCCTTTCAAACAACTGCAAAAATCATCGTTTGTTTACATTTTGACGACAGAGCCCCTTTAAGATTTTGTTTTGTCAAGTTGAATGTTATAGATATGGGATTTGTAGAGTTTTAGAATAGATAGCAAAGACTTACGAATCTTCTTACCAACAGGATCCCTGATCTCAAAGATCCGCAAAGTCGAATGATTCAAGTTTTGAAATGGTATCTTTCATCTTTTCATGCTGGAAGGAAGGTGAGTGTTGCCAGTATCTGATGGCACAAAAATTCTTCATAGTTACAGTATATACGACACATTTTGACCGAAATTCTATTTAGAAACGACGTCTTATGATATGATGAATAATTACTTGAAAAAACCATCTTGTCAAAACTTTGCCTGTCATTAAGACCAAACGTTTGCTTGTTTTCATAGTCAAAGATTTTGGTTCGCAAACTCCAACTTAATTTTTGAGGAAATTAAATTTTTAAATTTGATGCATGGCTTACGAAGTATATTCTCGTTTCAGGGATCTGTCGCTAAAAAGCCTTATAACCCAATTCTTGGTGAAATATTTCAATGTAAATATGATTTAACGGCAGAAAAAACAGATTCAAGGGTAAGTATAAGAGATGAAGAATGTGGTAATTTTTCAATGCAATAAATCCCCGCATATAAGAACCTACTTTTTTGAGAGCCAAGTTGAAATAGACTCTTATTTTAAAGGTACTAAGGCTAATTTCAAGGTGTAAAGGTTCTTATTCAAAGGGTGCCTTGTGTAGACCGTTTTAGCATTTTCACCAAAGATGTTCAACCCTGTTATTTGTTTTGGCAAAGTTATTATGTTCCTAATAACTGATTCTAAGCTTACGAACAGCAGGGGAGGAGATTCAAACTTTAACGGCTAACTTGGACAAAAATAAAGTTGATAACGACAATAGATGATTACGCTAAAGATGGCGGAGAGGAACTTTTTACCAAGATACACTGCATTCTTTAATCGAATTCCTATAGAATAGTAAGAGATTCGTAATTCGAACGCAATGCATCTTGGTAAAAAGTTCCTCGTCGCCATTTTGAGCGTAATCGTCTATCCAAAATCAACTTTGCTACCACTGCAACAAGAACATGTTTTTCATTAAACTGAAACAGGTTCTTAATTCCAAGGTGCATAATTTAGGAAAAACAGCCTCTAGGTTCTTATTTTTGTAGGTTCGTATATGCGGGGATTAACTGTAGTATCAGAGATTTCTCACAACTCTTATTGGTTGTCATTTTATTACGTACAAAGCATTACTTTTGTATGTATTTGTTGGCTTTCGAATTATTTTTTTTTAAACTTTTCCTGACATTCAAATTCAAGAAAGAATTTGATTCAAAACTCAATACTTCTGTTTAAAAACTAGGTTTGTCCTCATTGCTTCCAGATACGAATTATGTATCCCAAATAGTCAAAAGAAATGCCTTAGAAAAATATGCAAATGTAGAAAAGGAAATTTTCTGGCTTCAGTCACCTTGTCTGATTACTTTAATATCTGTGAGAGTATACGTTATTTTGAGAAACTTTTGATATGAATGGCCTAGAAATTCGCAAATTTTGAACGAAACACAGGAATTCTATTTAGGTTCCAAATCTTTAAATCGATGTAAAATGGTGGGTGTAATTCTATGACGTATTTCTTTTAATTCAAGGGCCTGAAAGAAACTTTAACCACTTATCTATATTTCTACCGTTGGATTTTTCAGAAATCTTGAATATTTTTCGACATTACAGCATATTTTATATTTCAACTCATTTGAGGATGTGACGTCATCGAAATGTTTAAATCGTAAACCTGAAGAATGAAAGACTTTTCTTGATACCAAATGGTAGACATCTATAAACTATGGCTTTCTTGAACATAGTTTCATGTTCTGTCAAAAAGTTTAGAAAATTACGATGGTTTTAAGTTTTTTTCAAAAATTTTCTTGACTTCTTAGAAAAGGAGAAAAGCACTCTAATTCTGAAGATATTGAAGATATCAGAAAATTCCAGGGGTAGAATTATAGCAAAGAGCTAAAGTTTTTTGAAGCCATTCAGTTAAAAGAAACAGGTCATAAAAATTTACACCCACGTTGTTAAAGATTTGAAACCTATTATGCCATTCTAGTTTCGTGTCTACTGTTGCAGAAATGCTGCCAGAAAACTTGACTGTCTTTGAAGGTCTTAATCGACATAGTTAAAAGCTGGCCTGTGCCATCTTAAAAATATTGTCTGTTGTATTTGATACTTTTACACTCGCCGTTTTATTAGGTAGCTAAGGATACAACGGGGGCTGCGGCGTTTTTAGCCCGTTTATAGCAACCACTCGATATAGCTATGTCGATTCAACAATGAAATTATTAAACATTTTAGTGAACAAGGGCAGATTTTGCAATTCAATAGCAACAGTTGCGTTTGATTGACACCTCATTTCAAAGCGATTAGCGATTGCAGACAAAGGAAATTCTCTCAACCAGTAATTCAAAACAAACAAAGCCGCAAAGTTTACCCGAAACTAGTAGGGCAAACTCTCGCCTTGTGCAAGCGAAAGATGGTTTTTAAGAGAAGTTATGTGTCTTTAATAAAAGAAGAAAGATAAATCTGAAGTTCTATGTCGCGGATTTTGTTTATTTGATTCAGGAGCTGTTTTGTAATGGTTTCATTTAAGCCCTAAATACGCGAGAACTGCAATGCCTCCTGCACGGCTTCTGAATCAAATAAATAAAATCCGTGAGACAGAACTTTAGATTTACCTTCCTTCTTTCGTGATAAGCCCATGACTTCTCTTAAAAACCACCTTTCGCTTGCACAAGGCGAGAGTTTGCCCTATATTAGTTTCGGGGAAACTTTTGCGGCGTTGTTTGTTTTGAATTACTGGTTGAGAGAATTTCCTTTGTTTGCAGTCGCTAATCGCTTTGAATTGAGGTGTCAATCAAACGCAACTTTTGCTATTGTATTACAAAATCTGCCCTTGTTTACTTTAGTGTAAATATATCTTCAATTCTCTTATTATGCATAGCAAATAATGAAGTGAGTTTCCATAGGATGAAGTTGCTTCAGATGGACCTGTTGGCTGGGCAACGAAAGAAGATGTTAGCTTTTTGTCAGAGCAAGTTTCACATCATCCTCCAAGTAAGTTCTTATCTAAATCAGTGTTTCTGGAGAGAAACGTCAATAGACGATTGTGCTAAAGATGGCGGTGAGGAATTTTTACCAAGATATGTTGCGTTCGAATTATGAATCTGTAGCGATTCTATAGGAATTCGATTAAAGAATGCAATGCATCTTGGTGAAAAGTTCCTCGCCGCCATCTTTAGCGCAATCGTCTATTGCTAACGATTAAATAGACCATTTCGCAATTTGGAGAAAGGGACTGAGGAGAGCGCGGCCTATTCTGACAGCCTTGGCAACAAGTAGGAGATCTGGGGAATCCCATCTTCTGCATTGGTAAGTGCACTGCTTTCGGCTCGCTCGCATCTCTCTCCAAACTCGAGTTATGTTTTATCTATTTGCAACTTTCAGTCAAGAGTTATGTGATGCTTAATTAGTATGGTAAATGTTTGCACTGGATTATTTAGCCGTGAGTTTGCTGATTTTAAAACCAATCACAACATCAGCTATTTGGAAAAATAATTTGGTCTTTACTCTTTTTTTTCAATAATTTATTTTGAATGGGCAGGAAGTATTTCTTGCTACTTAAAACTAATTTAAGCCCACTATGCATTCTGCATCCAGGCATGGGATCCCTTCCGAAGGACGGCGAGGTGAGTTGCGAGGTCAAGCCTCTGAGGTCACCCATCCGGAGTTTGACCTCACTCGACTGAGCTTAACTTCAGTCACCTGACGGCAACTGTATAAGCCGCTCGGTCACACACCCCGCAAAAAGATCAGCGTGGTAATAAAATTTTGGCGATTTTTCAAACAGGAGTACGTTTTTGGGAGACACAGTAAGTTATCATATGCGAAAATTTACTGTACTGACAGACACGTTAATTTAGTTGCAAAGCAAATAAGAGTTTATTTTGAGATTGTGATGAAATCTGAAGCACGTGCATGACAGATGATAGTATCATCTTCAGACTTCAGCAGAGTATTTCTGCTCTTTTACTTTATAAGAAACGTGTACATTGAAGTTTGTCAAAGAAAGGATTAGAAACGACTTCTTTGTAAAAGGTGGATGACCTAGAAGTTAACAGCTGTGATAGATGAAAATAGATCGATGTTAAATTCAATTTACAGTGGAGTTTAGTCGCAATCTCGTCCCATATTGAGGTCGCTGCTCTATCATTACTCTGTAATACAAGTGACTTGTTTTACTTGTAGTTTTACTGTTTTTTTTTAATCAATTTAGATAATTACCCGGGTAATTACCTTTACACAAATTATTTGTGGTACAGGATTTTGAAATTGCCTTAAATAACGGACTCATCGTAATATAACCCACAAACGCAACATCAAATACTGTAATCGATGGAAGGAAACTGTTAACTCCTGTGAATAAAAAGAATGACGTCCAAATTAACCTGCAACCAGGGAGAAAACTGTTAGATCCTGCAGGAGAGAAAATAAATTAATAGCTGCAATAGAGAGCAATGTTGAATGACCAAAAACGTGTTTTGTCGCACACTCGTGAATAATTTGTGTTTGTGGGTTTATGGCGATGAGGTCGTTATTGTATTTGTTATTCAGCTTTACCTAGCCAACCGTTGATCCATAATGGCTGCCAATCTGTCCAAGATTTGAACGATTTTTGTTGAACTTGCACAAGGGTGTTCAATCGGCCTCTTGATCCAATGTATTGCGTAAGAATACCGTGGCAACGAGTGAAGTTGGTTTAGTTGATAATAAATCTCATCTAGGATTAGGTGCCCATAATTTTCGCAAGTTTAGGCGCAACTTTAGTGACACATTAAACCCAATGTTTCCCATAAACGACGGCGTTGAGAACACGGAATTTCTTGCTGCACTGCCACTCTTATCATCTGAAGAGATGTAATCTCCTCAACCGCTTACAGACAACTTTGCTTTCATACGGTTTGTCGAACCTTTCCAATGAGGGATTAGTTTCAGTTGTATGGTGATATAAGGCTATCCTTTGAATCAAATAAAACAATCATTAAAGCAACACTAGAGTTCATTGAATCATCGAAGAGATTTTCTTAAATCATTTCAGTGAAATTTCCTTTCCTCCTCCCGCCTTTGCATTTTATTTCTTTTCGTGGCTTGTAGTTTATGCTGTAATATTCTGGTTTGTTCATTATTTTCATGTAAATGTTTTGTGTTAGATGTTAAAGCCACGTGGGTACAATGTATTCTCATTCTCCCTGTGGTATCGTTTTTGTAACTATGTTCTGTTATTGTAAAATTTTAGATTGATACATACAAAAAAATCTCACCCGTAGATTTTCTATCCCATCTATTGATAATTTGTATCTTATAGTTTCTGCTTTCTACGCCGAGTGTTACAACAAACGTATCTGCTTCAATGCACACATCTGGACGAAGTCAAAATTCCTTGGCCTTTCAATTGGTGTGAATATGGTTGGCGAAGGTAAGCCAAGAGTTCCCATAACAACGTAATAGATCTAAGAAAGTATATGTTTGTCCGTATTCCGGTAGACTGATTATATGGCCGTAGTTATCGCTATTGAAAGGCTGCCGGACGCTTCTAACTACGACTCATAATCAAACGCCATTATTTTGAAATGACTATTACTGCCTCGTTTCGACAAAGGCCTAGGCAGAAAAACACATTCATATTTTTTTAAATGGAACACATTGATTTGAAAACTTCACAGTAAATCAGTTAATGCTTAACGAAAGCAGCGGAACTACGTGCAAGGTTTGACATTGTTGCCAACTGCTTTCATGGTATTCTTGTTCGTAAGACTTTGTTCTGTCCAGCCAAGTTCCTTGAAACTCTGCTTTGAGCTTCGAATCTCCGTTGGTCAACATCAGTCAATTGAATTTGCACAAATTCTTATGGCGTTATAATTTGTTGTATACTTTGTACATGACTGTGTATAGCAGCCTCGTTCCAAAGGGCGTTTAAAAGTGAAAAAAGTCAGTTCAGAAAAACTGCCGTAATATTATGAGTTCTATAACGATTACTGGTACTCATCATAATCAGTCAAGTATTCCGGAACGAATTTACATCTGAAGTAGAGATATCATTAGACGTATGACTTCTAGATCGTTTTCGAATTTTTAAGGAAACGTATTTGTCACTGCAGGGTTAGATGGGGGCAAATAATTCAATGTGGGGTAAAATATGGGTCATTAACAAATTCGTAGATTTCACTGTTATTATGTTATAGTTTAAGAATATCAATTTATATGTTGAACAAAGATAGCCTTATTCATCGAAAATGCTGCAAGTTTACAACCAAGGAAATTTTGCCTCGATTTTAGAAGCAAAACATCGTGTGCCCCAATTTGCCCCGCTCTGACCTACCTTGCCCCAAACCACCCAATTTTAGGTGCTGACCAACATGCACCTTTTTTACAGGTAGAACATACGTTTTGGATCACGACGAAGAATATGTGATGACATTTCCCAGTGCCTACGGAAGGTTAGTTTGGTTGATTTATGATGCCACAGTTATGTCAACAAGAGTTTTAGTGGGTGCAGAAAAATTAGACATGAAATAAAGTGGGACAGAACAAGAACGAGAAAGGGAAGAAGGCAAGGAAAAAATGTTTGATATATTGAATGGTGATCAAAGTACGGAATTCAAGGTCTTCAACCTCAATGGTTTCAATCGTATCTCAGCAATAGGCATCAATTCACTAAGTTGATGGAATGGAATCTAAAATCGGAAGCATCAGCTGTGGCGTTCTGCAAGGCTCTTGTTTAGGTCCGTGCAAGGCTCTTGTTTAGAAATGTTTGATATATTGAATGGCGATGGCTGTTTGTAGCCATCGAAATAGCCTACTCCCCAGCCTGTCCAGAGGCTTCCATCAAAAATAGAATGAATAAAGTATTGATTGTCATGTTTCTCTTTTTAAATTTTAGATCGATTCTCACTGTCCCATGGGTCGAACTTGGTGGTAAAACAGAAATAAGTTGCTCCAAAACTGGTTATAGAGCTGACATAGAATTTCATACGAAGGTAAGTTCTGAGGTTGTTGTGGAAATAAAAATTGGAGGAGCCTCGACGAACTCCGATTAGAGTTCTTCAAGCCTCCTCTCCGCATCGAGGCTCACTGTGCTCTGCACAGTTTATTACTTTCTGATATGAGATTGCTTCCGATCACATGATCCAACCCGCTATTTAAAGAAACAAATAACGATGGTCCTGCGGCGGTATGTAAGCACCGAAGCCCATTTTCCACCTCAGCAATTTACAGAGATGGAGGTGTTTTTCATCTGGCCCCCCTGCACGGAGGTTGAACATGGGCGTCGGCGCTTATATACCGTCATAGGACTATTGTTGTTTGTTTATTAGATAGCGGGTTGGATCATGTAATCGGAAGCAATCTCATATGAGAAAGTAGTAAACTGTACAGAGCACAGTGAGCCTTGATGCGGAGAGGGGGCGAGGAAGAAGATAATATCATAGCCATTTTCACTTTGGTCTAGCATGTAAAATGATTTCAACAATCGAAATCCGTATTCTCTGTTTTCTTCAAAAATTGTTAGGATTGCCAAATTTATCTCAGTAAATTACTTTGAGTAAGACGAATCTCCTCGCTTCCTTATCATGTTGTTATTCTTCTTNTTGAGTAAGACGAATCTCCTGGCTTTCCTTATCATGCTGTTTATTCTTCTTGCAGCCGTTTTATGGCGGGAAAAGGCATCGCGTTACTGCAGACGTATAGTAAGTTGATTTATTTTGCCCTGTACCTTAAACTGCTTAATTGATTTTAAGAATTACCAAGTGACCTTTGTTAACTTTTAGCAGGTTATTGGTATCGTTTTGTAATTTGCATGATTTGCCTGTTCGATCAATACAACCTTTTTCCTTTGAGGGGAAACTGCAAGAACAGCCATTTTTCTCAAACAATTTCGAAAAATTACTTTCAAAGTATGATTTTCTCTTGCGACCACTTTTCATGCGTATGGGTTTCCTCAATTTTTAAAAGTCATTTAACCGGACGAAAATAAGCTGGTCTTATTTATCAGCAATGAAAACACGGCGCCATCTTGTTTTGGGGTAAGTCTTTGGCAATTTCTTTGGGATTGTATAGGAAATTTGCTAAAAGCTCCATAAGATCATTGTTATATGTGTTCTACGTTTTGATAGTGAATAGGGAAAGGACAAGAAGTAATTGTCAGGCAGACCTAAATCAATGACCTAATTGCACGAATATGGTGTTCTTGAAAGCAAACAATGAATTAGTCCAAGAAAGCTATGGGAACTTTGCCTTTGCTTCAATAACTTTGTGAACAGTGCCAAAAATTCCAGCCGTTGTACATTGCTCGTCGCTTCTTTAAAGTCTTTTTCCTTACAAAACACTGTCAAAATCCCATTTTGATGCTGTCTTGTAGTGGCCTCATTCACCCCAACTCTGATTTCCCAACGCGAATCGATAAAATCACGTGACATGCCACCTGTATGAACAAGAAACGGATATCTTTGTCTAGTTTCTTGTTGTGTCCATTTTAGTGCGCCAGGTGATAAGAAGCCTATCATGTCAGTAAATGGAGAATGGAATGGTATAATGTATGCGACATATCCCAACCAAAAAGAACCACACGTATTCGTTGACACTTTTAACATGCCTATTGTGAAGAAACAAGTTCAGTCAATTCCTAAACAACAGACGTTTGAATCAAGAAGGTATGACGACTTCTATTTCATTAATCTTACACCTAGGCCCATGTTATGGAAGCTCAAAGTTTTGAATCTCCTACGAATTTGACGGAAGCTGCACTCCTAAAAAGTAAATATTTAGAAATTAAAGTGTATCTCAAATCAGATGTCACGTGTGATTCTCGATAACGCAAAATAACTCACACAAAATCTTTGTTAAATCCTTGTTATTCGCGGCTATTTTTACGCGACATCTAATTTGAGACAGACTGTAAATATTTTAGGGTATCTTGAAGACCGTTTTGCTGCATACCATCGCTATTAGGGTTGCCGTTAGCTATGGCCAACTCGTAGGCCTTGAACATTGTTTTGATCTGAGAATTATAAGTAGGAGTGACGAATGAGATCACGAGAGGTTTAACTTTGCCTTACCTACAATTGCTATCCTGTTTCAATATGATGGTATGCGCCCATCCATTTTCTTCTCATTCACTAACATTAATCTGGAAACCCAACAGTGTGAAATTTACCTGAAGTATAAAGGGTAGGTATCTGTCCAGGGTACATCTTTCAAGATCTGGCTCCTCTTATACATACTAAAGTTTTCCAAAAGAGCTCAAATATTAAAAAGCAACATTTTGACAATTATTGTTTTGTTTTTTTAGACAATGGCAGGACGTAACAAGAAACCTTAAAATGGGAAATATTGAAAAAGCAACGGAAGGAAAACACAAAGTAAGTGGATATCTCTTAAATGAATAAAATTTAGAATATATGTTGTTTATCGCAAATTTTACAAAGCAATTATTGGGTGATTAAAAAAAAATCCCCGTTTGAAAGGCCACTGCTCCTTGAGAAAATCCCTTATACTTTGAGAACAGGATGGCCGATTTCATTCAGGTAAATTTAAAAATGTATTTGAACGTTTCACTATTGAATGATGTAGATATTTGCCAGTATTACTTCCGCGATATCCAGGGAGCATGGCCTATAAAACCGGGATTGACTTTTGAATCACCCGGTAGGAGTTCAAAGTTTTGCAGGTAGAACCAGTAGAACTTTATGAAGGCTCTTATCTTCATAGATTATTTTTGTTAGAGCTTTATATTGTTTTACGTTGATGATTTCTTTGTGCTCAATATGTTTATATTTGATCTCAGTTGGAAGAGAAACAAAGAGCTGATGCACGGGAAAGGAAAGAAACGGATACAAAATGGGAAAATCGAGTAAGTGCTCACTTATTTCTTTGCGTTAATGTTTTTGCATGAAAGCTTATGGCACGCGAAAATCACAAAAACCTGATAATCCTTGTTTATCACTGGTATCACGATAAATTGTCACTTTGATAAACCAGGTGTATCACGATAAATTAGGTTTATCAACTGATAAACTGAGATTATCAACTTTTCCTTGATAAACTGGGTTTATCAAAGTGATAAACTTAGTTTGTCAAAGAGAACTTACATTATCACTTGATGATCAGAATTAATGCTGATAATCCCAGTTTTTCAGCTTAATTGCAAGTATCGAATTTGATCATCTTGCTTTATCCGCGCATGTGATGGACAATCAAATTTCATTTACTGTTCTGCTCAAATCAACTAGGCTGCGTGCAGACTTTACCTTTCTACTGCGAAGGAGAGCCGTTGAGGTACTTGTACAAGTAATTTACAAGATCCTCATAGGCTCTCCTTCGCAGCGTAAAGTAAAGTCTGCACGCAGGCTAAAATCAACTTGCCAATGTAAATAAAACCTGATTGTCCATTACATGCAGAACTGATAAACCAAGATGATCCAATTCGATAAATGCAATTAACATTAATAAACTGGGAGTATCAGTATTAATTTTGATTATCAACTGACAATGAAGTTCTCTTTGATAAGTTTATCAATTTGATAATCTCAGTTTATCAGTTGATAAACCTAGCTTATCGTAATAAACCTAGTTTATCAAAGTGATAATCCCAGTTTATCAGTGATAAATTGGTATTGTCCGGTTTTTGTGATTTTCTCGTGCCATAAAAGCTAGGCATTCCTCAAAGAACGTTTGGAAAAAGATTAACCATTGATTACAGCCAAATCATTATCACTAGGCCCGACCAACTCTGTTTACGTTTTTTGGGATACTTGGGATTAGTCACTTTTGGTATGAAGCGCTTGCAGTATGTTTACATTTTAGTTTAGCCATACTATTACTAGAGTTGCAAAAGTCTTTGACCTTCCTCCAAACCTGGATTTTTATGCCCGACCTTCCTCATTTTCAAAGTTTTGTGAAAAAAAGGGGAAAGAGCCTTTATACATCAAGAAAGGTATTGATTGATTTTTACATGGTATATCAGGACCGTTGTATGTCTTATAAAGTTTTGCCTGCAGTCTGGAAAGAAATTCAAAAGGTGGTTCGCACAGCCAGTTAAAGCGTTGACGATTTTTGATGATTTTTTAAGAATTCCAGTGAATTGTGTAGTGGCGTAACCAGGGTAAATTAAGTAGAGACATTGAAATGAGGGGTCTTCTCTTTAGTACCGGGACAATTTTGAGGACATGTCTTTTATTTTGGCTTAGAACAGTTCTCCTGATCTAATGTTTGCCAGTGCTAGAGCGGAGTGGCAACTTTGAAAAATTTGTAATAGTTTTATATGAAACACCACCATCTTCAGAAAAAAATTGAGTAAACACTCCGTAGGTTGGCTCAGAATGCCTCTCTCGATTCAATGTTTGCCAGTGCGAAAATAGAAAATATTACAATTTTGAGATATTTCTTCTATAAATTAACGTCAGTTAGAAAATTTTTGGGACATTAACCTTCACATTGGCTTCGAACGACTCTCCCAGCCTTGCAAATTCAATTTCCCCATATTCTTATAACCTTCCTCAATTTTTTGCTCAAACCTTCCTTCAAACTAGGATTGTGGGTGTGAAGTGTTTTTACATCTCTGACTAGTACCTACTATTAATTGTGTTTTTTCTGTTTTAGGAATTTAATGAAGAATCTGGAGTTTATATATTTAAAACACCATTATGGAAACGATTAGAATCAACTTAATAGTGAACTGGAAATTGTAGATACAGCGTATGAAAATGATTCGGTTAGAATTTTGTCAAATAATGTTCAATTCAATAGTATTGAGATTTTGAACACAATATTACATCCTTCATTTAACCTGGTTCCCACTGGAGTAAATCCTTCATTTAACCTGGTTCCCACTGGAGTAAATCCTTCATTTAACCTGGTTCCCAATGGAATACACGATAAAGTATCATTATTGTCTTTAACATTAAAGCCTAGTTCACATTAGAGGGTTTAACGCGTTAGGCGTTAGTGCTAGTGTCTTGACGCGATATGTCTATGGCGTTAACATTTGTTCACACTGTGGTTTATAGCGTTCGGTGGTAAGGTGGATTTTCCCGCCATAATTTCGTGCAAGCATGGCGTCCTTTGGAAGAGAACAAATTCTTGGTATGATGGGTTGTATTTATGTTTTGAGAAAAAGAAGAAGGAGACTTGAATCGAAAAAAAAGCAAACAAAAAGGAGGTTCTGGGTAAGGGATCACATGCTAAATCATGTGATAAATAAAAGTAAGGTCTATTTCTACGTACCCCCTTCCAACCCGGTTTCCTGTGCCACCTTTTCCCAGGCATTAGCAACGACAAATTTATCCTTGTAGTCCTTGCTTGATTTGTCGAAGAGGCAAGGAAATTTTCGCACAGATTCTGCAAGTTTTTCATCGAATTGCACATCTTCTCGTATGTTATCTGCCGCCATATTGGACTGACTTAGCAAACACGTGCGTGACTTGGCACAAGTTCAGCAATGTTTTCCGCGTCAAGAGCGTTAAATATAAAAACAATTTGATATTTGACGCCTCGCGTTTGTAGGTTAGAGGTGGGTTATAAAGCGTCAAGTTTTAGGTACACACTGGGGTTAAACGCGTCAAAAAATTAACACTAGCGCAGCTAACGCGATGAGTCCTAAGTGTGAACCAGGCTTAAATGTATAAATGTTATTCTTTCAATTGAATTGCTCCAGGGAACTTCGTGTAATTTGCCATAAATCCAGAAAGAGCAGTTTTATATCATCATCATTTTTGGAATTAATGTTTTTACGTTTATGAAAGGATGTACAACAGAAGGTATCTAAAGTTTTGACAAACGTTATAAGCACCATAAATTCTGAACCGATTGTGGATAATCAATATGACCTTACAAGAAATAGTCAATTTTTGAAGGTCCACGAGATGGTTACTCCGCTATGCAATGTCCCAACCCTTGCAATGTAAAAACAGGGGAGGGGAAACTCTACATAGGAGAGTACGAGGTGGTAACAAGCAAAAGTCTGTAGCTTTAACTGTTCACAATTTGGCAATTTGTTGGCGTCACAACTTCAAAACTGGCAGAAATTTTAGAAATGCTGTAATTTTGGAAATAATGATAGTTTCGAAAATCCTGTCTTTGGAATCATGGGAAATTACCCAAAGTTTCATTCGAGCAATTCATTTGAAAGAATATGGCAATAGAAATTTCATAAATATAATTGTAAAGTTTTGCAATGCTGTCCTCGTCGGTAACATTTCACTGGCGGTGAAGGTTTGTAACTCATTGTAAAAAGTGGCGATTAAAGTTTTTTGCCGATCGCAAGAAGTGAAAGATGTAAGGTAGGCGATATCAAAATTGACATTCATCGCTTTCACTAAAGACCGTCGCAAATTAGATGTCACTTGAGATCTGCGATAACGCAAAATTCCTTATTCAAAACGCTTGAGTTGTTTGTATTTGCAGACATTTTCACGTGACATCAAATTTGAGACATGCGTTTAAATCGCAGATGTTTATCTTGCAGTGGGGACCAGGATGTCTTAGTTTTCAAAAAAGAAATTGCGTGAAATTTCTTTAGAATTCAATGTCAGGGTGCAAATTTTAGAGGAACACGATGATTTTCTCTGGTAGCTAATTTAGCTAATAATTTATTAATTCAGTTACGGTAATTAGCAAAAATCACTTCTTCTGTTCCAAAGGTACCCTGAAAGATATCAAATAGACCTGTAGCTATTACATAAGAAAGTCAAATTCGAGTTTTGTTCTTCCTTTTATGCGAAAGGCTCGATTGAGTGGTGTTAGAGCTTCTATCACTATTGTGTACACACGTATTTTTTAATAAGAAACCGCTTATAAGAAACTCAGACTCTCCGATCGCCAAGAAGTTAAGAAACTCTTGCATTTTTGTCTTTATTCTCACTGGTTGCCCGTATCATATTACTCGGAAAGTGTACTTGAGTAATGTCTGAACATTGGAAATGCTTCTAAACACCTTGTTTTGAAATGTTCAGGAGGGCACTGATCTGATGATGTTAAGAAATCTCCAGTACTGGCCCAGATTCTTAGTTTCTTAATAAAAAAATACGTGCATTTGAAAATTCTTCAAAATAAACATATCGTTCGATCCAAACCCTGTTTTAGAACAGCTGAAAGGTCTGTTATAGCTAGCTAATAGCTGTACATATATTTTTATAGGAAACTGCTTACAAGAAACTCAACTCTCAGATTACCAAAAAATTAAGAAGCTCCAGTACTGAACTTAAGAAACTATCTATTTTGATACAATAAAAATCCTTGAAACATTTTAACCATCTTTTCACTTGTTTCCTGTATCGCGCTACTCTAAAGGTACTTGAGTAATGTCTAAACATTAAACAGACTTCAAAAACCTTGTTTTGAAATGTTCAGGAGGGCACAGGTAAGTGAACAGGAAGATTTTTATGAACCTTTAAGAAACTCGTAAGAATCTGATAATTTTAAGAAACTTTCAGTACTGGATCAAATTCTTAGTTTCTTATAAACAACAATACACGTATTTTTTATAAGAAACTAAGAATTTGGGCCAGTACTGGAAGTTTCTTAAAATTATCAGATTTTGGGTACTCAGAGTTTCTTACGAGTTTCTTTACCTGTGCCCTCGTGAAAATTTCAAAACGAGGTTTTTAAGCTTTTCCAATGTTTAGACATTACTCAAGTACCTTACAAGTAAAATATGATACAAGAAACAAGTGAAAATAAATCAAAATATGTTCAGGATTTCCTTTAGCAAAATATATTGTTTCTTAACTTATATTTTCCCAGTACTGGAGTTTCTTAATTTTTTGGCGATCTGAGAGTTGAGTTTCTTATGGGCAGTTTCTTATAAAAAAATACTTGTACGTGTATTAGACTTAACCAGTAACGAAAGGGCAAGAAAGGACACATATGCATCCTTAGGCATGTTTATTGAATTGAAATACTGGATTGAAAAACATGATGGTCCTTGTTAAACCTGAGGTAAGCTGAAAAAATTGTGTGGAATGAATTTTAGATTCTGATCCACATTTAAGTCCTTTCTCACCCTTTGTAGGGTAGCATATAAAAGTCTAACAATTAGAGACGTTCTTTTAGTTAAAAAGCCGTGCGTAGTAATTTTAACTCGCCACAGTAACGAAATGTTCTGACCATTAATAAATAAAGATTTTATATTTGTGAATCAAAAATGCAGTATGGTCTCATATTTATTTTATTTCTGTGCATTTAAACCATGATTTAAACGTGACAAATAAGTATAAAGTCAAACTTGTAATTGTTTACTATAATTCTATATCATAAGAGTAAAAAGTAATTTACAAAAACACAACCTCCAATACATAAATGCTATGAAAAGCCCGTTATTGGAATAGGGTCTGCAGGGGTAAAGTGGGTAGTGTTGATCGCTGGAAAACAGTAGGTCCTGAACTGATAAATCCAAACTCACTAGTTCGAGCGGTTGTAGCTAGAGGAAAACTGCGAAGAAAGATTTCAGCAAAATTTATCCAGATTTCAAACCCTACTCATTTTTATCATTTTACCCCCTAGCAGCCCCACATATTTCAGAAAAGTTTGTAAGCTTCCAAATTTTCGCACACACAGTAATTTTTTAAATGGTGGCCCTTAAACAGATCAGAGAGAAATATTTCAACCGATCAGTTTATGCTTTTTTTTGCAAATTTTCAACTGTTCCAATCCAACGTTTCTTGGGAGTTTCATAATTTTCAATCGCCTAAGAATTCTCTGTGTGTGTTCAGTCAGAACCAATGGATACAGGGTGCAAACATTTTTATCAAACACGAACGTTAGAGATTTGCTTGCCAATTGAGACATTTGTCTGTCTATCTGTATGCCCATGCCCAACAAAGGAAATTCTCTCAACCATAATTCAAAACAAACAAAGCTGCGAAAGTTTCTCTGAAACCCAAGTAGCTAGCGCGCTCTTTGTGCATTCCAGAAATTGTTTTTAAGAGCAAGTACGAGCATAGATCGAAAGAAGAAGGATATATCTGCACATCTACCTCGAGCATTTTATTTGTTTGGTTCAGAAGCTGAGCAGAAAGTGTTTTAATTACACCCAAAAATAAGAGAATTGAATCGCCTCCCAATCGGGTTTTAAATCAAAGATTAAATGCCCGTGGCAAATGTGTAGATAGATCCTTCTTCTTTCGATCTATGCTCAAGTTTGCTCTTAAAAACGATTTCTGGAATGCACAACGAGCGAGCTAGCTACCTGGGTTTCAGAGAAACTTTTACGACTTTGTTTGTCTATTTGTTTTGAATTACTGGTCGAGAGAATTTCCTTTGTCTGCGATCGCTAATCGCTTTGAATTGTGGTGTCAATCAAAACCAACTCGTGCTAATGTCTTACTAGCCTGCGTGCAGACTCTACTGATTTCTTTTCAGAGAGGTTGTCCTTGTTGACGACAAAAGGGTCATGATATCATCTTGGGACATTGAAATGTAATGCCCCAAAATGAAATAACAAAAATTGGAATCTCTAGAGAAATAAACCTCAACTTAACTGAATTTCGTTTTCCCAAGAGGATAAATGTGCTGGGAAGTTGCCTTTGTTAGAAACCGCTTGTAATTTCTGAAAGAACGGTTCGATTCAAACGAGGTGGATTCTCCCATGTACCTGAAGATCTGGGCTTTTTAAGAAAGCAAGATTTTCTGGCATCAAAACTTATCAAGGAGTATTTAACAATAATAACAATAATCTTTCATATTTGTACAGGTTAATTTGTTTAGCAAATAAGATTACTGTTATCAATGTTGTAACAGAGTAACAGAGTGAACTTTTCAGGCTAGTGCCCCGCCTAAGTTAGCAAGGGCGAATTCTGTAAAATAAGGAATCAAGTTTTCGGTAACGAGGCAATTTATCGTCTCCAGATACATCCGAGTGCACTCAGTCGAATAAAAATAAATAAAGATAGTAAAACCTTATGGCTGCTGGCTGCATTTAACATGTGAAATCTGCAAATTGCTTTGTCTTATTAGAGACCTGACTCTTTTATTTCAAAATGTTCGCTCTTCTTGCTTCTGCTACAATCTTGAAAATGTTCTGCTCTAAATAAACCAGCAAATCTTAGGGTGCGTTTGATTGATAATTCTAAACCCACCAAATTCTGAAAATGCTAGTCTTTGCAAGATGGAAACATGCTATCTAATTAAACATAAAAATATAAAAAAGGTAGCGTTCGGACTCACCATGGTGAAACAAGTTATCTTTCCGAGTCTGCGAAACCTGCTGATTTTTGGAGTAAAAGGTTCGGAAGGTCTTTTAAACTTACCAAGCGTGCCATTTTAAGAATTTTGGGGTTAATCAAACACTTATTCTGAGTCTACCAAGTCTACCGTTTTAGAATTGGTACCAATCAAACCCACCCTTAAGCTGCCTTTCCATTGGCCCGGGTTAAAATAAAAACGGGTTGAAACTTATCCGTTTTCGCGTTGCGTTCCCACTGACGCACTTAAGAAACGGATACGTTAAGAACCGGGTCTCAGAGTGGGTCAGTTTTAACCCGGCCGGGTACCTTTTGACCCACCTTTGGATTAGTGGAAGCGCCTTAAATGTACAACTTTTTGTCCAGTTGCAAGAGCAACAACATGCTCTACTTTTGGAACTTCAAATAAAAGTTGAAACGACGAAGAAGGGAATAAAACGACCAAAAACGAACAGTGGAAACGACTGAAAAAGAATAAAAACGGGTCCACGGTGAAATCGGCGTTTCCAGTCACTCATTTTAAAGACGGGTTACATTTGATCCGTTTTTGTCTTAACCCAGGCTAGTGGAAAGCCAGCTTTAATTAAATAAACTTGAATTCATGACAAACCGTATTGCCTAACATTTAACATAAACAGTCAGAGCAGAAACTGCGCAAAATGACGTCATTGCGCAATTCGATATTAGGAAGTGTTTGGATATATAATCTTTTTGAAATGATAAATCAAGAGTTTAACAAGTGTTGCCTAATTTCGCGATATGTTGCAGGGAGCTAGGGTCAAAGTTACGCCCAGGGGAGGCACTCAGCACATGCGCATACAGGGGGGTCAGTCTGACAAATTTTCAGGAGACCCAAAAATGTCAGTTTAGCTTCATTACAACCAAAAAATATTAGCTCATTTTATATCATGACATCTGTAAACGAACATAAAAGATCCTGAAACAATGCAAATTGACGCCAGGATTGCCTCTAAAGAACCCAGAAATAAAATTTTGACTATAATTGATGTCCAAAAATATCATCTCAGTATCATCTCATCTTAAAATATCATAATTTCACTTTATGTTGGACCCAAAAATATCACTTTCTGCAATACTTTGACCCAAAAAATATCGGACTTACCTCCCCGTGTGTGCGTGTGCTGAATGCCCCCCTGGGAAGTTATGAATTGTCACGCATGCCTGCACAGTTTCTGCTCTGTCATATAACATATAAGTCAGTCCTTTTCATCGGTGCAACATCAGAACAGGAAACACGAAATTCACCAATGTGTAACGTTATCGAACATGAGCACTTGTAGTTCTTGCTTGTTTCTTGAGATCCTCTGTAACTTTCCATCTCATTAATTCCATGCAAGAAGCTGCATCTTCGTAGCTGTCATGACCGCCATCTAAAAATAAAAGCAAAAGTACCTTAGTTGATGCTCAAGAAATATACACATTATTTCATTTGAGATTTCATTATTTTACACGTATTTTTTTGGTAAGAAACTGCCAATAAGAAACTCAAATCTCAGATTGCCAAAAAATTAAGAAACTCCAGTGCTGGGAAAATATAAGTTACGAAACTATTTATTTGATAAAGGAAATCCTTGACATATTTTTACTTTACTTTCACTTGTTTCCTGTATCATATTACTCGTAAGGTACTTGAGCAATGTCTAAACATTGGAAAGGCTTAAAAAACCTTGTTTTGAAATGTCCACGAGGGCACAGGCAGTGAACATGAAGATTGTTATGGAACCTCTAAGAAACTCGTAAGAAACTCTGAGTACTGAAAATCTGATAATTTTAAGAAACTTTCAGTACTGACCCAAAATTCTTAGTTTCTTATGAAACAAAATACGTGTATGAGTGCAGTAATTAACAATTGGGAACTACAGGATGTTTTAGAAAAAACACAACCCAATAGACGATTACGCTAAAGATGGCGGCAAGGAACTTTTTATTAAGATGCACCGCGTTCTTTAATCGAATTCCTGTAGAATTGTTAGAGATTCGTTATTCGAACGCAATGCATCTTGGTAAAAAGTTCCTCGCCGCCATTTTTAGCGTAATCGTCTATTACAATAGACGATTACGCTAAAGATGGCGGCTAGGAAATTTTTACCATGATGCATTGCGTTCTTTCATTGAATTCCTATAGAATCGTTAAAGATTCGTAATTAGAACGAAGTGCATCTTGGTAAACAGTTCCTCGCCGCCATCTTTAGCGTGATCCTCTATAGAAAATCCTGAATAGATGATATGATTTTAGTAGATGCAATGTATACCATCTGAAAGTACTATCTTTCTTCTTTCTAATGATATGCAGTTTGGAACCAATAATAAGATTATTTATCATTTGATTGATATCTTGGCATGTATGGCCGATTTCAAATACTGCAGGCAGTAAAAGCAAAATCAGCACTCTTTTCAACGTAAAAAATTACAAAACAGATTTTGTCAAAACCTTTCAAGCAACCGGGTGTCCCAAAAAAAGAATACAGATTTGGTTGACTCCAGCGAAGTGAATTTTTTGCTTTGATCAATGGCTAATCACTCTCAGAATGTTCCTCGATCTTTAACTTGAACATAGATACCTCGTTTGTAGGTATTGGTGCTTTGAGAGCAGAAATATCAAGCTTGAAAGCTCAAATTTGCACCAACCTGATGAACGTCTTCTCATTTAGCTAGGAATGGGAAATTTCTCATTTGATAATTAATTGATTATCACACAACATACCACTATCTTGTATGATTTTTTGCAGAAATTCACCCATCAATGTTTTTAGTGCTCGCTTAAAAGGCAGTCCTAGACGATGTGGAAATATCAAGGCAGTGTCGACGATCTTATGATGTATCAGCTGAAATAAAAGAAGAATTAAAAAATAGTTCTGTTTTCCAAAAGTGTCTTGATCAGCATTTATCAAATGATTGTAAATATACGATAGACACTTTTGAAGCAGAATTTTGAGTGCATAAAGATGGGGCATACAAACGTGCCTCAACTCCAAAACTCAACAAAACTATGATGCCATAGCATATCTTCAGACCGATCGAACTTCTCATAGCGATAGCGTTTCACCATGTCTACACTTCCTCAGTTTCAAGACCCCCTTTTTTCCA
>REGL01000167.1:166737-181362 GCA_004194395.1 Aurelia aurita complex sp. Pacific
CTTTCAAAGAGTCCTACAGGTGATGGACGTTTACGATAACTTATCATGTGTGATGATACTCCAATCTAATAATAATTTCTAATGATTTTTGAGTGTGCATAAAAACCAGGTACACATCGTTTGAAGGGTCCTATGCCAATCGTTTCTTGGTACGGAACTTGAAGATCTTGTTGAAGACATGATAAATAAACTGACATAGGAAACAGTTTTTCATCAAATACCATTCATAGCAAAAAGCATCTGGCAATATGGCTTTAAAAGACCAATAGTTGCTTTCAAATGGCAGTGCCATAGAGGGTGGACTGGGGAGGGGTCAATCCTCCCCGACTTTTCTCCAAGATTGCTTTTACAATTCATCCAAATCTGTAGAAGAATTTTCAGAGGAGGGGTCAATCCTCCCCGACTTTTCTCCAAGATTGCTTTTACAATTCATCCAAATCTGTAGAAGAATTTTCAGAGGAGGGGTTTCGTAATCAGATCTTGAAATTTGAGGAAAAATAAATCTTTTAGAAAAACTTAAATCACAGAAAACGGTGCTGTATTCCTGGCTTCTGCTACCAAAATAAGGTCATCCACATTACCCCTCTTTCAAAGAGTCCTACAGGTGATGGACGTTTACGATAACTTATCATGTGTGATGATACTCCAATCTAATAATAATTTCTAATGATTTTTGAGTGTGCATAAAAACCAGGTACACATCGTTTGAAGGGTCCTATGCCAATCGTTTCTTGGTACGGAACTTGAAGATCTTGTTGAAGACATGATAAATAAACTGACATAGGAAACAGTTTTTCATCAAATACCATTCATAGCAAAAAGCATCTGGCAATATGGCTTTAAAAGACCAATAGTTGCTTTCAAATGGCAGTGCCATAGAGGGTGAACTGGGGAGGGGTCAATCCTCCCCGACTTTTCTCCAAGATCGCTTTTACAATTCATCCAAATCTGTAGAAGAATTTTCAGAGGAGGGGTTTCGTAATCAGATCTTGAAATTTGAGGAAAAATAAGGGCATTCCTTTGCAATAAAAAGTTGTCTCCCAAGGCAAAGAGGTCCTGGCCCTGAAAAATTTCTGCAGCTTTGCCCTTTGATCCCAATTTCATTCATCTTCCCCAGTTCTTGGCTGCTGACACTGCCATTGTTGCTTTGTATCAAGAGGACCTGGTGAAACTGAAACAACACATGAATTATATATCATTTACAGACTGATTACATGAGTCTCAGTTCTCCACATTGAACTGGATGATGTTATAGCTTCACATTTGTATATGAGTGAAAATAAAAATATCAGATTAAAGATGTTGAACGAATACAAGGAATCACGTCCTCAGTCCATATCAGTTATACTGTACCTTTCTTAGTTCTCTTCCTTCTTTTTATTTCTTCTGCGATTTCAGCAGATTGATCTGTTGCACTTGTGATTTTCAACAGATCTGAAATTTCTTTGACAATTGGGGCAGGAATAGGATCCGAATTATCTTCTGGTAGTATTAGTGTGTGACGCTTGGCTTTAATTTTTGCCAATTTTTCAGTTGGTTTACTTGCTCCTGTTGATGTTGATTCATCTATTGGGAAAGATAAAAATGATATTGAGCATCTTTTGGATCTGTCTTTTAAATTAGATCAATTTTATGCAAATATTTCCTTTAGCACAGTATACCATATGGATTAGAATACTTCCTACCTTTGATGGGCTATGATAAATCATACAATGGACCAATCTTGAACACCGATGAATTGATCTCTAGCTAAAAGCCTGAATTGTATTAAGCAATTTCTGTTAATATTTTGGCAGGGTTCTTCCAAAGAAATAACTGGTAAAGTAGTGTAGCTTGTAAATTTATGTTTATGCTGTAATCTTTAAATGAAAAAAAAAAACAGTCAGGTGACTTCTTGGTTTGGTAAAAACCTCAATTGATTCCAAAACAATGATAAGATTTTCTAATATATACAATGGAAAACCAATGGAAATTAAGAAGTGAAGGGAATTAAGAACTTGATTAGTTGTAATCAGCTGCACCAAGAGCAATATCATTTGACATTTGTACAATCTTAATACAGTATTATCTTCACCAATTAAAACAAAATTGCTAATCTATAAATTTCAAATGTCTTTGTGTTGAAAAAGCACAGCTTTCTGATTGTCCTTTCAAGCTCTGTTTGTACATACCAAATTTGATTTATGCTTGTTCAAGAAATTACTTATAATTTGAAAAGTACACCATCACAGAAATTCCATTGCTCAGGACTTTGAATAAAGATTAAATCATTAACCAAGAAAATCTAGCATATGACTCCACATAGCACATTAAGCATACCCAACATGTTCAGTATATTTTGAATAGATTAATTATGCTGTTTAAACAGTTATATATATATATACTGTAAGGCAATTTGATAAAAGTGTTGTCAATCACATACTGCCAAGTTCTTTGCCTCCATCTTTGTCATATTCTTCAAAAGAAAATTTTACTGATTTCTTTGAATTTGAGCTTCCATGCTGCTTTTTACCAGGAGACAGATTTTTGATAATTGTCATCAGTTGTTCTTCTGCTTTACTTTGTGGTGTCTCATCATCAATTGCTTCATCATCTGATTGAAACATAAAAATGTAAAAGTAAGATCTGAACGATTGGGTAAAAATTGTCCATTCTGCAGGTACAGTAGTTCTAGAGCTCTAGAAAGCCAGGGAAGGTTACAAGTTCTTTGACATGATAACTCATATGACACTGTGAGTTAAGGAATTGAACTTGATATGCCTTTCTATGCCAATATTTCATTGATTTCATTTTATTCAAAGATAGTAGTTGATTATCAATATTCAACTTTTAATTTTCAATTGCAATAAGTAATATGCATATTATCATGTGTAAAATATAAATAAAACCATTAGCAGTGAAGCTTGCATCTCTTGGATCTCTTAGAGAAAATAATTCTTTCTACAGAGAGTCTGATTTATACAAGGAAATATTGATGGAAAAAGTGTGGTGGATGGATTTTTCAGCCTTGTCAAACTTAAACCATTAAGTCAGAATCAAACAAAATCCACTGCACTTTTTCTATCAATAAGTCCTTGCATAAGTCGGACTCTCATCAGAAATCTAGTCCAACAGAGCATACCAATTAGTTCTCCATATGTCCAGTCTGCATTGCTCCCTTTTTTGCTCTTTGTATCTATAAAGAAATAAACAGCATACAGTACCAGATTTTGCCCCCTGTTAATGACAAAGAGAATATTTTGTTACCCTTACAGTATATTGCTATTCAAAATCAAAATTGAAATGAAATCTGGATATTGAAATATGTATATGGCTACTTATTGAATAACAAGGATAAATTGTATGAAGGCCATTATGAAATTGGGGCTTCCTTGTAACCCTCAATATAGAAATAAGCATTTCTTGTGCATTTTGCTTATGGAACTTGAAAGGAATTGGCTATATCAGTAGGGTGACATACTGTAGATCTGGAAGATTTGTTTGGTAAACCAAGGGAAACTTAGCAGATTGGGTAGAGTATTTCTTATCAGAATTGGGCGATAAATTTTCGGAGGTATCAGTCTAAATTAAAATGCTCATTTCCCAGTTTTAGCCAGTCTTCTAGTTCTGTTGTGGGAAAAGTTCATATAGATTTTTCTAAAATTAGCAATGATATTTTCAGATTGTATTTATATCCCATAACACTGCTAGCTCAGCTCTGCTATTAATTCAGCTGAGCCAGTTTTTGTATTTACCTGGCTTAGAATGTCTGAAATGGCAATATGGCCTATGACAAAGTCCATGCTTGTAAAATGGGCATGGAACATTTCTAAAGTACCCAGCTGTAGGAAACATGGTATTCAAAGGTATCGGTTCCTTCAACAAGTGGATAAGTCAGCAAGCATGTACAGTTCTATTCTATTGTTATTTCTTTGCGTGCATGGTTTTCAGGTGCCTCTTTAATCTTTTGGAGGAGGAGTAACGAAAATGTTGTTGTTGTGTTGCTTGTATTGCATGTATTGTATGTCTTCTGTCAATGTTTCCTTTGAGAGAGCTTTGTGTGGTCAACCATTGCCAAAAGATGCTGAATCGAAAACATGTCGTTGTTCTAGAGGTCTTCTTCTCGCCAGTTCTCCAGCCACTCTTCAGAAGACAGTGCTCTTTCCTGTGTGTTGGTATGTTGCTTTTTACTTGCCGTCCTTTTTAATGAACCTCTTATCCATATACCAATACGAGACAAATCCAATATGCTGTTCAAAATGGCTGATCCACAGCAAGATGTCGCAGCTATAAGTTTTAAAAATGAAGAGCAAGTTAGCTTCTCGTTGTGGAATATTAAGTCTGCAAATCAGATAAGAAACTTTAAAGGTACTCCATGTGGATGCCACTGCCTATCAAAAGCTGGCAAAGACTTTTTCGTGACGTCGCAAGAAGACAAACAGGTTATCAATGTTTGGGAATGGAGGAAGGTAAATTTAGGCCCTATCTCTTTGTATCTATCTGTTTGTGTAATGCAGTAAGATGATGAACAAAGTAGACACAGGCAGATAGCTTGGACCTGAAACCCTGGCACTATGCGCATTTTCTGGGAATATGTATTTGTGTGCATGCTATCGTAACACAAAAATTTTCAAATTCTGAATGGAAAAATATAATGCTGCTAGCCTAATAAGTGCTGCTGGTGCGTGGCCCTATTAGCCTAGTTCTAGTACAGAATCAAAATCGCACGTGTGCCTAAACTGACTGAAAAGTGAAACCCTACCAATCCAAAACCCGATAATAGGCCAAAGTGGACCACACAGAAGAGGAAAGGGATGCTATTATACAGCCTAAAAGAGGCCAAGCAAGATAAGAAGTCAAACAAAGCGGAATGGCTAAAAAATAAGGATCTTTTGTTTACAGTCCCTTAGCATGTTATGTAGTTAGTTGATTCTAGACATAGAGGAACAAGAACTATGTCACATTTCCCAGCAAATATTGCATGAAATGCTTTGCAAACCATAAACTATCTATCATTGACTAAAAACTTCTACTTTCAGGAGCAACTTCATATGAGGATAGTGTGTCCCGCAAAAATAACTGCCATAGCATGTTCTCCAGATGGAAATTATTGCACTGTGGCACATCTGGATAAGATATATATCTGGCAGGTATGCCCAAATTCATGTACAATTTTGTGCCAATTTAAGAACTTTTCTTCTGTCCATGACTTTGAGATGTGCAGGCTTCACTGTTAGAGAATCTGGAATATGGTTTAAATGCATTTTGCCAAGCTTTGAAATACTGTAAGCAAAAAATTTTCAGTTAGATGTTCATACAGTACAGGCCATTCGTAACTTAACTCTTGCGAAATTCGTAAGAAGTCTTGCGATGTCGCAAGACCTCGTACGATTTCGCGCGAATGAAAGCGATTTCGTAATGCGAAGTTGGATATCATGCGATCTCGTACGAATGAAAGTGAATTCGTAATGCGAAGTTGCATGCCAAATTGTGCGATCTCATAGTCAAAGTTGTTCGCACGGGAGAACCAAAAGTTATCTGTATGTGGGATGCGAAGTTATTGACAAGTTCATAAAATACGAATAACGAATGACGAAATACGAATGACGAAACGTCAAGAGAATTTATTGTTCATTAAACGACTGACTTTGTAAACAGTCCGGGTTTTCCTGCATCTCATGGAGGGGCATTTCACTTATTCCAAAAGTGTACGAGATTTGTCAAAACAAAAATATGTTTACGGATTTTTGATAGATTTTTCTTAAAAACTGAAGGATTTTTGGGAAAGGTGTACGAGATTTTTGGAAGTGAAATAACGCTGGGATCTTTATTCATTTACTTACGATGGAAAACATTTGTTAGAACGGCCCTAATAACAACTGAAAATTAGCCAGTAAGTGATATTTGCCTGTTTCGAATGAAGAGACAAGCCAGCAGACAATTTGTCGTACTCTCTCTTTTTTGCAGCAGCGGCTATCGAACTTCGGTTAAAATAAGACACCAAAGTTATTCTATCAGTTCGTTGGAAAGCAAGTTGAATAAGCAAGAAGGAAACTGATCTTTCAAAAGAATTAACAGCAGGTCAAAGAAATATCTCTTCAGCCTATAAGTAATATTAAGTGATATTAACATCCTGCAGGATTATCTTTTGTAAACAATTCAATGATAACTATCAAATCATCAAGGATTTTCGATTTAGGACTTCCTGTTTGGTATTTGGCCCCAGAGGAAATACAAGATTTAAATCATCACTTGGATAAACAAGGCGTTGGGAAGAGAAGGAGTTCACCAAGGAGTGCCCGATCGCTTCATTGTTTTTCTCCATTTTAGTGTGGATAAAATCACTATGATGAAGCAGGGCCTCCGACGACGGGGGCGGGGGGCATTGCAAATTATACCTTTCACGAATTGTTCATAAGAACAGGCGATAAAATGACGTATATGTGTAAAAGTTTGCCCGCCCCCCCTCCCACTTTTCTGATCTCGTCGGAGGCCCTGCTGAAGTTTATTAGAATTGGATTTTGGCCAGCTCTTGGAAAATCCTGAATTAGGCCAGTTCCCTTATATTTCTTTAGAAACATTGACAAGCTTTGTCGACTTTAACTCGATCCTCTGCCTCTAACTGCCGTTTAAGGTCTACGATCCGTAAGTAAGGCTTTCGTTCCATGAGATTCTTCACGAGCGGCATTCTTGCATAAATGCTCAGTCTGACCATGATTGCCCTCCAAGATAATGTCAAACGTAGTGTGGATTAAATAACCAATCTTCCTTTCCCTGCTAAAAAAATGCTGTTCAAAGAAACTTCCCGTACAAGTTTCGCATCACGCCTTCGCTCTAAAATTTCGTACGAAAGAAAGGTCCTGTTTGAGTGTGGCTATCCCGCTTTCGCCCAACGATTTCGTACGAAAGATGGTTCTCTTGCTTCGTACGAAATCTTGCGACTTCGCACGAGATCGTACGACGTCGTGCGACATCGCGCGACTTCTTGAGTGCGAAAATGATGTTAAGTTACGAATGGCCTGTACTGTAAATCAAATAGGTGGGGGGCATTTGAGACATATAAGACTGAAATAACAGTAAATTGTGATGGTTCCTTTCTCCCCTAAAGGAATTTTTCTTCAATTACATTTTCCCTGAAAAATCGGAATCATTAGAAAAATAAATTTCAACTGTAAATAACTTAAGACCTTTACAGTAGCTTTTCTAAAAAAGAATCTGAATCAAACGATATTTTATAAGTTTTGAAGAATTTTTAAATGTGCACAATAATGATAAAAGCTCACTCCATCCATCCGTCCATCTAATTTTCAGATGGTCACAGGAAACTTGATGAGGGTTCTCTCAAGACATTATCAAAATGTCACTTGTTTGAAATTTACGGACAATGGAAGTCACTTTGTATCAGGTGGTGATGACAATTTGGTCATTGTCTGGAGCTTTTCAGGGTAAGATTTTCTTCTTGATTATGCAAACAAAATTAAACTTGATTATTTCAACCTTGTTGTCCAAAGCATCCTACAGATCATTGCTACTGCAAATTATTCATCAAACTTAATAGTTACAGTATGCTGTATATCGATCCTTTATTCATTTTTGTCAAATTGACATTTTTCTCCTTTCTTTGAAACAGTGTCATTTCTGGAACAAATGATATGCAGAGTGGGCAGCACCCGCAAAAGCCACTTCATACATGGTCTCACCACTCACTGCCAGTAAAAGATATCCATATTTCCACTGGTGGCATTAGATGTAGAGTTGCAAGTTGCTCATTGGATCAGACTTGTAAGGTATAATTCTCAAGAGCTGTCATTTGCAATAAGCACTTCAGAACAACATGCAAATCATAGACCTTTGAGCAATTCTACAAAAAATCTGAATCAAACAGGATTTAGATTACCTTTTATAGAATCGATTGTGCAAAATTATGATAGACGCTCCATGGCATCCCAATCAAACTCTTTTGTATAAGAATGTATAAAAATATTGCTCAATTCAGACGCTTTTTCAAGTAGCTAAAAGATCGATTCCATGCAAATTTTCCGTGAGGTTTGCAAAAGATAACTTGATTGTTTTAATGTTCATTTCAAAGTAGAAGAGGTTTTAACAAAGGCTTCAAGATACTGTACTGTAGTTTGACCATTGAAGGTTCTGCTAGAACATTGGAAGTGCGAGACTCTGAAACATGAAAGTTCAGTCATTTACAGTACATCCTTAGCCTAACATCTATCATGAATGTGCATGATAGGAGACTTTGATAAAACATAAGAACATGACAAATTTTGATGAGGAAATCATGCAGAAATGGTAACAAGAAACATGCATACACATTGATAATCTGCATCATATTTTATTATCAAACAATTGAAAGAAAGAAAAACACTAGCTGGAAGACCAAAATCTTGCTAGAAAATAGGAAAAAGTTTCGGAATAAATCTCATGATCAAACTCAATATTTTTGTCTGCTTTTGTATATAGCTCTATGACATGGCATCTGGCCAGTTATTGTGTTCCTTCTTGTTTGAAACTGGCATATCATCAGTTGCAATGGACATGGCTGAAAGCTTTCTCTTCGTTGGAAGCATAACTGGAAAAATTCATGTCATTAATTTGATAATGGTGGTAAGGAAACCATATTTTTATAATCTATCACAGTCTCTTGCTGAGGCACTAATGCATCCATTAGTTATTTGCCATTGTTACATAATCTTTGCATTTTTGCATCCATTCATTTTTCACCATCTTTACTGATTTTAACTGACAATAATTTCTGACTGCTATTAAAGATTAAACGAAGCTCCCTCTGTATTTTGGATGAAGCAATGACAGAGCTTGGCTAGATGTATACAAACAATTATGTTTTGCTAGCAATGCGCAGCTACAAATG
Source organism: Aurelia aurita complex sp. Pacific (assembly GCA_004194395.1). NCBI lineage: Eukaryota > Metazoa > Cnidaria > Scyphozoa > Semaeostomeae > Ulmaridae > Aurelia > Aurelia aurita complex sp. Pacific. Next base: position 175,601 of record REGL01000167.1, read on the forward strand.
ATTGACTTTTCATTCAACCATTCAAAGCTTTAATCATTCAAACTGTTCACTTGAAGGTAGTTGATAAAATTACCGTGGAATAGTCTAAAGTACAAATGACAATGCCCACACACGCCTTTTTTCCTGAGCTACACAAAAACCTGGCTAGAGATACTAAAGATAGTATAATACAATTGCCTTTGACTCTGAAGCAACAGGATGCAAAGCAAAATGGGCAATACCCACACACGCCGTTTTTCTTTAGGTACGCAATAACCTGGCTAGAGATACTAAAGATAGTTTAATACAATTGCCTTTGACTCTGAAGCAACAGGATGCAAAGCAAAATGGGACCGGTAATGATAGACTCCACAAGCTAAATCGTACATAGTTTCCTGAAAGAAATTACATGAACACAAACAAGGTACTGTAGCAGCATGTACCTGAAATGCTTAGCTATCTTTCAAGATGTTGCTTGGTCAGTTTAGGTCATGACTACGCTCCCAAAAACCAATTTCAAAAATTAGGTAATTCGCCCATTCCTTGGGCTTCCCCCTTTCATCATTCCATGTTTTGGAAGATATGAAAAGCCGAAATTCCAAATTGCATGGGAGCACAAAATTCTAAGGAGCAGAGGTCAATCATCTTGCTAGCCTGTTAGCCAGACCCAATTTCAAAGGGTCTGGTTAACAGGCTATCATCTTGCAAGCAATTGATTTCACCAGAAGACTTCAAATCCTTCCCTACGTAAAGTTTTCGCAAATTGTTGACTGGAAAAGGATGGCAATTATTTCACTCTATATGAGAAATGTAGGGTTCAAGAATTTCTTTGAATCATGTTTTGCGAATGGTCGTGATAGATTAAAGTGACCAAGCAGCACCTTAAAAGATAGCCAAGTCTTGCAATTAAACGATGATACAGAGCATTTGTCAATACCTTTTGACTATAGAGAGTTAGTTATGATCTACTGTAGCTTGTAAAATTTTTTCGGTCATCTCACCCGGTATCAATTTGTGTCAAGTGGCTCTAACTATTTCTAGGGTACGAAAAAAGAACTTCATGTTAATGAAAATGAAACAGATGGACGTTTCCATGGCCATAGGTAAGTTTCATAAGTTCATTCGAGTGCTTATTATGTCCCCTTTTCGTTTCGGAAAGTGCCCCTTTAGAGCCTTTAGCTTAATGAAAAAAGTGCCCTTGACGTGTCGTGTCCCCCAAGTTTAGGATGCTTCCCACGGAATTGTTATGTTGTCTTTCGAAAATATTTTGTGAACTTTTAAAATTATTGGGAAAGAGAACCGCTAAAGCATATAACAGCTAGTTTCGGATCATTCGGAAGGTAGTTTGATCGCATTTTAGAATCTTCCCATTAAAAGCGGGAGACGCAGTTCTGTGCAGACGCAAAGATCTCGTATCCTCACTTGAACTTCACGGACTACAGTTCTTAGGTCGCAAACCGAGAACTGTTGATGTTTCGTAAAGTTTTGTGAAGAACAAACCTGAAAACAAACATCACTCCGTGTGACCTGTGCTGATGGCAGCTTCGTTTAAAAGCTGTTTTCCAAAACATCAACAATTATTGGAACCTGGACCAAGACTTGTCGAATTGGGCAATGAAAACAGTTTTGATAAGATGAACACCATCATATAGGTCTTGGTTATTTTTCAGGAAAGAAATAACAGCTTTGGCAGTGGATTCAAGTGGAGAAACCTTGCTATCAGGCTCTGCAGACAACACTGCAAGGTTCTGGCATATTGGCAGTGGACAATGTATAAAACAAATACAATGTAAAGGCAAGTATATTTTACATGTTCTTTGTCATTTGAACAATTTGATGATGGCAGAACGGAAAGCTAGCTTCTGTCATTTGATTCTCATTAGACTCTGAAACTTTAATTGCATATCTGAAGAGCAACATCATGCAAAACTTTGGCAAGAATCTTTTTTCATTTTGTCGCAATCTTCACGCAAACGGGGCACAATTTTTTGGGACACCCTGTACATGAATTGTATGTACATGAAGGAGCATAACAACTCCTTGCCTAGATTTTAGTTCAAAAAGAAGAAACTTTAAGTGCGATATTTTCTTTGCAGGAAAAATCACAAATGCAATGATCATCAGATGTCCGGGTGATTTAGGAAACCGAGCATCATCTCAGGTTCTTTCTTCGGTTTCAAATTTCAAGCGGCATTTGTTTGACCCTTTTCACGATGCAATAGATTTAGAGGGTGCAGAAAACAATGGCAGTTTAGTTCCTGTGGTTTTAAAGGATATAGAAAAAGTAAGCANTATTGGCAGTGGACAATGTATCAAACAAATACAATGTAAAGGTAAGTATTATATGTTCCTTGTCCTATGAACAATTTGATGATGGCAGAACGGAAAGTTAGCTTCTGTTATTTGATTCTCATCAGACTCTGGAACGTTATATAGTAGCCAAAATATGAAGTGTAAGTTTATACCCAGCCGTTGTTTTAAACAAGCCAACCGGAAACATCCTTTAATAGGCTGATACTGTACATGGTGTCCCAGAAAAATTGTTCGACGTTTGATTAAATGTCAAGAAATAACGATAAAATGTACAGGCTCCTGGTTAGATAACCTTGTTCCTAAGATTTTGAATAAATTTTAGACGCCAGAATCTTGCAAATCCGCTAAGAATTCATAGAGTTACAAGCTTTTGAAGTTCAAGTTTGTGCGAAAGCTGAAACCAGACGCCCCTAACTGACTTGTTTTCCTAAAAGGCGTCCCAAAATCGAGGTAAAAGAAGACTGTCCAATGTGTTACGCCTCGTCGATGTCAGAGCAAACCAAATAGGACTTCCAAAGCTATTTAATTCTTATGGCCGTTGTCAAAATTTAGTTAGGAATGCAAGTATCTAAAAACATGGAACTAAAATTTAATCAATGAGAGACGGGATAATTCCAAATTGTGCTGAACAGGATTCCCCCAAGCATCCATCACCTTGATTCAATGATATAAAAAGCTGATTTATCGAAAGTGCTTTTGAAATTCCATTTGATTTGCTTTGAATAAACGAGATTCTATTTTCACAAAATATCCAATTTAGGGGCGTCTGGTTTCAGCTTTCGCACAAACTTGATCTTCGAAAGCTCGTAGCTCCGTGAATATTTAGCCGATTTGTTAGCTTCTGGTGTCTAAAATTAATTAAAAATCGCAGCAATATGGTTATCTTACCGTGGAGCCAATTCAGTATTTCGTTATTTTTTAATATTTAATCAAACATCGAACAATTTTTTTGAGACACCCTGTATATAACTGGTATGATATTATGATTAGCGACACGGACCGTGCAAAATCGGCATGGACCAATAAGAAGAGACAATTACTTGAAGTGTGGACAAGGATACAAACTTTTTCATTCTTAGGCAGTGTTCACATGATACTGGCACATTTGAAATGGTGAAAAATTAGATGAACAGGCCTCCCGTTCACACAAAAACAGCAATTTTTTGCCAGCAGATCTCGAAAACGGTAGATTTTGAAAACAGAACTCTAATCAGCACACTTTGAAAACGGAATTGTGTGAACACTGGAAAACGATGAAAACGGAATATTATTCAGCGCTTTCAAAACAAGGCTGATCAATTCTGAAGGTGTGGGTACATTTATTCTACACCAAATTCTTGGGGAGATTGCAACGAATTTGTTACAGTCAAATTTCATACCGTTTTCAAATTTTTCCGCTATTGTGTGAATGTGGTTTCATTAGCACTCTTTTTTGGATAGTTTGTGGATAGATACACGAAAAGATGGCCTCACATAGACAATAATTTGGAGCCATTTGATATTTAATGTATAAATTCACACTCTGAAAACGTAGGTTCCAAAATCAAATAGGCTGATGCGTTGTCGTTGTTTCGCCTGAATTGATCCATCCTTTCAACTAAAACTAGGTTTGAACGTACGTGGTGTCCCAAACATCTATCTGTTTTTCACCTCCTCCTCCTCCTTCATGGAATATAATTGTTATAATCAGTCTTCACATTTGGTATCAAGTACAGGGTGTCCCAAAAAATTGTACCCCGTTTGCCTAAAGATTGCGACAAAACGGCAGAATATTGTCACCAAACTTATGAGTGATGTTGCTCTAATGTTCAAATAAAGTTTGCTGCCATTCCCGTTAAAATCCGTTGAAAATGATGGAGGTATGACCTTCAGGAGACCAAATTTGCCTGATGACTGAAACCAGCAGTCGGCCATTTTGTCTTACTATTTTGCAGCGATATAGCTCCACTTGAGGTAAGAAATAGCTTCTGTGAGGTCAGAATTAGTTGAAGTCTTTGATGGTTTTAGGAATTTTTTAGAGAGCTTTGACATTGGAGGCTGCTGTTTCATTTAATCCACGAAGCTATTTATTGCTTCAAAATAGTAAGACAAAATGGCCGACCGCTGGTTTCAGTCATCAGGCAAATTTGGTCTCCTGAAGATCATAGCTCCATCATCTTTCAACGAATTTTTATGGGGATGGCAGCAAACTTTAATTGCATATCTGAAGAGCAACATCATGCAAAACTTTGGCAAGAATCTTTTTTCGTTTTGTCGCAATCTTCACGCAAACGGGGCACAATTTTTTGGGACACCCTGTACATGAATTGTATGTACATGAAGGAGCATAACAACTCCTTGCCTAGATTTTAGTTCAAAAAGAAGAAACTTGAAGTGCGATATTTTCTTTGCAGGAAAAATCACAAATGCAATGATCATCAGATGTCCGGGTGATTTAGGAAACCGAGCATCATCTCAGGTTCTTTCTCCGGTTTCAAATTTCAAGCGGCATTTGTTTGACCCTTTTCACGATGCAATAGATTTAGAGGGTGCAGAAAACAATGGCAGTTTAGTTCCTGTGGTTTTAAAGGATATAGAAAAAGTAAGCATGTTATTAACTGAATTCAATTCAATCAAAATTTGTCTGTGCTAGCTATTTCTAACGTTTCAACTCAAATGATGAAATTAAATTTGTTAAAATCGGTCACCTTCTTGATTTACACGTGATTTTATACCGGGTGAGTCAGGAAAACGCGCACTGTTTGAAAAGCTACTCCCTCCTCCCTAAATATCAGAGCAACTCCAGTTTGCAATTTTTTATTAAATAGCAAAACAATTTGTATTCTATATTCTTAATTTTTTTGTTGCATATTAAATTATATTATTTCTTAAATTTTTCTGGCTGAAATAGGTCACTCCATTCAAATCTTACAAGGGATTTTCTTGAGAAAGTCGCTTCGAGAAACCGTCAAAAGCAAATTTCGCTCGAGTTTCTACCTAGCAGGAATGACTTGAACAAGCTTTCGCACGTGCTATCTTCTTGGGAGGATGAAAAAGTCTTCGCCCTCGTGTGAGAAACTTATTCAGGGGAATTCCATCCTCCCAAGAGGCAGATAATGTGCTAATATATGTAAGTGCCATTGTTGCTTGGAAGAAAAACTGATGAAATCTTGCTCGTCGTTTTTGGCAGGTTTCAAAGGGGTTGTCTGCAGAAAATCTTCCATATCTACGGGAAGCGATCAAGACCAACATCTCAAATTGAATAATTCTGGGGCGTTGTTGTAAAACTGCATTACCTTGTTTCTTAAGTATTGATTTGCTTGTAAGAAACTTTTGCTACTTTGCTATAATCCCGGGGGCATTTAGGGAGGGGGGGGGTACGGGAGGTACTTTGTATGATCTGCTGAGGGGATGTGCAATCCTTTTCGGGTACAGTTTTCGCCCCTTTGTTCCAACCCCAAGTATCAAACCAGACCTTTTTTAAAGCCGGT